>BSBK01013101.1:1412500-2012500 GCA_027943335.1 Chamaecyparis obtusa
GTTTTTGATCATGGGTCGGTGAAGAAGGAAGAAGAGATAGAAGGTGTGGTCCAGCCAAGTGTTAGAGAAGAATGTGAATAATGTTGTTTGAGCTAAAAAGGATCTGATTAAGCAAAGGAGCTTACTATTTCATAGATCATTCTTACCTATTGTTTCTTGACAACTACAACAGAGTACTAAAAATCCTCAAGTGAGGTAGATCCTGACAGATCTTCATTGTATTGTAAATCTTGTATGGTGGTATTGTAATAAGTGTTCTAAGTCCTCTCACAAGGTTACCTCTCAAAAGGTACAAGCTTGTTATGAGCTTTAGGTAAAGCCTCTCACAAGGTTACATTTTGTCATGTATATGTAAATTCCTTTCACAAGGTAAATCCTTTCACAGGGCGTACTTTAGAAGAGTACATATTTGTGGGTGCCATCCCCACCATAATTTTTCCATGATTTTGGTTTCCATGATAACCAAAAATCTTGTGTCTTTGTGTTGGATGTTTTTTGGTTGCACATTTACATTTGATTGTTGAGTTGTTGCTTTATTGGTTAAGTGAAAAGTGTTTACATGTTGAAATAAGTAGATTAAATCCACCCCCCCCCCCCCTTCTTCGTAATCTCATCATAGTAAGGTTAATAATTGATATCAGAGCTTTGGTCCTTGGAGAAGAATTTTAACAACTTGAGGCAAATATCTTGACAAGATGATGAGAAAGGAAGGTCTTAAGTTCAACAAGGATAGTTACACAATATGGTGTGCAAGGATGAAGTTGTACCTGAAAGGAATGGGTGATTAGTACTAGGATCATGTGACTACAAGATATGTTCTTCCTAATGGAACCCTGTATGTTGAAAAGTTGAGGGAAAAACAAGAGCACACTACAACTATGGAAGTAATAGCAAGTACCTTATCAAATGTAGAGTATATCAATGTGCAAGATCTTGACACTTCTTATGATATGTGGGAGAGGCTGAAAACAATCTATGGAGGAGATTCACATTTGCAAAAATCTAAGGTAAATAGCTTAAAGGGAAAATTTGATGACATGAGGATGATTGAAGAAGAGAACATTGAGAAATACAGTCAAAGAATCAAGGAGGTGGTGAATGCAATCAGAGGAGCTGGTGGAACTTGTTGTGGGTAAACAACCATACTCCCCTTTGGCCACTTGGCTAGGGGGGCCCCTTTATTTTTGTTTTTTCTTTCATTTGTTTGTGCCCCTTGGGCCCCTTTTGTCCTTTCTTTGTTTGCATGTTTGTTTGTTCCTGACAGAGGCTCTTTTCAGAAGAAACACTAAACTTCGCACTTTCGCACTTTCCAGGTTCTCCTAACTCTGAAAGTGTGAAACTTTGATGTCTCTTACATAATAGAGTTTTTTCTTTTTTAGCCTTTCGGAATTATCGGACATTTGGACCTTCGAAGGTCTAAAAGTTTGACCTGGGTCTAAAGGGGTTTGTACTTTTGCCTTTTCAGTGAGTTAGAGGTCCTAGGTTTTTTTGGACCTCTAAAACCTTGAAAGACCAAAATTATGAAACCCAAAGGGCTGGAAAGGTGACTGACATCACCTTCCCCAGGAGCCTATTTAATGCGCGTTAGTTATATTTTTGGTCACTTGTGCATTTCGTAGACCTACGTTTTCAGAACAAATTTGCATTTTTTGGCTCCTATATTTTTTGAGCACTTCGATCTTCAAGAAACTATGTTTCTCATCCTTCCTCTTTACTTCTCCCTTGAGGTAGGGTCTTTTTGTTTCTCCTCCTTGCATTTTTTCTAGTTAGGGTTTATGTTGTTTGTTTGTTCTTCGTAGGTCGTAGTTAAGGTTTGTTTGTTTGTCCCTTATTTAGGGTCTTGTTTGTAGTTTTAGTTTGTTTGTTGGTCACCTCAACTTTATTCAAGGTCTCTAACACTTTCTTCTCAGTCCTCTAGGTGAGATTGGGCTTGAGCTCACCCAAAAAATTGATTCTCAGAGCGCAGGAGGGTTTTTTCACCCTCTCGGCTCTTTCATAGAGCTCCCTTAGATATTTTCAGAGTTTCAGACTCTGAAATCCCCATAACCTTGCCCCAAACTTGACCAAATTTTGAATCTCAACTTCGCTTTTTGGTGTTTCATCCCCCAAAAATAATAACAATCTTTTCCCTTCGAAACACCGAAAAGATTCAGAACCAAACTCACTCGATCAACTGCTTTCATTGTTTCGGACCTTCGGTGTCTGATCTAATCACCATCCTTTTTGGCATTTCATTGTTTCAGAGTTTTGGAATTACCGACCAACATGCATATCTGAAACGTCAGAACTCAAACTCCAAACTAACTAGCTTGTAAAAGGCTTATGATCCTTTTTTCATTGTTTTAGTATTTCAGAGGCCAAGGATTATTTTGGAGTTTGAATCTCTGAAACCCCAAAAACTAATTTCTGAGCCTTTTTTATGCCTTAGACTTCTAGGTTTTTATCTTTTTAGTATTTTATCTCATTTATTGCTCAACATAAGATAATTTCTTCTTATGACCGTTACTGATTCGTGTCTATTTATTTGCAAAATGTCAGAGAAGATTGGTTCACTAGCCATGAATTTTCAATTCAAGGGATACCATCCATCTTCTAAGGTGGGAAATCTCCACGATGAGACAATAGACACCAACATTGGAAACATCGACTAGAATGACTACCTAGTCAAATGCACCCAACCACCGGGTAGGTCAGAGGACTTCACTTCATTAGTGTATTCCATCTTAGTGAATGTAGTGACACATCCTATGTCAATACTCTCATCTGATTTGATTGTTACCTTGGTGCAAAAATATGTACCAGATGAGAGACTGGTCAAGAATACTATGGGAGAAGTAGTTTTGGACCCAAGGCCTGATAATATTGAAGATGTCTTCCATTTTCCCAAAGTGGTAGATAGGTTTTACACTTTCTCCATAGATAAGGGCATGTGCTTCTTCAACTCAGATATCCAATTGTCATATGAGATTATTAACAAAGAGTACCTGATGCAATCTCTCCCAAAGAACAAACTAGAAAAGATAGACATAAGGAGAGGGTACTTGAAAGAGGACATCCAAGATGTTGTAACAATGATAAGAAAGGTATATGGCCTCCAAAAGTCCATCCATCTTGAGCCTTGGATAATCCTGCAAATGAAAAGATCAAAGGAAGAAAAGCGAGGTTTGACTGGGCCACCATCCTCAGTGATTATTTGGAAAAGCATCTTACCTTAGTGAAGAATGACCCCCACTTCTACATGACTTCATATGTCATGTATTTTCTTGTTTTTGGGGCAATATATTTGGGGCTTGTTAAAGTTGGTGCCATGGGTCAACCCAATGCTTGGTCATTCATAGTATACCCCCAGCTTGTAAGAAAGGAGAACCTTGAGGAGGATAGCCCAAAGTATATAATTGTCAGTGATGCATTTGTCTTCACAATCATCCATTCTATAGAGGGTGATTATGCTAAAAGGTTATTAGAAGAAGATGCAACAAAGGTGAAAGCCCTGGGGCTTATTATATTCAATTAAAAACCTTTACATACATAAGGGTGGTCGGGATTACTTTGACTCTAAAGAAGCTACCAAGGTACACGTTAGATAGGGTTATCCTATTGGAAATGGTGAGGCATTTCTTTGATGCCTATGAACACATAAAGCAAAAGAAGAAGCATTATTGGGACTTCTCTATCTCTATCGGTCCCCACTCCTTGCAGGATATGAAGGTCTGCAAGTCATTGGCATTTTAATGGGATGAGTTACCCTACAACAATTCAATTTGATAAGAACTAGGTTTGACCCCATCGGTACCTATAGCCACATAATGGGAAGGCACTACATTTGTGAGCCTCATTTTGAGGACCGTTGGATGAACTACATTGATGACTATGAAGTTAGGATCTATGACTATTGTCGAATAACTCTAGAGCTGGCACAAGATGTCTTACTCCTATGTGTTCCACCAAAAGTGTGTGATGCAGACACCAAGGATGTCCTGGACCCTTTGTATAATCAAGATAAAATCTATACAAGGGTCATCTTGAATACCAAAGTTGACAAAGAAGAGAATGATGATATAAATTTCAAGGCTAGGCATGTAATAAAAATAAAAAAAGCCTAGATTGTCTGACCCTTCAAGATAAATCCAATGTTAATGAAGTACCAGCTTGCCCCACCTTCCAAGGAGAAGAAGAAAAAGGGAGAGAAGGTACTTATGCCTCAATTCAAGGGAGCTGCCCCATAGAAGCTGAAGACAGTGTATAGAAATGGACGCTCGACAGCATATGAGTCCAACACTAAGGCCAAGCCAGCAAGGACCTAAATGATGGGAAGAATAGCTCCACCTAATGCTTAGTCTTCCAATATCCAAGAGCAATTTGATGCTCTAATGAGATCACCAAGGGTGAAGATCACAGGGCCCAAGGCTACTAGTTTGGAAAAGGGTAATGTCTAAAAAAGAAAGAGATTATCTACATCCCTTCACTTGGAGATAGTGTTGGATGAGGAAGAAGAAGATGAGGTTCCTCTGGCCTAAAGGACTCAATCAAGAGCCTTCCTGAAGAAAAGAAAATTCCAAAAAAAGGAGGTGAAAATTGATATTGATGCAGAGACCCATGAGGAAGAGGTTAACCCACGAGATGCCTTGGGAGATGATGAGTTTTATGTGTCATATTTTGAGGGTATCTATGGCTTTAAAGACAAGATGTCACAACAAAAAATGCATGTTGCAGGACCTTCTATTGAAGAACAACTTCCCTTCACATTTTCTCCCCCTCCAACACAATTCACTGCTATGACTCTGGAAAATACTATAGATGAGTCAACAATAGAGGATGAATCATCTCAGCAAGTACCTATGGGCATAGAAAAGGAGCCAATGGAAGTAGATCAAGGTGGTTCGACAAAGCTAGAGAAGGACTCTAGCCAAGAACCTTTAGTCATAGTTACTTTGGAAAAGGATACTGAGAAAAATCCAGCACCACAAGTCCTAGTTCCTCCACTTCTATTATGAGCTCCAATTCCTTCACTTCCAATAGCTCCACTCCCACCTCAAGTTCAACCTCCACTCTAAAATCCACCTATCCAACTCCCAACTCCAACCCCTCCTCTTGTACATATGCCCACACCTCTATCATCTTTCCCTTCACCAACTCCTCCTATTTTTCCAATCCCTCCTCTTTCTCCTGCTCCACCTCTAGTTCAGGCTCCTACTCCTTCTCAACCAACACCTCAAGTGCTTATTCCTCCACCACCTATGCCTCCTCCTCCTCCTAATATGCCTAATCCTCCACCATCTCATCCCATACCTTCTTCTAAGGCAACCCAATAAGGCGCACAAGAGCAAGAAAAGGAGACTAGAGAAGAAGAGAATGCCCTTCCTCATGAGAGTGAAATCAATGAGTAGTCAAGAGGAGAGGAGGAAGAGGAGGTAAGAGGAGAAGAAAAGGAAGAAGAAAGAAAAGAGACACCAGAACTAGAAGAAAAAGAGAAAGAATAGGAACAAGTGACCTCAAGTTTAATAGCACCATATGAGCTGATAAATGCCTTCACCAAACCTACCCGGTTCACCAAAGAAATACAACTGAGGGTAAGGGTATATATGGATGAAGAGGACACTAACATGATGGTGCTAGGCCAAGCCTTCCACCAAGGAGAATCAAATGTCTAGGAAAGGACTCTTTCCTATGTTACTCAAGATCATAGGGGTAGGTGGAAATCATAGGTGGAAATGCCAACAATTGACACCAACATGGCTGAAATAACTCCCGAAGACTATGTCCTCAAAGAAGTAGATATGGGTGAGCAACCAAGGGAAGGGAGTAAAACACTGGCCACCTTGGGACTAAAGCAGACTAAAGCATGCTTTAGGCTTTATGGACAAAGATGAGAAGAAAATTAAATTTTTGATGGAGCAAAATGAGGCGATGAAAATATTCATTCTTAAAACCATAGGTCCCATTGACCTTAGCAACCTAGAGGCCTCATTATAGGTTGTTTTGGAGAAAAGGGTTACTCCCAAGATGCTGACAAATATACCAAATTCTTTTAATCATGCTTGTTTAGATTGGAGGGCTGACTTTGAGGAGTTTGCAAGGGCTTCCTTAAGGAAAATTTTGAGACCCTTCAAAGGTATTCTTTGAGAGATCACCAAATTGGTGGACATGATCGGTGATAAGGAAGGAATAGAGGCACAAATTTAGAAATTGAAAAAGGTTCTTAATGACCTCAAAATAATAAGGAAGCAATGCTTCCAAATTTTAGTAAAGATTTATCAAGGTTCAAAGCTGGATAATTTTGAACAATGGATCAAGGATATAACCGAAGCCCTTAACATCTATCACAAGTGTTTAAGAAGGATTAATAAAAAAAGAGAGGAAGGGATGATCTAGGTAGAGGAATTACACAAATTATTAGTAGGTCTAGACTTGGATCTATATGATGATGATGATTTCCAAACCATGTACCCTATAAAGTACATCGTGCATCAATTCATGGAGATCTTCAATGGTGTGAAGATGAAGGATGACCTCCAAAAAATGTTCTATCAAAAGGAGGAGATGCAAAAGATGTTGGTTCGGGAATAAGAAATACTAGCTTTTTCTAATGAATTGGCTGTCTTATAAGAGAAGCAACAAGAATTCCTTGGGAGTATCTAAATGGAAAATTTTGAAGAGGTCCAAGAGATAGTAGAAAGACTCCACAAGACACATCCAAAATCCTTCCCAATAGCTGTGTTCAGTTTTGGACTTAGCCATTTTTTTCATGAAGGAGATTTTGATACTTAGTCAAATTTTTAGTCCAATATTTTCGGCCTTTCAGCCTCCGAAAGTCCAAAATTTTGCTCGGCATGGTTTTTTGGACTTGGTCATTTTTTCAAGTCATTTTTTTAGAGTAGAGGTCGGGGTTTGAAATTTTTGGGTTGTCACCGTCAAGAACTTCCAGTCTTCTATGGTGGATTTTCAGTCTGTTTGACCACATGCTTTGGGTCATTTTTGCATGCTTTGGAGATATCTTTTAGTTAGAATCTCAAAGAGGAGCCATGGTGAGGATTTATGGGAAGAACTCTAAGTTTTGAAGAAAGATTATGAAGAAGAATGGCGAAACTCCAGAGCTCATTTTGACTTTTTTAATGCATCTTAGGCTTTGAAATTGTAATGCACGTAGATTAAATCGATGCTAGATAGTTTAGGGTAACTTTAAGAGTAGTTTCTTTTCATGTAAGCTTTAGTTTAAATTTATTTCAAAGTTGCATGTATTGTTGAAACCCTAGCTGCAAATTTCTTTCCCTAAAGGGTAAAGCCCTATAAATTATAAATCAACAATGTAATTATGGTCGATTATCATTGTAATACAAATTATACAATTGGTGCTTCAATCATAGTGTGAATTTTCTGCTATCTTTGTGAAGTTTATGAATGTGTGTTTTCTCATTCATTTATTTCAAAGAGCTAATTAATTGTATGGTGATTTTTATCTACGAATTCATTAGTCTAGTGTTTATTATTGTTGCATTACTTTGTTGTGATGAATTATTGGGAAGATAGTTCTTTGGTGCTTCAAGATAAATTTGTCTCATGTGTGTGCATGTTCGTGGTGGCTTCATGATTTGTTGAATTTTGACATATCTTACATCTACATTTATTTCCATTGATGATTGCATCTGCAAAATTAGGGTTATTAGTTATTCAAATCTACATTTTGTGGGTTTTCCTCGTCTTCATGGTAATTTAATTCACAAGGTGGTCCAATGATGGTTTATGTTCGTTAGTTTTACTTTCTACAATTTTCATTTGATTCTCATTACCTTTCTCTTTAATTTCTTTGGAAACTAGTTATAATAAACTAGATCAAATTTACATGTTTTAGAAATTGCTTTTGTTAAAAGATTTTGAAAATACAAAAAAAGAGAGAAAGATCGTTTGTTTTAATTTTTTTTTTGCAGCCTCTCCAAGATCGAACCAGCAAAGGCCTCCTCGTGAATAGTTTCACATTTATCTTTGATTGAGCTATCTAGATGGTTGAGACCCAATCCAAAAGGAACCTTGAGACTGATTTCATCACTATTCCAAGAGGGGAATTTATTCATCCAAATTCCTAGCTGTTTTCTCATGTAAAAATGATGCTCTACAGAACCATCACTGAAGATGTTATGGTAAGAAAAATCCTGAAAACTTTATTGCCACATTATGTAATTAGAGTTTCTGCTATACAAGAAGTAAGATCTTTAGGGACTATACCGATTATTGTTGATTCTTTGGTTGGAAAGTTAACTGCCTTTGAGTTGAGCAATTATGATAATAGCATACCTAGGATTGATGCAACATTTAAGGCCTATCTAAACTCTAGAAGGAATTATGAGCCTACTAGTCAAACTACTTTAGTATCTTATGGAAGTAATATTGATGATATCATTTATGAGGAAAAAGAACAAGAGGAATTAGAAGCCTTGTTTTCTAAAAGGTTACCTAGAGGAAAGGGAAAGTATAAAGGAAAATTACCCTTGAAATGTATTTCATGTAGTAAGATTAGACATATTGCATCAAGGTGCCTTGAGAATAATAAGAAAGAAAAGCGTTAGAGTAAAGTATTAATTTAATTATGTTAATTAAATAAACTTTACTCCCTTCTTAAGATGTCACTTTATGCTTTTTGAATTAGTTGTTTATATTTAAAACAATCTTGCATTGGTAGTGTTATATTTAAAACTCGTATGCACTAGTCATCTTGAATATAAACCTACATGCATTAGTCATGTAATAATTAAACTAAGTATTACATGCACTTCTAGTTTTTAGGGTTTTCCCTTTTATGGTTTCAGATCTCCTTTTTAAGGATCAATCACCTTTGTATTCTTATTGAAGATCATTCAATATTATTTGATTGCATCTTTTGTTTTTGCACATCAAGGATGTCTCTTCTTTCATGGATCAATGCATTCAGGCCTCCATAGTTTTTTGCTTCTCTCTTCTTTTTGTGACAGGTGTTTGCATGCAGGTGTTCTTGGAAAATGTGGGTTGTTTTCTCATCAACTCCAACATGGTATCATGAACTCTAACATGGTATAAAGATAAAGGAAAGAAAGCATGTTATCTAGATGAGGAAGGTGTTATAGATGATGAATCAAATGATGATGATACTGAGGAGATTAGCTTTATTGATGTGAAGGAAGACAAGATAGAAGGTAGTGAGACTGCATTATTATCAACTATGAACAAGAGTGAGAATTGGATTATTGACAGTGGATGTACATATCGCATGACTTATGACAAGAGAAATTCATTGAGCTTGAAGAATTTGATGGAGGATCAATAAAGGTTGGTAATGACATCCCATGTATGGTAAAAGGTAAAGGACCTATAGCACTAAATGACACTACAAACTATGATGATGTCGACTAGGTATTAGGATTGAGCTATAACCTTTTGAGTATTTATCAACTAAATTAGAAAGGATTTGATCTAGAATTCAGTGAAGGAATATGCAAGATAAAGAACAAACAAGGAAATTTTATTTCTATTGGAGAATTAACAAGAGGTAACTTATTCTACTTGAATCCTTCTATTAAGAAATGTTTGATTGGAAATGTATAAGATAATTGCTTACAACATAAGAGGTTTTTTCATGTTAATTTTGATAACCTGATCAAAGTCAGTAAGAAGAAAGGTGTTAGAGGTATCCTACCTTGTGAAACCTGATAATGCTTTTTGTAAAGATTTTCAATTTGGGAAGCTTACTAGTTCTACATTCAATAGTAAAGTCTACACATCTAAGAATATGTTTGATTTGGTGCATACTTATTTATGTGGTCCTATGAGAACTCAAAGTTATTATGGAGATAAGTACTTTATGTTCTTTGTTGATGACTATTTAAGGATGATGAGGGTTGTGTTTCTTAAAGAGAAATCAGAAGCTTTTCATGTGTTTAAAATTTACAAAGCAAGAGTGGAAAAGGAAACTGGTAGGAGCTTAAAATGCTTAAGGTTAGATAGGGGTGGAGATTTTACATCACATGAATTTGTTGCCTATTGTGAAGAAGAAGAGATTAAATGACAAATGTCTACTCCTAGAACACCACAACAAAATGGAATAGTTGAAGAAGGAAATAGGTCAATGGTTGAATGTTCTAGGACTTTGATGATACAAAAAGATGTTGCACAAATATTTTGGAGAGAATTTGTTAGCACTGTTGTATACACTTTGAATAGAGTTTTGATCAAGAAAGGAACATGAAAGTGATAGGATGCAACTGATTGAATATCTTAAAGGAGAGATTGATGACTTCAAAAGATAGTGATTGATGATCACCAAGCTACTAAGGTATGTGTGAGACATTAAATCAGTTAATGTATTGTCATTGATGTCAACTAGTTTTGACTGTACTTATCATGTTGGTTACAAAAAATATTAGAAGAAGCAAATAATGATGAAGGAATGAGATATATACATGAAGATGAGATGTATGAGAAAGATATGAATATGGTATTCATTGGGTAACTTATTGATGAGTCTATGACATTATGTTAGTGATTTTATTGTATTATGTAATTCTGTTATGGATTGAAGATCAAGGGTGAACAAGTTTATATGGTTGGTAAATGAATAACTTAGTATAAAATGAGTTGGAACAGTGTACACTGAGAAAGTATAGTGTATACTGAGTACATTGTTAATTGAGTAAGAAGTCAATGACACATTATGGTATTGACCGAGTGAAAGAAATAAATGGAACATATGACTGTCGACTAAAGATGATGAGTTGGATAATTATGGATGATTTTGAGGTTAAAGATAAAGTTTTTTATGATGATCAAATGGATGGAAAAATTCAAGGATGATCAGATGAAGGAGAATGAAACATGTTACTAACACAACTGCTGAGGAAGGTTAAAGAGGTAAATCAATAGTGAAGATTAAGAGGAAAAATCTTTGGATGGAAATAAAATGGTTTATGATGTCTATAAAAGGAGACAGGAGATTCAGATTAAATTCTGGAATGCGTGTGAGTATATTGAATTCATGCAAAGTTGTTCAAACCGGTTGAAGATACAACCAAGCAATTATGTAGACAACACCAGGTGTTAGAGAAAATAATTATCGAGCATAACAGAGTTGGAGGATACAAAGAGATTGAATTGAGAATAATGGCTAGAGGTATTTTGAGCTTAGCATAGATTTGAAAATCATCAAAACAAGTTGTATTTGAATCAAATCATTACTATAACATTCTAACCATTACTACAGATAAATCTCTTAACCGAGTGGGACTTAACAGTCTTTATATTTCAATATGACATTCAATGAATGTTGATTTTTTTCTTGTTGAACCCATAGTGAATGTTTGGTCATAGAGAACTATTAGTGATAAATCCCCTAACTAGGTCACACCTTATAGTGTGTTATTGTAACCTTTAATAGGGTTGGCTCTTAACCGAGCTCACTTCAGAAGAGTGCAATTATTTTGGGTTACTGGTCCTATGTGGTTTTTCCCCTAACCGGGTTTCCATGTTAAAAATCAAACTGCTATATGTGTATGGAGGTGGTGAATTTTTATTTTACTTTACACATTACTATAATTGGATTGATCGGTATATACATTAGTTAATTTGTTTCTATTCAATAGATGAACAGAAAGACATAATTAATATTTTGTTGAGTTGATTAAATTGTTTGAAAGATTTGTTTTATACATTAGGGAGTGTTTGGGACTGTAGGATAACTGGACTTAAACTGATTCACCCCCCTCTTATTTATCTAACAGAAAGACAACTCATGAGCTGCAGTATGGACAGACTCATAATGTAAGTTATTTCAAAATCTTTGGTAGTAGATAATGCTCCTATAGAGTTATTTTGTTATCATTAGTTATGAATAAGTCATAATGATTGTGAAACTCATTTGATAATGAAGGAAAGAAAAGTTGGTAAAGCACACAAGCTATTCGGTAAAAGGAAATAAAGGAAATAGTTTTCAGTTAAAACAAAGTAAGTTCAGACACCGAGCAAGGAAAAATGAGTACCAAACATCGAGTTGTATCGAGCTACAACATTTACCAAACTATGAGATGATACATGTTATTAAGCAGGAGAAAAATGTATTATCGAGCATCAGAGGTAGGCACAAGGAGAATCTACAGATATAGTGAATCTGGACACCAAGCAAAAAATAGTTTACAAATATTGAGGAGATTGTATGACAGAGCATTGGAGATCTAAACATAATGATTATGTATGATTACAAGGTGAGATTCACCAATGAGAATTAAATGAGATATATGCATTGGAGGAGTAACTAATGCTAGCACAAGTTAAAGAGATGATTCTAGAACATCTTCACCACTTCCAGAATTGAATATAAATGAATTAGAGTATGAATATTATAGTATGAGAGAGAGAATATATGTGCGGAGGAGAAATTGTAGAAAGAAGGTAATGACCAGAGAAGCCATTGAGTAATAGAGTAGTAAAGATCATATTGTTAATGTGATTTAGAGTTGAATCTACCAAGCGCAGATTTGATATTGTGAGTAAAGCACAATATGAGGTAAAAAATTAATGAAGATATTGAGTCTGATAAGCATAATATTGATGCAAGTACTACAAAAAAGTTATGTATTATTTTAGTGTGTAAATAGAGTTGTAAAGTCTCTTAACCGAGAAGATCTTAACAGATCTTATTTTGTAAATCCTTTAACAAGGTACAGTTCTTAGATTAGACTTAACTAGACTTTAGACTCTTAACAAAGTTAATACTCCTAACAGGGTAAGCTATAAAAAATAGCTAACATTGTAGCTCCAACCGAGCAAACTTTTTACTGCAGTAGTGAAGTTTTGTGGGAGTCATCCCCACCAAAAAAATTATCCTCTAACAAGGATTTATGTGATACCAAAATGATTGTGTTATGAGTTATATTTTATGTTAATGTTTTATATATTTTATGTGATGTATGAAAAGTTATGAATTCAGTAAATGGTTAAGAAAGTCAGATAAAAGTGTCTTGAAGTACTAATTCACCCCTCCCCTCTTAGTACTTACCTTTCCATACTTAATCCAACAATTGGTATCAGAGCTAAGCCTCTTATTCAAAAGTTTAACCACTTGAGAGGAAGGATCTAAAGTGATGGAAAGCTATAGGTATGAAAAAAGTGATTGATAACATGGACATGGAACTGAGGATGACCAATGAGTATATTGATTAATTGAGGAGAAAACTGAAGCATTCACTCAATAAGAGGAAGGAACTAGCACATCAATTGAAAGATACACAAGATCAGGTTGAAGAACTTGAAGAAAAATTAGAGGGAAGTCTACCTGATGAATCTAAAGATGCAATATTAGAACTGGCTGAAAAGAACAAACACCTAACTGATCAGATAATATCACTGAAAAGAGAACAAGAATCTCAATCGATAAGGATATGTGAAGTACTGGAACAAAAACAAAAAGTCAAAGATGAAAAAAGAATGGTTGAAGATGAAAATATACAAATGAGTGTAAGGCTGAAGAGAAAGATGGGGAAATACTAAGGTTGACACAAATTCACTACAACTTGATAGATCAAATAGTCAATGTGTTGGCTCTTGGTTTAGCAAGATTTTAATAACCTTGGAAATGCAAAGATGCATGTATGGGGTAGCTTACTTCCCACAATTAATACATTCATACAAGAACAAGGACCAATGAACAAAGCACAAAGCCTTTCTACACTTTGAACTCTCCAAAATTCAGGGGGGTGTACCTAGGATTAGGATCACTTAATTTTCCCTTTTTCACTAATCCTCACAAAGAAGATATGTGCCCAAAATACTTCTTGTTATATGTGACATAGAGGGATAGGGTGTAAAGCTAAACAAACTATCCAATTACTCACAAATAAAATAGGGGCTTTAGCTATTAAGTCCACAACTATTGTCTTAAAGATTTAGAATTTGATTTCTTGTTTGTTTAGGGGTAGAATTGTTAGACAAGAAAGAACATCTATTTTGAAAAAATGTCTATGATCAATCCCTTATCCATTGGGAATATTCAGAACAAATACTCACTATGTTTTTTATTCTTATCATTCACCTTGCAAATGAAAATCAAATTGAGAACCTCACTACTTACAAATATCCTCCTTAATACCTTGCAATTCTGTTAGGTTATATCAAGCATTTACTTAACTCTTCAAGTTAACAACAAAACATATCAAAACATACAGAACTATGTCTACAACTATTGATCTTGAAGTCATCAACTCACAAGACAATAGGAAATTACAAACCATTAAACAAGAGATAAGATTCAAAGAAATTCTTGAAATCCTTGTATACGTTGCCACAAATTGATATAGGAGTGATTCATTGAGCATAGAATATTCCAAAAAATAAATAAGAAAACTATAGATTCATTAAGATCTTTGTAAAACAAAGAGGTTACAGACCTCTTCTATCAATTCTTGAATGCAAGCCTATAGAACTGAGTCTATCTTTGGTCTCTTGCAAATGATCCTTTTTTTAAAACCACAGGAAATAATCCCCTCTAAATGACCTTGGGAATCCTTTTATATGAATAAGGATTGCTACAAGCTTAGGGTCATTTAGGGTAATATTAGGGCAACATTGTCACTTCAACACCATGAAATCAGGAAACAATTTATTACAGAAATGACAAGGAAGAAACCTTAAATTAATCAAAGAATATCAAAGACAAATCTGATATCTTTTACATTGTGGAAACCCTAGAAGTCAAACTAAAAATTAGGGCATGATTCTTTAATCCCTTTGGCAAGCATCTTAAAACAAATATCTCATTTACCACTCTGCATCCGGGACTTGAATTCCTTGACAACTTGGCCCAAACATAATTGTTGCATCTAGAAGCAACCACTTGCAAATAATAAATTTAGGGCATCAAGAAAATCTGATCTGATCACAATCGGCCCAACCACTGCTGATTCCATTCAATTTATCAACTGCAAATTATCATTTATGGCCCAAGAAGAAATTAGATTTGATCATTTGTTCATCTGGCATATCATCGTTTCTATTTTCTGCAAACCCTAGCTCAAAAAATTCAAATATGTGACCGACAACGGATAATTTATTAATTTTAAAACATGACCATCAATCCTCATCTTCTCCCAGCATATCGAATAGTTCTCATAAATTGACAATAGTCAATTGATCTTTTGAAATTAACCAGACACATAATCTCTTAGCAACCAATCAGGAGTGAGCACCTCAACACACCTAGCAACTATATTTATCTTAACCCTAAGTCATCTAGCGAACACATGAATGAAGGAATTCGCTAGGTCACGACACATTATACTTAACCTGGGTCTGGTCTGGAGATCACGCGAACAAAGCATTCACAAGATCATTGAACATTTCCATTAACTATGGTTTGATTTGGAGATCTAGCGACCACTGTCTGATCTCATCTGAATTTACGATTTGTATTCAATCTCCAAGCCTTTTAACTCTAACCCAACTTGATTTGGCGAATACACGACTGAAGGAACTCATGATCACTGGATCCTAGCACTAACTCTAGTTCCGTCTGGAGAATGAGTGACCAAGGAAATTCTCATGATCATTGAACAAATACATTGACCCTAGTTAGGTCCTGAGATTAAATGTTGGTCGTTGATCTTTCTTGTCATCTGTGGTTCTTGTTCATCGCCTAAAGCCTTGTCTTAACTCAACCTAAATCTGGAGAATAAGCTATTGAGGAAAACTCATGATCGCTCAATGTTTAACTTAACTTATGTCTAGTTCAGAGATCACACGACTGAAGGCATTCACTAGGTCCCTTAATCTTTTCTTAACCTTGAGTTCTATTAAGAGAACACATGCTAGCTACTGATCTTGATATGAATCGATAGTTATCACTCATTCGCCGAATGTTTGAAGACTTAGCCACTTTATTACATGATCAAGAGATAACCGTGTCGCTGGATCGTTGACTATTAGGAACATAATCGCCAAGATCACAAGAACATGAGATCACATTATCGCCAATTCACTGAATACAAGACTTAACTACCAGAATCAAACTTGATGCTAACTTTGACTTAACCTGAGCCCATCAAGAGATCACACAACTGAGGAAATCTTGTAATCTCATAATACTTACCTTGACCGGGGTTATATCTAGAGAATAAGTGAAAGCCTTGATCTCTGAATCACCAGATCTTTTCCTTAACCTCAGTCAGCTTCTGAGATTAAACATCAATCATCAATCTGATCCTCCATCCATGATTGTCGCTGAATCATATAGCTCTTGACTTAACTCATCTTTTACTTGGCGATCTGGCGACAAAGGGAAAATCTTGACTAGCCTTTAACTACGATCAGACTTGGAGATTGCACGACTGAGGCAATCTTGTATTTGGTGGATATTTTCATAACCCTAAGTTTCATCTTGAGAACATGCACTAGCCGTTGATCAAGATCAACATCGACGGTCCTCGCCAATTCACCAAATGTTTAGTTCCTTAGCCATTTTATTACGTGAATCAATGACTGAAGGAAAACAAACCGCCTATTGGATCGCTGAATGTTAGACACATAACTACCAAGATCAGGAGATTAAGCGAACACCTTAGTCGCCAAATCGCTGAATAGAATTTTAACTTCCTAGGCTTTAGAAAATAAAATATGTGCAAAATGGGGACTTTAAGTGGCCTGAAAAGCCGGTAATGCAAAAATAGAATTGGGTAGGGTTTTGCAGATTTAGACAAATTTCTAAAACCCTTGCACATGGAATAAACCCTATTTCTCAAACCTTCAAACTGCCATATCTCACTGGTTTTAACACCAAATGACATGCGATCTTGTCTGGAGCTTGCATACACCTTGAACTATCCCTGGCTCAGTTTGCAAGCCACAAAACATCATATATCTTCTTCGCCGATCAAAACAATTTTACACCAGGACATGGAAACTTACTTAGGGTTTTGCAAGAATAGACCATTTTCATTGGATTTTTAGCAATGATAGGAAAATGGGCTAACAGTGGCTCTATCTGGGGATGATGGGTAACTTGTGCCCATGCAAGAACTTAGAATTATTGGAGGAAGCAAACCACCCACTGGACAAAAACTGACGGGGAACCTACTAAAAAAGAACAATAGAACTAAAATAGGAAAGGAGGAAAGAAACACACGACTGAAAGGGAAAACTAACCTACTATTCATGGATAAAGAAAGTACCTTATGAAAAGTACAACTTTAGAAATTGTCCATGAACTGGCAATTCCAAAATATTTCCAACCAAATCATTTAAGATATAGGAATCAGATCCCTATTTTACATCAATGAGATAGGGTCCCAACCATTTTGGGTCAAATTTACTATGCTTACCCTTTTCTTCTAACCTGGCATTCCACATTAGATTTCTCCTAATATTCTCTCTCAAATCCTCGAGAGTAGGTGGAGGTGGAGGGGGTGGAGGTGCTGGTGCTTGCTGACCTAAGAGCTCATCAATGTTAAAAGCATCCATGGATATAATTTGCATATATATTAAAACATAAAAATTTATGATTAATATATAATTTACATTTCACGTTACAAAGAAAGACCTATAATTAATTACCTTACATTTTACCTTACAAGTTGTGAAAATGACTTGCAAAATGGTTAAAAACAAAAAAATAAATACATTTACAAAATGGGCACCTGTTTGGCTCCGGACACTCAAAGCTAAACGAGTGCTCATTTTATATTTACGGTTCGGGCACCCGATTTTTTAAAAATGGGTGCCCGTTTCTTGCGCCAAAAATTGTTTGGCTGCAGACTTCTGCAGAATAGGTACCCAACTTCCAACATTTACCCATCTCATGTTGGAGAATAACATGTATGACACATTTTTTCAATTTATTTTAATAAATTAAAATAAATTTAATTTGTTATATATTTGATTGTACTTAAACAACAAAAGTATATAATTTCAATAATTGAAAGCATTGTTTATATTAACTAGCTTATTTTAAATTAAGTTATTTGAAAAATACACAAAAGTATAAAACGTCACAAACCATACATAACTTTTATACAATGCTTAATTTAATTTAAATCCAATCGATGTTCAATCTGCAATAGCAAAGCGTCTACTTAGCATATCACTAGAAATGATGTAATGTTCAACCTCATAAGGAGGTATGCATAAAAATTTGGGACTAGGTCAATGTGTCAAAGCAAGTATCACCTTCTCTTTCACATATGCAATAAGTCCAAAAAGAAAAATGGTTATCATGATCACTCAAAATAATAAATATAGCATGTATGTATTAATGACTATTAAATTTTGTTAGTCCCTGCCTATATAGGTAGGGAACTAATGTTTTCGTTAAACTACTTGCCTATTAATTTGTGCAAGTACAAGTTAATTTTTTTACTTTTCTAGATATAGTTGTTAATGCCTAAAATTTATAATAGAAATTTGAATGATTTTTTTCTTTTATCTGATTGGTTGATTGTATTTTTCCTGGTGGTTATTTTTATTTTTATTAAGAAAAATTGAGGAAAAAATTGTTCGTAAAACATCGACACCTATAGGTATAGGCAATACATTATTTTTTCTATAACATTTAAGATTGACAAAAATGTGTCTCTTGGGTCTACAATTGAAGGTACAAGCAATACATATTTTTTAATATAATATTTAGTACTATCTGTGCTAAGGGCTAAGAAAGAGTTGAACGTTCGGGATACATATCTTTGCACTACCGTGAATCTGAAGCTTTTGACGCCCTACCTTAGCACTAAGGCTTTGTAGTATTTTCTTTTTGGTGTTTCTTTTTTCAAGGTCTTGCTTTAACCATTCCTATATCAGAGCTTTTGGAGTGAACTGATTAAGTAGTTGTAGCCATTTGATCAATCTTTGTGGCTCTAGATTTGTTAGTTGAAGGTATTTTTAGAAAGTGGAAACTTAGAAGTTGTTTTTTTAAGAAACCCTAGAGAGTTTATTACTTTTCATATTGTAAGCCTGGTAATCATTTTGATTAATTTAGGTTTTTTCTTACGTTTTATTTTTCTTAAAGGGTTTTGGTGCTTTCTAGTGTTTGTGTCATTAGGGTTTTCATTTAAAGTTTATTCAGTTTCAAGGAGAGGGGAAAAATGTTGGACGACGGGGCCAAGGAGGAGAAGGAGTTGGATCTTAATTCAAATTATGTTGTTATGATGTATAAAGAAGATGCTAACATTGTGAACAATAAGTTTTTTAAAACCCTGATCTACTCAATTTTTCTCTTTTAAACCTTAATTTGTGGCTTGGGCTAGTAAGGTTCTTTAAATGCTAATCTACTTCTTTAATCCATGTCTTTGTTTTTCCTTAGCTATAGGCATCTTCCAAAAGATGTTTCCCATTATAGGTAGATAAAACAAATGTCATATTTGTTTTTTCTATTGAAATGAATTGGAATTCTCGTGTGATATATTTTTGTTTGTCATGGATTTGTCAATTGCAAGTGGGACAAGGACCACAAAACAAGTTGACGGTGTTAATCTTTAGGAGATGAAGGAAATTAGTAGTTGTTGTTGTAACATCACAACATCAACATGTGCACCTCAGAAAAATACTAGTTTATACGACTTTAATCTTTTATTACTTTCGTGAATGTTCACAATGAATCTATGCTAAACAATCAAAATGAATTTGTGGATGATTTGTTTACAAAACCTAAATTATCAAATCTATTTTTATTCCCAAAAAATGTGTCACCTTAATAGTCTCAAAGATCATTTCATCAACAAATTGGGTGGATGATTTGAAAGGATGTAAAGAACAATGTCCACATTTAAGGCCTTCTGAACTTAGCAGTATCAAAGATCATTTCATCGGTAAAGTAGGCAGGTGATTTAAAAGGGTATGAAGAATAATGTCCATATTTAGGGTCTTTTATTCTTGAGGTGGTGTCTACATTATCAATTAATGATGGAGCAAATCGTTAGGGTTCTACTTCAACTTTTACAACTGCCTAATTTGTTGATTCCTTCACCATGTTTAATTCCCTCTATACTAAGCATCTCCACTTGACCTTAGCTTAACCTCTTGTTCTGAAAGTAGAACTTACTAATTTCCTCATGACTTTACGCAAACATTGAAAAAATACCAATTTAAAAAAGATAAAATCTTGAAACCGAGGCACTAGAAATTAATGACCCTATTGTAACTCAATAATTTGGACCAACTCTTATTAGGGAACAATTTTCCAATATTCTTACAAGCAATTTTCACAGATCATTGTAAGTATTTCAAACTATAATGAATTTTATTGTTGTACATATCTTCTATTATTGTGCACCTATATTAGACATCATGGACTCTTCATAGGGCAAGGAAGTGCACTCTCTCATCACTCATGGGGACTTGTATTAGGTATACAAACTTTTTCTCAACATAAACTTATTGACATTTATCAACATCTCAAGTGTGCTAGTTTAGTTAATGTTCATAAAGTGTTTGATGAAATGAAATAACAATAAATGTCTTCTTATGAAAATTTTGATCACTAGATTACACAAAATGGAGTTCTTGACAAGAGCTTAAAGCTTTTCAAAGAAATGCCTCAAAAGAATTTGGTGTCGTGGAATACCACGATTGCAGGATATGCACAACATGGTGATCTTTGTAAGGCTTTTAGTTTTTCCTTAGAAATGCCTAAAAGAAATGTGGTTTCATGGCCTACAATGATTATAATATATACACAACATGGTGCTCTTAGCAAGGCTTTAAGTTTTTCCATAGAAATGTCTTAAATAAATATGGTCGTATTGCCGACAATGATTGCAGGATATGCACAACATGGGTTTGTTGAAAAGGTTTTGGAGAATTTCAAGAAAATGCAAGTAGCACATGTATAGCCAATAGCACAACATTAGCCAACATCATACTTCTATTGGGAGATTTGGAACATGGTATGAGAATCTATTATATAGAATAATTAATTGAATGTGCATTTTCTTCAGATATTAAAATTGCCAATGCACTGATATGTACATGTCTACAAAATGTGAAAGGATACACAAGGCACTAGACCCGTTTGAAAAAATACCTCAAAGGAAATGTTGTATCATGGACTCCAATTATTGAACACTATGACATGCATGTATTTTGTGAGTATGCTCCTAAACTCTTTGAACTAATGAGGCCCTTTGGAATAGACCCCAACCATGTAGTTTGTGTGTTATTTGTGTGCAATCATGTAGGTTTAGTGGATGAGGGTTGTATGTTCTTCAATGACATGATTAAATCCAATTTTTATGATGCCTACCATGGATCATTATGTACATATGGTTACTATGGATTATTATAAGTTATTGAATAATAAGGGGTTTATTTTGTGAAGTTTATAATGTTTGTTTCATTACCATATTTCACGGTTTCACTTATGAACTTTGTCAACTGTCACATAACTGTACTAGCATTATGTTCAAATTTGAACAAATTTTGCTACGTAAGTTTGATTCAACAATGTCAAACACTTTACCACGTTCCCTTGCATTTGGCAAGGACTCTTGTTGTACCACAACCCTGATTTCAAATCGCATTTGATTTGACACTACAAATATAAACTCAATTTTACTAACATAATCATGGATCTAAGCATTTAAGTATCAAGTTACAAGAAAATTATTTTTGAAAAGAATAAGCAAAAAATAAGTTAAGTACAAATAAATACATTACTCTTGCTCTTCTAACTTTTGGTGAGAGGTAGAACTGAAAGAAAATCATAATAGAAAAAACATGACAAAGATAACTATGCTAAAATTACGATAAACAAGCATTACAAAAATAATTATGCTCATGCTTTTGATAAGCATGCATATTATTTTATATTTAAACTTTGCACATACATATTTATTATATTATATATTATTATTGTTAATTAAATTATATTGACGAATTATTATTATATTAATTATAGTTTATATTATTATTATTATACAATAGCATTATACAATATATTGTTATATTAGTTATTATACAATATCTGTCAATTATATGAATTTTTTAGCTTATTTATATTCACATTATATCTACAATTAAATATTTTAAAAAGACTATCGTATAAAATTTATTTTATTTTAATATTTATAGGCTCAAAGTTTTAGAATGACCTATAAAATATACTTCTAAATTCATACATTTATTTATGAGTTCAATGTAATTACAGAGGGAAGTAGATAAAGCCATGAAATTTTGCAGAGCAATTGGAAGGATAAAAATGCCAAATTTTACATGGGACATGAAAAATCAGGGTAACACTTCCTAAAGCTCCTAGGTTTCCATCTACCTTTAAGGAGTATGACTTAGTAGAACAATTACATGCTACTCCTGCTAAGATATCTTTATGGGAATTACTTAAAACTTCCTTGACATATCATGAGGCATTGCAAAAGGCTTTATCTACCCTTCCTACTTCACCTCCTAACTAAGAGAACACTAATTACTTTTTGGAGTGCATGCATACTATGCCTTCTGTACCTCCTATTATGTTTAGCAATGATGATTTACCTTCCGTTGAGGTGCAAAATCAATATGATGCTCTTATGGTTGTTGTTTCTATTAATCAGAGTATCATTCATAGAATGTTAATTGATAATGGATCTAGGCTTAATGTTTGTATCATGGATATGCTTAAGGCAATTAAGGCTGATCTTACAACTATTCAACCTGATAATGTCCCTATTCATGGATTTGATAAAATTGCAAAGAGAACTTTGGGCATTATTACCTTACCTGTTAAAGTTGGTCCGGTTATTCTTAATACACCTATTCATGTTATGCCTAGACCTCTCAATTATAATATTCTTTTAGGTAGACCTTGGTTACATACTATTCATGCAGTTCCTTCTACTCTTCATTGCAAGGTTAGGTTCATTTATAACAATTTGACGTATACATTACATGCGGATGATGCGTCAAATCCTTGCTTAAATGCGGAATATATTAAAGTTTCTGAACCTCTCCAACCAAGCAAAGAGCCTGAAAGGCCACGCTAGATTAAACAAATTGAAGTTCCATCTTCTTCTTTGACTGGGGATGATTGGGGAACATTGGACTTTAATCCTTCTTTTATTGGAGAATATAAAGTTTTAGATTTGGAATTCATGAAAAAACAAAGGAGTTTGAAAAACAAGTTTTTACTCCTTCCCCACTTTCTAAGGAATTAAAAAGTAACTTTGTTGCCGCCTCGATTGAAGAAATAATTGAAACAATAAAACTTGATTTCTATGATATTGTGACATACGCCGCTCCTTGGACTCCATCTAATATGACTGATATATATGGTTTTGGTTATCATATGCTTAAGAAATCAAGATTTGATGGGAAATGATGTGGTAAATATGAGCAAGGTATACAAGTACCTTTGGACAATGAAATTTATGATTATACATATGGATTGGGGCTCAATCCTTACAAACAACCATCAAATTTTCTTCTCAATGTTAATCATATATATGGTGGACATTTGAAGTTGGTTAACCCGCTCCTCCTTGACATTAATCAAAGACCTACCTTGGATGTTTTTTTCCCGAAGATGAAGCCTTAGCGTATTTTTTAGGGGTTTATGAGGATTTACCTATGTTTCATCATAAATGACATAAGCCTTATTGTTTAATTACATAAGCTTATTTTGGAGAACATGATGAACATAATATTTATTCTTTACCAATGGATTCTCCAATACAAACTAATTTTCTAATAACTGAGACTGTCGAGGTTCAAATGGATGAAAATGATTCTGAGAAGATGATAAAAATTAGGAAATGTTTGAATCAGGATGAATGTGATCAGTTGGTTTCCCTTTTACTTGAATTTAAGGATATTTTTTCTTGGACATATTCGGATATGTCAGGTATAGAATCTAAGATTGTTACTCAAAATATTGTTCTCAAATCAAATATTAAACTTGTGAAGCAGAAAATTCAAAAGATGAATCCATGAATTGATTTATTAGTTAAGGCTAAAATTGAAGATTATTGGATGCCAAATTCATCCACTCTATTGATTACTCATACTGGATTTTAAATATTGTGCCCATTTAAGGAGAAAATAAGATAAGGATGTGTACTAACTTTAGAGATTTAAATAAAGCATCTTTAAAAGATGATTTTTCATTACCTAATATTGATATGATTGTGGATTCAACAAGGGGTCATGCTTTATTATCTTTTATGGATGGTTTTTCTGGCTATAATCAAATTTTTATTCCTCCTGAAGATCAATTTAAGACCGTATTTATAACACCTTGGGGAACATTTTGTTGGTTCATGATGCCTTTTGGATTAAAAAATGTGAGAGAAACTTATCAACAAGCTATGACTTTGATTTTTCATGATTACAGTCATAAGATTCTAGAGGATTATGTGGATGATATCTTGGAAAAATCTATACAAAGAGAAGATCAAGTTAGTATTTTATGATAGATATTTGAAAGGATTAGAAGCTATAATATGAGATTGAATCCTAAGAAATGTTTCTTTGGAGTTGATTCTGATGAATTATTAGGGTTTATAATCTCTAAGTGAGGCATAGAGGTAGATACTAAAAAGATTGAAGCTATTGTTAATATGCCTCCTCCGAAGAATATTTCTTAGTTATAAAGTTTACAAGAAAAAATTCAAGCTATTCGTCGCTTTGTTTCCAACTTAGCTTATAGAACTGTTCCTTTTACCTCCTTTCTTAGAAAGGATACCACTTTCTCTTGGAATGATGAATGTAAACAATCCTTTGAGAAATTTAAGGAATATCTCGCCAATCCTCCTATTTTAAAACCAACTCAATTCGATAAACCCTTTTATATGTATACTTCAGCCACTCTAAAAGTGGTGAGTGCATTGTTGGCTCAGTATGATAGTGATGGTAAGGAAAGACCCATGTACTACATTAGTCAGACTTTACTCAATTACAAAACAAGATATATAGATTTGGAAAGACAATGATTAGTTGTAGTTTATGCTTGTTAGAAACTAAGACATTATCTCTTAAATGTTGAAGTCAATGTGATTGTTAAATTTGATCCTTTGAAACATCTTTTCTCAAAAAATGATCTCTCTGGCTGTCTAGCAAAGTGGGTGATGTTACTTACAAAATTTGATCTTAATTTCATTTCTCAAAAGTCAATTAAAGGACAAGCTTTAATAGATTATTTGGCCAAAGCTCCTTGTCCTCATTCCGATATATGTGTTACTGCGATAGAATTCCCTGATGAAAACATTCTAGCTATTAAACATGATGATGTTTGGGAGTTATATTTTGATGGATCTAGATGTAAGACAGGTTCTAGTGTTGGTACTATCTTGATCCCTCCTATGAAAAATCCAATCCCTCTATCATATAAATTGACTTTTCCCTGTACTAACAATATTGTAGAGTATGAAGCTCTTATAGCTAGCTTACAAGCAAGTTCATCCCTTAACATTAAAAACTAGGAAATTTATGAAGATTCACAATTGATTGTGGAATAGATTAAAGGAGGTTATCTTACTAAGAATGATAAAATGACACAATATAGAGATTTGGCTCTTGATGATCTTTCACAATTCTCTTCTTACACAATTCAAACTTTACCTAGGAAAGATAATCGACACGTGGAAGCCATGTCAAGCACAACTTCTTTGGTTTGTCTTGAGAACAATGATGAAAAATTTCAATTTACTATACAAACTCTTAAAAACCATGCAATTTTTAATAAGGTGACCTCTGATTGTTTCAATTTGTATTTAGATGAATGGTATTCTCATATCTTTCATTTCTTGAAAGATGGTACTGTGATCAGTGCAAAGTTGACCTGTTTGGAACAGGTGTAGACATTCAAACATTAGTTAAAATGAATCTAACAACATATTTCTAAGCATAAAATAGAAAACATTCGCAAAGACACTCAAATAGAACTGAAATGGGAGCACCCTATCACCGTTTGATTTGTTCTCACTTTAGGGATGTGGGTGTGCTCTCAAATCACATGGAGCATATCCCTAATAATGATTAGGGGGGATTAGGATCATTCAAGGACTATGGATACTCCATATTGGCACAGAATCAGGTATAGAAGACCCAATTTTCCCCTAGAGCCCAAGGAACCAAAATGAAGCTAAGATGCAGATTAAGCTACATGATGCTTATGCTAAGATTATTTTGAACCAAATAAAGACGTGATATGATGTTATATGCTATGAAAAACAATGAAATAAACTATGTTTAATCCATTATGCTAGGCTAAGATGTGTTAGAAAACATGAAATCTAACTATTAGGAATGATTATGCTAAGTCTAGAAGTAAATGAGCATGATAACAATGCATTGAATATAAAAACTAAGCTAATGATTTTCTCTTGGAAGAGAGACTATTTATAGGATTTTGGGAAGGGCTTGGGTTAGGAAGGAGAGTTAGGGTTGGGGGTAAGGTTTGGGGTAGAGTTTGAGGTAAGGTAAGGTTGACCTTGGCTTAAGGTTGCTCACACATGCGTGAGCAACACTAGGGAAGTGTGCAAGGGGAACAAGTGTGGAAGAAGAGACATGGGTATCTTTATGAGGTTGTAAGAAGCTATAAAGAGTGTGTAAGAGGCTTTAATGAGTGTGTAAGGCTCATTAAGGGAAGGGTTTGACCAAAAGTCAAGGAGACTTGGATTAGGCTAAGAAATGTAGGAAACATCTCCTAAATTGGTTTAGGGAAGGTTTAGGGAAGTTTAGGAAAGATTGGAAGGGTTTAGGAAAGGCTATAAGATTCTAGGGTTTTGAGGCTTTAAATAAATATAAAATTTATTTATGGAATGTGACATCATTTATTAAATATTGATTTAATAAAGAGAGGAAAATCACTTAAAATTGATTTAAATACTTTGGGGAGAGATTATTTAATTAAACATGTTTAATTAAAATAAAGGGATTTAATGGCATAAAAATATATTAATTAATTAAATAATTAATTAATTAACAAATGATGATGTCATCAGGGGTTTTCAAAAAATAAAAATACTTTTATTTTCTAATGGATTTTTAGGTGTCTACATTTCACCCCTCTTTGATGTGATGCCGCAAGTGGCGTGGCATCAAAGACAAGAAAACAAGATGCCCCAGGCTAGAATTTAGAGGATAAGGGATTGTGCCTCCTCGAGGAAAGAACACAAAGAGGAAACTTTGTGGAATTTTCTCAAAAGGAAACAAAAGGAGCAGGAGGAAGGAGGGGGAATAAAAAGACAACCTTCCAAGAGAAAAGATGCATGAATGCAATATGATGTGAGATGCAGGATGCAACTATATGAAGGATGCAAAATACAAGATTTAATCTATATGATGTAGGATGGGGGATTTAGGGAGCTCTGTGCTTTGGAATTTTGAGAGCACAACCTAGTTTGATATAACAATGCTACAGACCCACCAAGGATACTAGGATCATGAGGCCTTGTCACCAGTGTTGCATAGGACTGACACAAAAGACAAGCACGCAAAGGGTTTCCCCAACATCACACATGAAACCCTAAGGAGGCATGGCTGAAATGATGCTGGAGAAACCACAAACACATGACTGACTCATAGGCAGAAGAAAAAGATCAAAAGACCTTGCCCCAGATTATCCTCATTTGTAGCACACCATGATATAAAGGATCATGGCGACTTTGAGTAGAGGGAAAAGAGAAGCCATAAAAGATTAGCAAGACCTAAAGGACAAAATCCAAGGTCAAAATGATAACTCCAAAAGACATCCTTTACCAAGGAGAGAGATTGATGGTTGATTGATGGGGGGAGATTAGGTCTGAACATGGAAAAGGATACATTGTCATGGAGTTGGTTTGATTGCTTAGGTCAGACAAAATAGAAGGATACATCTGTGCGGACCCATGATTAGGCTTAGGCCAGACAATATAGAAGCATACATCTGTATGAACCCATGTTGATGGGGAGAATGATATGTTTCTGATTGGCAAATGATGGATCAAGGATGATCACTATGATTAAGGATAGTCAAAAATTGATGTTGCTGAAGTACAAGGTTGGGTGGGACAAGATTTTGGATAAAATGTTGCTGTAGGACTGATGGGGATATGTACAACAAGATGCTGATATGTACAACAAACAAGGAGATATTTACAAGATAGATAAAAAAGATAAGCAAAGATCTAGAGGACTAAATGAAATAACAAGTATCTCACAAAACCTTTTTCCATAGGTAGGATGATGGAGGATGATTGATCTGATTTGATGATGGGAAGATTTTGGTCTGACCATGAGGAATGATACATCATCATAGACCTGATGTGATTGGTGGGAGATTGCAAAGTGTCAGGGATGAGTTGATTGCTTCTTGATGTAGGATCAGAGGATATGATCAGATTGTCAACCTAGGATAGACTGATGATCTTTGGAAGACATGATTCTTGCCAATGCATGCCAATCTCTTGCTCAAGATGATGAGGCCTACAAAGACAAGTAAGGATTCCCTAGACAAAGTTTATGTCAAAGGGTAGTGGTGGTATTGATTCTGATTTAGGATAAGGATTGAGCAACTCAAAGGATTGGCTAGAAGAAAATGATTGGATAAGGATTCCTATGACAAGAGATAGGTAAGATTCTCGAACCTCAAAAGGACCAAGGGATAATTGTTGAAGCACTTAGCTGGATTAGGTCACGACGACACAAGGGCTGACTAACATAAAGGATGTGACCTAAAGACACATATGTACAAATGAGCTTAGGTGGAGACAAGACTGACACTATGGTACAAGAATCAGGATAGGATGTACAATGGATCTAGGGATGAAGCCGAAGCTGCAAAGATATGCTAGATGATACCCCAGTTGGGCTGGAAAGCCAAGATGGATTGATGGTGGATAGGCTAATGATGGATGATGTGACTTGGAATGACATAGATTTGGGAAGGATGTATCCTAATGATGATGATTGGATTGAGATCAAGGCTTGCCACAAGACTAGGAACAAAACTAAGGATGAGGTTGGATGATTTGGCTTGATCTTGGATATTTGGATAGCTAGAGGATGTGGATAGGATTAGAAGATGTTGGAGGATTGCTAGCAATGGTTGGATATGGATGAATGACATTAGATTGCATGGGGGTAGCCTATAGATAGATACCAATGACAAGGAAAGATACCAAGTGATGGCAAGATGGAGGGAATGCTTAGGGATTAATGCTGGAGGGAAATGCTGAAGGATGAGTGCTGGAGGAACTGCTAGGAGATTTGGATGGAGGGGGATTTGGTTTGGAGGAAGATATGGATTGGATGAGGATTTTCTTGAGGATTGGATTGGAGGAAGATTTGGATTTGGATGAGGACTTTCTTGAGGATTGGATAGAGGAATTCTTAGGGAGATTGGATGGAGGAAGATTTTGGATTTGGATGGAGGAACTGCTTAAGAGATTTGGATAGAGGAATTTTTGGGGATTGGATTGAGGATTGCTGAAGGACTAGATTTGAGGATGAATGCTTGGGGAGATTGGATGGTGGATTTGCTAAGGGATTGGATAGGGGAAGATTTGGATGGAGATTGGATGGTGGATTTGGAAGGTGGATGTGAGAAAGTTTCCAAGGAATAAGTCACCAAGGAATAAGATGCCCCCTACTTAGGATAGTTCATTCATTCAGAGGTAGTAGGATGGGGTATGATTGGATGGAAGATATGCTGAAAAGAGGATGAGAATCTTAGATGGAAGCTAGGAAGAATGGATGCTAAAGATGTCCAAAAGCATGTATACTTGATGGTCTTTGTTTTGTTATCAAGATCCAAAGGAGGATGGAGGTGAGAGACAAATGGGATGAAGGAGATGCTAGATTATATGTGATAGAAGGGAATGACCCCCAATTGTAGAAAGGAACTAGGGGGAGGTATCTATGCATGATGCATGTTTGCCAAGTTTTCATCATGGTACTTGTCCAAGGCATTGAATTGCCAAGTTTTCATGATTGGATGAAGGTTTTTCTCTTTTCTTTTTCTTTTTTGATATCTTTCTTGATTTTTATGGATTTTTTCTAATTTGCCGCTGAATTTTTGCTGATCTTTCATTGATATTATGATTTGTTGTTGACTTCCTGATTTATTATTGACCTTGTGATTTTGACTAGATGTTGGTACAACCTTGTTAGGATGGGGAGATTATGCAAAGACATGGATAGGATGGGGTAGATGAGAGATATGATGGTAGAAAGTGTTTGGATGGAATGATGGAAATTGATCATGATAGGGGGATGTTGTCAAGACCAACATTGGCACATGTTGTGAGGAAGGTGGATGAAGTGGATGGGATGTGGAAGATATATGCAGAAATGATGGATAATTTATGCTAGGAGATTTTGGGACATAAGGATCCAAGATGGATTTAGGAGATGGAGGAGAGGGATGAATAGCTAGGGGATTGGCTACTTTGGATGCCATTGTGGATATTTCTGTTAGATGCATTACATATTTTTGCTTTGGGATCCATATCATCTTTTCTTTAGCTTTGGTGGGCCTTTGTGGCCATAGGGATGCTTCAGATGTTGCTTTTTCTTTGCTGGGCCTTTGCAACCATTTGGTAGATTTTTCTTTTGCTTTGATGGGCCTTTGTGGCCATAGGGATGCTTTAGATTACTTGATTGGATTTTTCTTTGCTTGAGCATGCCATTTAGAATGGACATGACAATCCTTAGATCTTCGTGGATATTTCCCTTTATGCATATTTGATATGGCATCCAAATTGCAAGAAGCATTGGAAGGAAAATGAGGAACTGTGCAGGATGGAGGAAATTTGGATGGAGAGATGAAAGGAGATTGACAGATAGGAAATGTGGAAATGTGCCTTTTTTGATCCTGACTAGGGATGTTTGGATTTTGGATGAAGGATTGGGTAGGATAAGATGGGGTATGATATTTTGGGATGTAAGGGCCCAAAATGGATTTGGTATGTGATGGATATGTGCTGGAAGACATTGGGACATAGGGACCCAAAATGGATTTGGAGGATGAAGGAGGACTGTGATAGGTTGTTTTGGATTGCAATGATGGAGGAGGAGGAATAGCATTATATGCTTTGAAGGGACGATGGGGGATGTAGTGGTGTTTTTGGATGTGTACTTGAATTTAGCTTTAGCTATACCAACATTTCTAGAGGAAGTGCCTTCTTCAGATGTGTGACCAATTCCACATGATTTTGGATGTTTTTTGTCTTGAACGGGCTCCAAATTTCCTTGTTCATGAGATCCTAGGCCTTTGCCTTGATAATTCCATTTCTTGAATATTTTATCCAAAAAAAGATATTTTTGACTTGGGGAATAAGATAAACATCCAGTTTTTGGTGTCGTGGTGGAAGATATGGAACTTATTGCTTTTTCTTCAAGTGGGCTACCTTTGACAAATGTAAGTGGACCAAGAGGATAGAGTGATGGCAGCTAGATAGTTTTGATTGGAGGATCCTCAAGTGGAGAGGATAGGATGATGGAATTTTGACTGGGATTGGGAGATGGTAATATATCTTCAGATGGAAGAATTGAGATGGTAGGATCTTGGATTGGAGGAATTGGGCTAGTGGGATTTTGGATTGGGATGATAGGATCTTGATTTTGTTTGATGGACTCTTCAACATGCTTTTGGACAAGATCTTCACTGGATAGGATTGCTGTGGATAGAATGATGGGGGATGTATGGATGGACTCTTTAGAAGGAGTGGATGTAAAGATGGGAGATTCTGCAATTGTGATGGTAGGAAGAAGGGTGAACTCAGGAGGCTCATCAAATATGCTTTGGATAATGCTGGTAGGAGGAGAAGTGTATGGAGATTGGATGGAGTCCACAGATGGAAGGGACTCAATGATGCTAGGAGATGGAATAGGATCAACAAGTGGGATATATCGAAGAAGGATAATAGATGGGAGAGGTTGATGGGCCTCATCAATGATGGCTTCACATGAAGGATTGAGATGGCATGAATCTTTAGCTTTAGAAGTGAGATTTTTTGCTGGGTTCCTTGTGAAACTCCTTGGAGACTTTCAGATTGGAGGAGGTGATGGACTAGAATATGCAGAAGATGGAGGGATAGGATGGTCCTCAAGTGAAGATGGGGTGGAAGATTTTGAACTTTCTTGAGGGGATGATGGTACTGAAGAGGAATTGGAGGATTTCATGACTAGATAGTTCACAAAGGTAGGTTTGGAGGAAGCTTGTGGACTAGATTGGCTATTCGGTGAGGTAAGAGTGATGGATTGAGGTATAAGATATGAAATGACTTGAAGGATGCTTTCTCCTTGTGAAAGAGGATTTGTGGCAATGTGGGTTTGAATGGAAGATGGTGGAATTGAATAGGATATAGAGGATGGTGTTTTAAGATAGGATGGAGGATTAGGATAGGATGTAGTAGATGGTGGATCAAGATAGGATGGAAGATTGGGGTAATGGATTGGAAGACTTGGATTTTGAAAACATTTTGGAGGATGAGGAGATGGAGGTTTTGGATAAGGGAAGTAGCATGAAGTGTTTCTATGGGAAGATGGTGATTGGGATACGACTATAGACAGAGGTGGAGGTATGAAGGATGTATATGGAGGATATTTTGGTTCAAGATAGAAAGAAGGTGTGGATGAGTAGGATAATGCATTTCCCTTGCCAAGGACATGAAAGGGAGTAATAGTGGATATGCGTGAAGGCATGATAGGATAGTTTGGATGAATGATTGGATTCTGAGGGATGTTTGAAACAAGCTTGCTAAGATTTTCAAAGTACTTATTGTGATCTAAAAGGCTTTCATCATCATTGGGATAGAATGGAGTGGGAGAATAGAAGTGACAACCAAACTCATCATAATAGATTTGAGACATGCTGACTTGTGGATGAGTTGGATGAAGGATGAAGATGGATTGGAAGACTAAGGCTTTGGACTAGGATGACTAAGGAGCTCAGTCTGGGATTTGGATTTGGATTAAGATGGGAGGAAAGACTGACTCTAGAGGAAGACAAAAGGGGATGAGGAATGACCAAGATAAATCTACTAACCTGGGATAGGAGGACAAGAATGGATGCAAGATGATTGGAAGACCATGATTTGGGAGAATAGGATGACATGATTCTACAAGTTTGGATGACTTTTGGATTTTGGATTGATTTGACTGATATGGAAACAAGGATTTGATTCTAGAACTCTTCATTTGTGTATGTTTCAACAAATGTTTTGCACTAAGTTTGAAACTTTGAAAAATACATCAAGCATAACTACCCTGAAGTTAGGCTAGTATCAAAATCTTTTCCCACAACTTGATATCCCAAAAAGGAATACATATGGTGAGTGTCTTAAGGTGATCTGGGAAACCACTTGGATCAATCCTTGCATAAAGATTTGGATACCTTCAGGAGTAGATCGGGTAGCTTCTGATTTAGAAAGTATCTGATTTGGTCTGTGGAGTCCTCCCAATTGGTTTGTACATGCATGACTCACTTAAGATCCTAGTTGACCATACCAAAATAGTTAGGATATTCACCTACCTTGGGCTACCATAAACACACATCACCCGAGCTTGAGGGGATGAAGCAAGAGTTTTCTCAGTGCTTTATTTCTATATAGGCCGGGGAAGTACTGGTTTGAAGTCATTCTCTAGAGAGGAAGCACTTTTCTCTCTAGACAAGCTTCTCTAAAAGTGAAACAAGTGAACTTGTCCAAGTTCAACTTCTTTCACGTTGCATTAGCTAATCAAGGTTTTTGCAGAATTTGAAGACTCCTAGAAACACATCAGAAAGGGAGTCAATTCCAAATTGATTAAGTGATTTTGAAATGAATTCTTGTAAACACGTGTTTAAGATTTTATTTGTTCTTTTGAAAACAAGAAAGCTTTGAGAATAGATTTTGCAAGTATTTTAGCCTTTGCATTCAAGATTTGTGTTTACCTTTAGGATCCTGATTTGAGTTTTGAAATGAAATTGAATGAAGTGTTTTTTCTTGTAACTTAGGAAATTCAAGATTTGTGCTTTTTGATTCAAATAAACATGATTTTTTTATTTTAACTTTGATTTCTTTTAGAGGCATTCAAGATTTGTACTCTAGAATTCAGTTTTATGCCAAAAAAAGAGGTGTTTCTAGATAGTTTGATGCATGAAACTTTGAAAAGAATTCAAGATGTTGCAAAATGAAGTTTTTTTTAACTAATAAAAATAAATGAGATGCAAATTTGAGGTTCTTTTTATGCACCAAAAAGACAAGGTGTTTCTATTTTGCATGAGTGCATTCTAAAGCCCTAGATTTGCATGATTGAAGTTTATTTTAGCCAACTAAAAGACCTTAGAAGTGATTTTGAGTGTTTTTAGGACCAAATAGGAAGGTTTTAAGTTGATTAGGACTAATTAGGAAAAAATAGGAAAGATTTACAGATTCTTTGATTTAATGCACTCAAGAGTGTGTTAGTGTTCGTTTTAAGCAACCAAATGAAATCTTTGAAGTTCCTAATTAATCAAACAAGTTGATGAGCCTTAAGGCCTTAATATTTCTTGAAATTTTACTTTATTTTGAGAGTACTTTCAATAGATGGGGTTAAAAATTGGAAATTTGGAGCCAAGAAGCCCTAGAAAGGCCTCAAAAACTTAAAAAACCAACTGAAACTCTAATTAAGGCCTTACACATGTCCCCTGTTTCCCATACTAGTAAATGGGGCAGGGTATTTTCATGAATTTACTCATAAAAGTGATGGGTAGGGCCAATATGACTAGGGATGGTATTTGGCACGAGCAAACAGGGCCAGTGGGCCAAAAAAAAGCCAAAAAGGCCTATAAAGTTCCCATATGAGTACTGGGTGACCCCAGTATGAGTCTGGGTCCTTTCTTGTACAAGAATTTATTGTACAAGAAAGTAATCTAGGGATTTTACTTGTACGAGTATTCTCCTAGAATAGGATGATATTTTTGAAAAAATGAGTTTTTTGCTTGGAAAACCCTAAAAAATGCAGTTTAGAAGGCATGTAGGGTCCCAACAGGCGTGCCAAAATGTGATCAGTGAAAATTTGACCTATTAAAAATATGTGTAGAGATTAAAAAATTAGTTAAAATGAATCTAACAGTGTATTCCTAAGTATAAAACAAAAAAAATTCACAAAGACATTCAGATAGAACTGAAACGAGAGCACCCTGTCAACGTTTGATTGGATCTCGCTTTAGAGATGTGGGTGTGCTCTCAAATCACATGGAGAATATCCCTAATGATTATTAGGGGGGATTGGGATAATTCAAGGACCATGGAAACTGCATATTAGCATAGAATCAAGTATATAAGACCTGATTTGCATCTAGAGCCCAAGGAAACAAAATGAAGCTAAGATGCAAATTAAGCTACATGATGCTTATGCTAAGATTGTTTTTAACAAAATAGAGATGTGATATGATTCTATATTCTATGAAAAACAATGAAATAAACTATGTTTAATCCATTATGCTAAGCTAAGATGTGTTAGAAAGCATGAACTCTAACAATTAGAAATGATTATGCTAAGTCTAGAAGTAAATGAGCATGATAAAAATGTATTGAAGATAAAAACTAAGCTAATGATTTTCTCTTGGAAGAGAGACTATTTATAGGTTTTTGGGAAGGGCTTGGGTTAGGAAGGAGAGTTAGGGTTGGGGGTAAGGTTTGGGGTAGAGTTTGAGGTAAGGTAAGGTTGACCTTGGCTTAAGGTTGCTCACACATGTGTGAGCAACACTAGGGGAGTGTGCAAGGGGAACAAGTATGGAAGAAGAGACATGGGTCTCTTTATGAGGCTGTAAGAAGCCTTAAAGAGTGTGTAAGAGGCTTTAATGAGTGTGTAAGGCTCATTAAGGGAAGGGTTTGACCAAAAGTCAAGGAGACTTGGATTAGGCTAAGAAATGTAGGAAACATCTCCTAAATTGGTTTAGGGAAGGTTTAGGGAAGTTTAGGAAAGATTGGAAGGGTTTAGGAAAGGCTAGAAGATTCTAGGGTTTTGAGGCTTTAAATAAATATAAAATTTATTTATGGAATGTGACATCATTTATTAAATATTGATTTAATAAAGAGAGGAAATCACTTAAAATTGATTTAAATGCTTTGGGGAAAGATTATTTAATTAAAGATGTTTAATTAAAATAAAGGGATTTAATGGCATAAAAATATATTAATTAATTAAATAAATAATTAATTATCAAATGATGATATCATCAGGGGTTTTCGGAAAATAAAAATACTTTTATTTTCTAATGGATTTTTAGGTGTCTACATGTACTTTTCCTGAATTGGCAACAAGGAAGATGCATAATCGTATTAAGAAGCTTGCAACACATTATATCATTTTAGGAGACATGCTTTACAAATGGTCTTATGAGGGTTTACTAGTAAGATGTCTTGGTAGAACTGAAATTTTGGTAGCTTTGGTAGAAGTTCATTCTAGTTCTTTTGGGGGACATTATGGTGGAAAATCTTTAGTTAATAAACTTCTTAGAATGGGATATTATTGGCAAACAATGGAACAAGATTCTTTCATGTTTCTTAAGAAGTGTCCTCAATGTCAGAAACATAGTAATTTGATTCATGCTCCTGCTCGTGAGCTTCATAATCAATTTTCTCCATGGCATTTTAGTATTTGGGGTTTTGATCTTACTAGAAAAATCTCACCAACTTCTTCTCAAGGACATACGTATATCTTGACCGCTACAGATTACTTCACAAAATGGGTGGAAGCTATTCCTCTTCATTCAACTACTGCAAATGTTATTTGTGATTTCATCCTTAATAATATTATAACACAATTTGGTATTCCTTCAATGATAGTTTCAAATAATGGTACCTCTTTTAAGAATAAAGAAGTCATGAAATTCTTGGAGAAATATTGAATTCAACATAGATTTTTGACTCCTTACTATCCTTAATCTAATGGTCAAGCTGAAACATTGAATAAAGTCATTGAAATTTTTTTGAGAGAAATAGTTAATAAGCATGCAAAAGATTGGCATACCCAACTTACCTATGCTTTATGGGCTTATAGGACTAGTGTTTGTATTGCCATGGGTACTTCTCCTTATAATCTTGTCTACGGTACTAATGCTATTATGCCTTTGGAATCATAAATACCTTCTTTACGTGTTTCATTTCATGGGATAATTGACAAAGATACATTTTGAGAACAACAATTACAAGAATTATAAATGTTGGATGAACAACGAATAAATGCTTTGGAACATATAAAGGCTTATCATAAATCACTTCAAAAATACTATAATTATAAGGTAATTGAACGATCATTTTTAGTAGGTGATTTAATATTATATGAGAATCAAAGAAATGTGAATGCTTTACCTGGTGAAAAAAGGAAAGTTTAGCCCTAATTGGCTTGGAACTTTTGTTGTAATTGAGGACTTTGGTTTAGGTGCTTATAAAATTACTGATATGGATGGTGTTTCTTTTAAGGAACCTATCAATATTATGCATCTCAAATGTTATTATCCCTAATTTATCTTTCTTTCCTTGTGTATTTATGTATTCCTTATAAAATAATTATGTTTGTTTTATAGGTTATGTGGTTTTAGAAAATTACATTTGAATACATCTATACACGTTCTTTCTTTCTGTTAAGTTTTATGTTATTGATGAAAATATAGTACTCAAACACATAACTAACTAGTAGAGAAAGTATTTCATTTATAAATTCTTTTGAGTTTTGATACATATGTGGCACAAGACCCTATATATCACTCTGTCTATCTCTATGCTCTGATGGTCGATAGCTCCCAGATCTCTCTGATCTATGATGAGAAGATGTAGATCTCTGTCTGTTAGTCTATGAGTGGCTCCTTGATATGCTCATCTCATACATGCACTCTTGGGCTCTCTGTAAGTCAGCCATCAACCTCTCTTCTCTCTCCCTACATGACCTCGGCTCTCGCTAGACACACGCAAAGATATCGACATGCCTATCAAGATCTTTGTGACCAATGGGAAACTCTCACTCACTTGTTGGTAATTGGTAGGAGAAACATGTATCCTTCAGAACCTCAGATACAAAACTCCTCCACTCCACCACGCTAGCTACATAATGGAAATATATTTATCTTTTAGTAATTTTTCTTCATAAATTAAGTTAAATTTTCAAATCAAATGCATGTTTTATACCTAGATCTCTCTCCTGGGTGTCACTGAAGGATTTGGATGGTGGGGGCATGGAGTGACTACTCTCTCCATGCTCATTGTGTCTGGGTCTCGAAGGTGGTGTCTCTATATGGGTGCATGGAGGTTGTCATGATCTCAGTGGTGATGCATGAAAAACATGCACATCCACACTAGTACTATTAGATGGGGGCATATCCTCTTCTCTCTCATCTGATCTATCCTCTACCTTCTCCTCCTCCATGGGGTCTCCCTTGGAGATGGGATCCTTCTAGTCTATTTTATCCTCATCCTCCTCTACTATGCCACTATCACGGTGTGTCCTCTCTGAAAGGCCTGGATCACTTAAGGGATAGTCATCAAGGAAGATGGGGTAGGTTCCCTTTAGACTCCAGTATCTGATGTAGTCTTGGCCGATGCTTGAATAGGCCACATATGGTGATACCTCTATATCCTCTATCTCATTTGTATCACTATCTACAATGTCTGCTATTGATGGCCAATGTATAGCACTAGGTCTCTGATAATACCTCATCGGATGTGCGTACAGAGGTACTACTCTAGGGACCCACTATATCAGACTGAACTATCTAATCACTCGGTCATAGTAGTATGGCATTACTATGTGACTCTAATGAACCTCTAGTAGCTTGTGCTACTATGAGTGCCTCATTTGGTGTCACATATGTGGCCACTCTATCATGTAGTAATAGGGTCTCCATATCACATATGTGCCAAGAATACGGTCTAGACATACCCTCCAATAGAGGATATCTCCATGCTGCTAGACATCTCTCAGTGGATAAGGAAAGCCTCTCGGTGTGCTAGCATCTACCATCATAGGAACACCTTGTGGTCATGTACATGTGAAGTCCTCAAACAACCAAATCTACAAAAGTGTGCATACTATGAGACTCTCTCACTGATATCTCACCAACTGGCATAGCTCGTGGTATAAGTGGGCTAGAATGTTGCGAACCTATGCAAAGATAGTCCTATCACTCTCCATCATGTGCACGAGATGGGTGAAAGGTGATGAAAAAAATGTACCCTTTGTGTTGGGTACTACAACCAAGGATAGTATACATAGCATCACCCTCTGTACCAAGGGTGTTGGGCCTGCCAGTATGGTTGATAGAGTGATATGATCTTCTTAGGTTCGCATCTATGGAACTCATCCTAAGCAATACTCTGTATCTATGTGGATATCCTCAAGACCCCGCTATACTCTCGGTCTAACAGGCTCACCTCGATTTGGAAGTTGTAGGATCCTATATACATCCTCCAGTGTCATAGTGATCTCACCTAAGGGAAGATGAAAGGAACACGTATCCTCATCCCACCTCTCTATAAGAGCTGATAACATGGCTCAGTGGAGTCTGATATGTGGTAGGACTGTTACCCATTACAGTCCTACATATCTTAATAACTATATCTCATCCTCACTTAGCTCAAACAATCTCTCTTTGATAATCAGTAGTGGCCCTCCAAAGGGATGCTCTCAGAGATGAACCAAGTCTTGTAAGCACAAACATACATCATATCAACACTCTAGAATCAAAAAATTATATGTCCAGCTTGACTAGGTCAAGGTTGACCTTATTTAGGTCAGGGTTGACCTTCCTAGGTCAAGGTTGATCTTCTTGGGTTAGGGTTGAACTTTTTGGGTCAAGGTCGACCTCATTCCAGAAAAGGTGTAGACCTTCCAGTTCATGTTGACCTTTAAGGGTCAAGGTTGACATAACTAGATTAGAGTCAACCTTTAAGGGTCAAGGTCGACAAAACTGGGTTAGAGTCAACTTTTAAGGGTTAGGGTAGACCTTGCCTATAAAAATAATAATTTGATAAGTACATAAATCAAAAACAACAAGCTTACCTTGGGAAGCAGTTGTCTAGTAGCCAGGCACTATCTCAAGAGCTCCATACGTGTCACTTGAAATTCTTCTTTGCTCAGCATTCTGCTTTCTCTCTTCGAATCTACAAATGGTAAGAATGAGTAGGTATGAGTTCTCTTCCATTATTTATAGTTCAAAATTAGGGTTTTTGTTAGGGTTTGTTAGAGTTTACTTGTGTTAAATTTGAATTTCCCTTCATATGCATTCAGATAGACATTCACTCTTTTCATCATAGCTTGAGTTCAGTAACTCTATTTTCAGTGCCATCAGTGGTGTTGGAATTGTGATTTAGATACCTAACCCCTTGAATCAATTTAGGAAGGATAGTAATCCTTATAATTATTTTAGGAAAATTATTTCTCAACAAACTACATATCCAGTGTTTAAGGCTATCCTTATCACTTGATTTCACCCTTCAGAAGTAGAAAATTGAAATAGGGGGGCATAAGGGGATCTATGCACTTCTCGATTTAATTTTAGTAAGTCTTAGGTGATTTATGGATTTTCATTGACCTTGTGTGCTATAGGTACTAAATTTTTTTTTGTAGGATCTCTACATTAAGGACTTGGTTATATCCTTTTTATTTATTATGATGTTTTCTTACTTTAGCTTGCATATTCACGTAGTGTCATATCTAAGATAAAGTGGGGGATAAATGTATCATCTTAAAATGGAAGCACTTCCATTTTTGTAGGTTTATCACCCTCATTTAGTGCATTTTTCATGATAGATTTGCATTTAGGATGCATTTGCACTTTAGATTTACATTTAGGATGCATTTGCACTTGATTCTCCATTTCTAGGTAAAATTAGGGTTAGGATCCTGTGGATTCTCCTTGATTTCCTTCATTTTGACTCTATTTTCTAGGTAGGACCTAGGTATTGGTCCTCCTAGCCTTCATATCATCTCTCCTAGTCCTCTATGCTCTTTTTCGGCACTCTGTCTTATTTTTCCATCATCCCAAGTCTCTGGCCAACCTAGAGCTTCTCTGTTTTCAAAGTTGACTAGGCCTGAAACTTTGGGTCAGGGTTGAGGTTGACCTTGACCTAGGTCATGGTTGAGGTCAACCTTGACCTAGGTCAAGGTCGAGGTCAACCTTGACACTTTTCAAGTTTTGGTCCCCCTTTTCAAGTTTTGGTCATAGCGGGGCCCAAAATTAAAAGCAGGCCTCTGGATCTGAATGCAGAAGGGTTTTAATTTAAACTTCATTTAATTATTTTCCCTCCTTAGTTTGTTATTATGATTGGACCATAATTTGAGGTGAAATTTGAATTAAGGGCCCTTACATTTCCCAAGGAGCCTTGCCTTTAAATCTCTATATAAGCACTCTCTTTTTCCTTCATTTCCATCAAGTGATCAAGCGACTTCAAGTAACAAGAAAGGGGTGATGATGAGGAGATGATGCAATATTGCAAGAGGATGATATAGAAGATCAATATTTTGTTGATGCCTTGATGCATGAAATCATTTGTGACAAGTTATTATGGACATTCCTTTGGAGAAAGAAAAATTCCTTCTTCCTTAATCTACCATTTTCAACATTCAAGCATTCAAAAGATACAATCATGGGGTAGAAATTATGGATTGTGAGTTTGGTAGGAGTACTTTAGCCTTGGGGGCTTGGTACAATTTCTTTATCATATTCAAATCTATGCATTTCTCTTTCATTTCAATTCATGCTAGGGTTTCAATCTAGAGGATTAGATCTTGGCATTACACATTCAAAGCTCTTCCTAGGAGCAACACACACACATATTCTATTACATTCAGCTATTCATGGAGTGGAGATCACCAAAACTGGGGTTTCACTAAGGAAAAATCCTATATAGCCACCCCAAAACACCATTTTTAGATATCTACAGTCATTATTTTAGGAGTTACAGAGCAGATCTGGATACTCTTTTCAGCAAACTTCTGGGATCCGTGAAAAATTTTTCCATCGGAGTAGTGCAGGTCAAGGTCAACATAAAGGGGTCAAGGTCGACCTTTACTTGGGTCAAGGTTGACCTTTCTCAGAAAAGGAAAAGATTTTTGGGTTTTCTCTATCTCTATTTTTTTGTCCCAGATCTACTTGTAGAATTTCCTAAAACTCAGTACAGACACCAGAAAACATGTATTTTTAGATCAGCTATATTATGAGGTATGTATTTCATCTTATCCAATTTTAGTAGTCTTTACAAGAATTTCCTGATTTACATTACTTATCATTTCAATTTATATGTTTGGTGGTAAATATTGGTTTAGGATCTCTATTAGGTGCATTGTTCAAAACCGTACCTATCCATCACATTTTTCCACCTTACATTTTGGTGAACTCGATTATGATAACTCTTTCTTTTTGGTGTTAGATTTTCATTTTGTGTTAGATCTTACATGCTAATAAAATTAGATTTATTTTATGCTCTTGCATTTATATTTCAAAAATATACAAAAATGGCAAAATTTCTTTAAAAATACAAAAATATTTACATTTTTCATGGTTGTAGAATTACTTTGTGTTCAACATGTATGATTTTTGTTTTGAATACTTTGATGAGGCTTTTATTACGAAAGAGGATAGATCCCTTAATGAGGTACATGGAAGTGAGGATGAAAATTGTTCAAATGAGATCTGCATTAATCCTATTCCTATTTCACCCTCCTCGACAATCTCTTCAATTGAAATTTACCATAGGGTGTATGCATGGTGTGTGTGTGAATTTTTTACCTAGCTACGAACACAACACTTTAGTAAAACATTCGAGGTTAGCAAAAACTAAAATCTGCAAGTAAATGAAACTATGCTAATCAGGCGATTTACTGCCTTCTAGTAGGTGCGAGTATGATGTTCTCAGATTGAAATCGAGATCAGTGACAATGCAACACCTAAACGAAGGATTTGAATTGAAAAAGATGAAAGACTATGTGAGTGCAGATTAATCTATATTTTTGTATTTTCTGTGCAATAATATGAAATTTGTATGAATCTAAGCTATATGAATGAAATTGAATGTAGATTTAGTCTAAGAATGATATGAATGAATATGATATGAAAACTATGCAAAACTATGATAAAAAATGAAAGATCTCACTAATCGCCTGTCGCAAGTGCTTAATCCTTCAATCGCCAAATTGCTAGAGTGATTGTGCAAATTCGTGTGTTGATAATTATGAAGAGCTGAGCCTTGATTTTATAGAAATCCAGGGCTTTGAGGATGCAGGAGAAAATCCATAAATCACTCTTGATAAACTCAGGTTGATTTTTGAGTTATCAGGAAATCAGAGATAATTAACTCACAAAAATCATGCAAAAGCAGTGTTTTACTCAAAATAGAGTTTTAGATCAAATTTCAACTCATCATCAGATGTTGAGTTTCAATTTTAAAATTGATTGTTAATTTCTAGTTGCCTGCTTTTCATAATTGTGCATGATTTAATTATAAATTGATTTTAAAAATAAAGTGATTTATTCTCAACTTAACTGATTTTTGAATTAAAACAATTGATTTATGGGTTAATCAATTATTAAATCAAACATTATTCTAAAACTATATTATTAAAAATTGACAACTGACATTAATTAATTAAATAAGAATTTAATCAATTAGTCATGAGATTTTAGATTTATTGTCAAAATTAAATAATACAATTTAGGAATAAATAGAATTAAATTTAATTAAACAATTAAGTGGCCGTATTAAATCTGATTAATTAAATATTCAGAATATTAAATTAATCAAATTTTAGGATAAATAGGATTTATCGTCAAATAATTATTAAATTAAAGATAATTAGGATAAAGAGGAATATTGCTAGGAATATTCTCTGATGTAGAATTTAGGATAAAATTAATTAGGATTCGATAATGTGCAGATGTGCCTTAGGTTAGGAATTCGATGTCAATTTCGTTTGAATTGAAGATGTAGGAGGTTAATGAACCTATAGCCCATTTTTGGGGTATTACATTTTGCCCCTCTTTGAATCATTGTGCAAAGCGTAGTGGTTCAAAGAATAGTCCGTGTTTGGTAAAGATGTATGAAATTGATTTGAAAGATTAACCGATTTTGAGATAGAAACCAATTGAAAGATTTAGAGATTTAAGATTTAGGTTCTGATTGACCAAAGATAATGTTAACTATAGAAACAATGAACCGGTGATTATGAAAAAGTGCCAAAACACCTGATTCTAAACTTTATGATTGTGAAGAAGTGAGTGACCGATTCTAGACCTGATTGTCCAAAGAGAATCATATTGGTATCACATCCTGAACCCATCAGTTACGAAGAAACAAGGAAATAACACTAATGAACTGATGGTTACAAAAAGCTAATACAATTTACAAGATAGATTTAGGATACCAGATTGATATGGATCTCGATGAATCTGATATGCCCCAAGCAATGATAGATTTGCCCCAAGCGATGAGGACTTTAGATGAACTAGCAACTAGACGTGGTTGTTGTCTTGATTACTGAGGAAAGATTTGATTTACAGACTAAGATTTACAGACTTGAATGATATGCAATACCATGCCCCCTTCGGGATGAAAATTGAAATCTGACAAGAAAAGTCAATGTTAAATAGTTTAGAAGCATGTTAATTGATTTGAGAAGTGGTTATACATGTCCAAAAATGCATTCTGTATTGTTTAGAGATCCTGGAGACCAAGTTTGACTAGGTTTGACCATGAGTTAACCAAGTTAAAATTTTGATAGTTTGATGAAAGATAATCAGTTAAGTTGAATTTTAGATTTCTATGATGATTGAAGGTTGATTATGCAAGCAATCAGACGTCCTGGGTTTGAAAATTTTAAATCATGATTTTGACATAGTAAATGATCTTAGATTTTGATTTTGATCCCAAAAATGGGTTCAGAACGTTGAAACTAGCTACGGGTGCAATTTTCATGGAAAACGGAGCACTTTTGAAAATTAGGTCAAAAGCTATAAGCTGATCTGTCCAGATATTCTGATATATTTTGCCATTTCGGTCATGTATACTGTTCTGACTTTTGATAGCTCACATGAGCTCATTCTTTTGTACATTGTGCGAGTAGTGCACCCTTGACTAGTTTGAGTTATATGATATGAGATTGAGATTTTAGTTATGACTTCATTTGTACTTGTCATGTTTTGATTTTATGATGATATCATGTGATGTAAATGCTATGAGTAGTGTAGAATGTATGTATGGATTTATGCAATGCAATGATTTCTTTCAAATGTATGAATGTTATGCAAATGTGATCGATTATGGAAAATGTATGATTTCGATGATGCTCATGTATGTAATGCAATGAAAGAGATGGAATGATCATGAATATGTAATGAAAATGCAACAATACACATGATATGTCTTTGTAGGTATTGATGAATACAAGTACTCAGTCTTATGTTAAAAAAGGATGTTTAACCCAGGATGGTGACTGCTTGCAGTTCTATGAGGAAACCTTCGTGTGAGATTTAGCTCTTTGTTTCCATTTTAAGTTTAGTTTGGAAGGATTATTGAAGTGTTCAAGCAATTTGTGAGATCATGCAATCATGAAAAGTGCAAAATGACATGCAAAATGAAATGCAAACCTAAGACCTAGGACCTAGTCACTGATCATGTGTCAATTTGTTGTCATCATTAAACTTTTTAGGTAACCGGATAAATCAATACAATGCCCACTAGTTATGAAACTATAGACATATGAATATTGATTTGTATGTGCAAGAATCAATACAACGCCCACTAGATAGACAACCATGGATATATGAATATTGATTTTGTTCTTGGAATGTCAGATTAGATATAAGCACCAAGACACAAATGCCAGGATGACCTAAATATCATGTCCATTTTGATATAGCAATTTGTATAAGCATCAAAACATAGACGTCATGATGACCAGAATATGCCTTGCAGTACAAACACACCAAACGGTCAAGAGATCATTCTAAATCTAGTGTGATTTACTCGCAATGACCCTTTATCATTCACATCCTTGGATAATAGTCGTTCATAGTAGGATTGAGAAATCGTTCAAAAAGATGTAAGCTAGATCAAATTTCCTTGAATTTTCTGGGTATCAATGGTCAAGGTACACATGGCCATCTAACACATGATGGAGGCTCTTACAGATGGACACCATTTCAATCCAGAATTTCCAAAGTTGTTAGATTTTCACAGATAAGTAGAAGACAAAGAAAAGATTATGCCCCCAGTCATCACTATCTAAATCCTATGAAGGACATCATCGAAGAGCTCAAAGGGACACAATGTGAAAAAATCTCAATGTGAATCAGTAAGCATACAAGGAGATAAAAGCATGTAAAAGCATAGATTGTTTTCAGTTTGTGTTATGTTTGATTGCATTGTTGTAGATGCAAAATATTTTCTGGAGAGGAGACAGACAGACAGACTTAGATGAAGCTTCAAAGGACTCTGACTAGATATGATATGTCTAAAGAATACTGGAGACCATAGGATTTGACTTTGATTGCCCCCAAGTTTGAAACATTGATAGGATACAGACGCTTTTGCAGATTGATGTAAAAATTGACTTTATTGAAAATAGGAATGCAGAAACAAATCGGGAGATATGTACAAACTAAAGCAAGACTGAAAGCTGGGAAAGACCAAGATTGCACTAATAGATGGACTGTTTTGAACAAGTGGCACCCGTTTGCTAGGTTTTCACCATCTTGGCAGAGATTCTATTTTTGCTACCAAGGTGGCTATTTCTAGGTTTTCACCAAGGCACTTTTTCTTTTTCTCATTTTTTTTGTATTTTTCATTTTTTCAATTTTTTTGTACTTTTTGATATTTTTAAATTTTTTTGTGAATCATCAAGGTGCCTACTTGCTAAGTTTTCACCAAGATGATCATTTTTCAGTACTTTTTCCAATTTTTATAATTTTGTCAGGACATTTTACCATAGACCGAATGCCTTAGGCGTAGAACTTCTTTAGATGGAGAACATTGATTAGTTCTCAGAGCTATTCTCCTTTAGTCATTGAGAATTGATAGGCTCCAGAGCCAAAAGTAGCAGTGATAACAAAGGGACCCAGCCAGTTGGGTTCAAACTTCCCTTTGCGCTCTCTATGTGATTGATTTTTAGGATTCTCTCTCAAGACTAGATTGCCAACCTAAAATTCTCTATGTCTGACTTTCTTGTTGTAACCTCTAGACATTCTCTTCTGATATACTCTGAGATGATCATACGCTACTTGTCTGCACTCATCTAGTAGTTCAAGTTCTTGCAACCTAGACACTCTATAGTCATCATCAGTTACTAGACCATGCATTCTGATTCTTAGTGACGGGATTTCAACCTCAATAGGCAATACTGCTTAAGACCCATAAACTAAAGCGAATGGTGTAGCCCTAGTGGGTGTTCTGATACTTGTTCTGTAGGCCCAGAGAGCTAGATTGATCATAAGATGCCAGTATCTTCCTATTTTATTAACTGTTTGGTGCAAGATTTTCAATAGATTCTTGTTTGAAGCCTCTGCTTGTCCATTCCCTTAAGGATAGTAGATTGATGACCAATGTTGTGTAATCTTGAATTTGGCACATAGATCATCTAAGTCTCTATTCTTGAATTGACCACCATTATCTATGACTATAGAATGTGGAATACCATATCGACATATGATGTAGTTCAAGATGAATAATGAAATTTGTTTGCCAGTCACTTGAGTCAAAGGGACTGCTTCTACCCATTTTGTGAAATAATCTGTAGCTATGATAATATGGGTATGTCCATTAGAAGAATGAGGATGTATGGATCCTATAATATCAAATGGCCATTGGTGAAAAGGCCATTGTGTAGTAAAGGGAATTAGATCTCTCCATGGTGCATGAATTAAGTTACCACGTACTTGGCACTTTTGACAGTTCTTAGCAAACTTGATAGCCTCTTTCTCCATTTCAGGCCAATAGTACCCAACCCTAATAAGTTTTCGAGCTAGTGTTAAACCATTTGAGTGTGAACCACAAATACCTTCGTGGAATTCCTCTAATGCATGTGAAACTCTTCCCATTCTAAACATCTAAGTAGTGTACCATCTAGACCTCGTTTGTATAGATTGTGACCAATGATGACATACCAAGATGCATTTCGGATAAGGTATCATTTCTCATGGCGGTTGACGGTATCAAGAATGATTTGATCTTGGAGATAGGAGAAAAGGTTTTTACATCTGGATGAAACATGACCTACAATAGTGTAGATCATATGGGTATCAGGGGAATCATATGCAGGATAAGATAGTGCTTCCACTAGGAACTCATAGCGTAGCTCATGTTCGGGCTACTGTAATAAAGTAGATAACATTTCCATAGCGTCAACAACCTTATTCTCTATTCTAGGTATTTGCTCAAATGTGATAGATATGAAATATTTCTTTAGATCATCTACCATTTTCTTGTATGGGATCAACTTTCCATCTTTCATTTGATACACATCATTAACTTGGTGTATTACAAGTTGTGAGTCTCCATGAATGTGTAGTTCTGTTACTCTCCACTCAATTGCTATCTTCACGCCATTAAGAAGGGCTTCATATTCAACAATATTGTTTGTGTAAGGAAAATTGATTCTGAATGCTTTAGGGATTGAGTATCCTTGAGGAGTGACAAACAATATGCCTGCTCCAGATCCATTCTGTGTATAGGAGCCGTCAAAGAATAACTTCCACGATCTAGAAGAAAGATTCATGATAGAGGAATCTGGGAATTCCATTTACATTGGTGTATCATCAAACAAAGGTGCATCATCCAATTGATCAACAATTACCTATCCTTTGATAGCTTTTCTTTCAACATATTTGATGTCAAATTCACTTAATAGCATCACCCATTTACCTAACCTACCTGTGAGGGCAGCTTTTCTTAGGAGGTACTTTAGTGGATCAATCTTAGGTATTGAATGTGTGGTATGAGCTAACATGTAGTGTCTCAGTTTCTGTGATGCAAAGATCGCAGCTAGACAATCTTTCTCAATCATTGAATAGTTCTTTTCATATGCTACCAATGATATAGTATATAGCTCTTTCCTTTTTATTCTCATCATGTTGTGCTAGCAATGCCCCCAGTGATGTATCTATAGTGGAGACATATAAGATCAATGGCTTCCCTTGAATAGGAGGCATTAAAATAGGAGGATTTGATAGATATTTCTTGATATGGTTAAAGTTATTTTCACATTCCTCATTCCATGCAAAGGTCACACCTTTATGTAATGTCTTTGTGAAAGGTTGTGATATGTCTGCTAGCTGAGACATGAAGCATCTAATAGATTGTACTCTCCCTTGTAATGTTCTCATTTGACTGATATTCTTGGGAGGTTGCATCTCCATGATAAGTTTAACTTTTAATGGATCTACTTCAATTCCTTTCTTTGAAACAATGTAGCCTAAGAGCTTTCCAGAAGTGACACCAAAAGCACACTTCTTAGGGTTCAGTCTGAGACTAAACTTCTCCATTCTATCTAGTATTTTTCTCAAATCATTAATATGTTCAGATCTTATCATAGATTTTGCTAAAGTATCATCAACATAATCCTCCATAGTTCGATGCATCATGTCATGAAAGATAGATGTCATAGCTCTTTGATATATAGCACCAGCATTCTTAAGCCCAAATGGCATGACATTCCAAAAGAAGGTACCCCACGCACATGTGAAAGTAGTTTTCTCTTGATCTTTTGGAGCAATTTTTATTTGGTTGTATCCAGAAAAACCATCCATTAAATAATACATCTCAAAGCCCACAGTCATGTCCACTATCATATCAATATTAGGTAATGGAAAATCATCCTTAGGGCATGCTTTGTTTACATCTCTGAAATTTGTGCACACTTTGATTGATTTATCTAGTTTAGAAATAGGTACAATATTTGAGATCCATTCAGCATAATCAATAACACAGATAAATTTGACTTTTAGTAGTTTCTCTAATTTAGCTTTGACCAAGAGTGCAACACGTGGATGCATCTTTCTCAATTTTTTCTTAACAAGTTTGACACCTGGAGCTATAGATAAATGGTGCATTATAAGATCAGGATCCAACCCTGGCATATCTGAATATTTCCATGCAAAGTTGATCTTCTTTTCTATTAAGAATGTGGTAAATTTTTGCTTTTCATCTTCTGATAAGGATTGCGCTACATGGATCAACTGTGGTTCTTCTGTTGTTCCCAAGTTGATAGATTGAGTAGGCTCAATTAGAACTAGAGATTTGTCCTGTAAATGACTCAGAAGGACATCAAATATCTCATCCTTAGGCACCTGAGAGAGGTTTTCACCTTTGAATACATCTTTTATTTTTACTTTTGCAGGTTCTGAGACTGCCACAAAGTGGTTTTCACCCTCAGAACTCCTTTTCTTTTTATTTTTACTCTTATTCTATTGACTAAGATACTTGATGTCTGACTCCATCATGCTAACGCTCGGTTCACTGATGGAAGTCCTCATAGGTGTTGGTGTTCAAAATGGATGCTTATGCTCTTAGGCTGCCAATATACCCTCAGGTTGATTTAGGATTGGTTAGTTCCAAAATGTATAAGGATCTTAGGGTAACTAGACCAACTATAGGGACAAGACTGCCCTCTTCACTTTTGGCTCTGCAAAACCAAGGTGGGTGCACCTAACCCAGTGAAAACTACACTTCACACACCAAAGACTGGGTCAAAACAATAGATTGAATAGTAAGAAAGTGCTAAATTCTAACCTCACATTCATTGAATCTCCATTACTATAGGGTATTACTACTATCAACCAAATATAATTAAAACTTGAAAAGTGTTGATATCTAGAGATGGAAAGAAGTAAGCAAGGACCAATCCAGCATTGAAATTGACTAAATATACTAATCTCTGATCAGTGCCAATATCCATTGGGCAAATCTCAAATACAGACATTGAAACATGAACCAACTATTGTCAAAGCCTCATAGCCATAAACACAAGTATTTCAGCCCATTTACTACTTATAATATCCTTCTGTAGACAAATCAAAGTGAATCTCTGTCCTATCCAAAGTATATTTTACTTGATCCTAGATCAAGAACTGAAGACTAGAACATATACAAAGGTAACCCTATGCAATAGATCAGAAAATCTAGAATTCACAAGATTGACACCAAGGAGAGACTTGAAAACTTGAAATAATTGTATTAAGTATAATGAATCATGTACATGTTCAAAGCAGAGAAGAGAGAAAACCACTTCAATAACCTACAAAAGACTACAAGGAAATTCTATTCAATCTAATACAATAAGATATCGCCTGCTATAACTCCCTGGAACTAATCAAGATCAAAACCCTTTCAAAATAAAACATCTTACTTCTTATACCCCTAGTCACCTTGGAATCCTCAAAAAGGATGCATCAAGCTTTGGGTGACTAGGGTTAGGGTTTCAACAACTCAACCAACCAAAAACTACATCAAAATTTATTATAGGGGAAAAAACATAAGTAACCTGGAGAAAATGAATCTCAGATGGATCTGCAATCATCAAAATCCACGAGGACAGTACAAAACAAGAAGGAATTGCCATGAAAACCAGTCAAATCGGCCACTTGCAAACATATCTTGAGCACAAAACCATACTTCTCCTAGTACAAAAACATCATGCCACCTACCATAGGGACCCTCGGACCAATCTGCAACAACTAGCGCCACCAAATCAATCGAAACCGGCCATTAAAACCATAAATTTTGGTACCTTTTGTTGCTTGAAACCCTCTGCAAATTCAAATTTGAACTTCAACGGTCATTTTATGGCTTTATCAGCAAATCAGCGGTCAACATTTGAATCTCCATCAACTTTAAGTCGCGATCGTCAGATCTTTCCCTTTCATGGTCTTTTATGATCTTAACTCAACTGCCACCCTAGGTTTATCCTCTAGCGACCATGCGACAATGCATTTCCAATTCATGAAAAGAAAACTTAACCCACCTTTTAACTCTATGACCTGGTGACCACAGGAAAACATTAACCTCAGTCCCACATTTAGCGAACTATCGACAAAAGGTAACCGCCAATTTGCAAAACACTTTATCTATCTGCCCGAAAGTTTAGCGATTTTGCAAACACTTGTTCACTGAACTGCTAAAACATTTAGGGAACCGCCACTATTTCACGTGAACGAGCGAAGCCCCTATTGGCATTTTTTCTTGTTAGTCCAATCATACATTCTTTCACAACTCAGAAACTGACTCAACAAGAGAAAACACAACTTCGACAAGGCTTCAAATTCCTTCTGCACTTCGGGCTCCGTAGACCCAGGTGGGTGTACCTCAAGATATCTGCTCACAACGCTTGCAAACTATTCCTTCCTCACAACATGAGAAAATATAAGAATGGATCAGTAGGCTACTAATGTCCTGCAACTGGATTCACCCTTTCAAGTGAATCATTAGACAGTTTCCAGCCTGTCATGCTAGATTTAACAATCAAAGTACCCAAAAATAGAAGGGAAATGGTTGATTGATTTAAAGATTTGGTTGCAATCCTAGGAAAGACTAGTGCCTAGTTCATTGGGTTAGGAGTCAAACAAACACACATCCACAAAGATTTTCAAATAAAATATAGGTAAAACCAAATGGAATGTCTTGCAAACCACTATCTCTTTCTCACACCTGGACATCAAATCCATATGTCATTTTGATTTCTCAGAAAACACCACTAAGACTAACACTCTCCTTGAAAGAAGCTTAGTGATACCCTCACAATCTACCTTACAAATTAGTGTGTTGAACTTGCCTTACAAATTTGACACACAAGAAATCTAAAATAACACACCGAGACATCAACAAACACCAGAAAGGGCTTCAATGTATTTTCATTAAACTTCAAAATGTTAATACATTCAGATAACAACTAACTCAGAAAAAGTAGACACTAAACTTAAACCAGAAATTGCATTCATGGAACTCAAACACTTGCAGAGCCTAGCTCATGCAAAAAGGTTGGAACCCTTCAAACTGAAAAGAATGGAGAATAAGAAGAGAAGGGGGAAACACCAGAAAACATCACAACTCGACACTTGTCAAACTCTGAACTACTCATTGAATGAGTCATGAAGTCTGGAACAGAAAACCTGATCTGCTCTATCCCCTTAAAAACACATGTTCACATGAGCTAACTAAAAACATGAGTCACTAGACATAACAAATCAGATATCTCAAAAATATCTCCTCGGCCTCTATTTCATTCAACTAGAAATAACTCAAACCAGTAATCACCTGCACTGAAATTGATCCCAAAAATGAAATCCTCATTCTCTCACCTTTCTGATGATATATAATACTTGATATTTGGGCGAAAAATAAAGCCCCCAGCCATTAATTTCTCTCTCAGGTCTGCAACTTCAATATTTGAATTTTGATATAGTTAAAACTATATGAAAATTGTTTATAACTTTGATTTTGCAATTTGGATGCACGGGAGTAACAAAATAAAATATTATAGAAATATTTTATTTCTCCAACCAGGTGCCATGTGTCACAATACTATTGGGTCACCAATTCTCTTAATAATCTTTCACATGCTGGTTTAATTTCATGAATTGGCAACTACCATTCTCTGATTTGTTGAATGATTTTGGCTAACCACCAATTAATCGACGAACTAGCGACTGGGTTAGTCACTGAATCGCTTGATTTTCATGCTAATCGCTCCAACATCTGGCAAATTCACGAACTCCTACCACGTGTCGAGCTTGTCCAGTCAGCACTTGCATTCATCTCTACAAAATTTGGTTTTTTGGGTCCACCTCCAGCTGGCGCGCACCTCCAGGTGGACCCACATGGCTGAGGCGACCACTGCCTCCTCTTCTCTCATCTTTATGTTTCATTTGTGCGTTGGTATATTTAAACACCCCAAACTTTGCGCGCAGGCACAATGTGGGATAATGCTAAAATAGCAAAAACCCCCAAAAATGTTGATCAATGCGTGAATCAATGGTCTACAAAGTTTGTGTTGGGGCCACAAGATGAAAAAGAGGCCATTGCAAGTGCTGAATTGTTGGTGGTGCCAAAGACATTACCCTAGAACTGAAGAGCCATCGTGGGGGTGACTGGCATTGGAACTTCATAGAAGGAAAGAGATTTTTTAAACGAAACCATGCATGAGTCTTTCCATTCAATATGCTATGCTGGCGACTTCAAATTATGCACACCTTTACTTGTTCAAGACTGGCTTTCAAACCGCAGTCTCCCTGATCATTTGTGCTGCTCACATTTTCGTGAGCTACTTCCATTCAATGCTCGGTGTGGGTCTGTTCATGCCTTTACTTTGTTTTGTTGCGTATCTCTCTCGATTCTTGCCTTGGCAAGACCCCACTATCACTGGCCTCATGCTTGCAACAACACTAAGATGCTTACGCTAGTTTTCAAATCGTGCCCCCAAACCAGAACGCTATCCTCCTTTGCGTAGATCATCACTAAATTGGTGGCCTCCAATTGCAATACGTGAGGCATCTTTTCTAATTTGTATTTTTTGCTATTTTTATGCATTTGTCATGGCAGGTATTACCATCAAACTGTGAATCTCCCTTCCATCATGTGTGCCCTTCTCTCCTGACAGATAGCCATAAGCAAAATGACCTTCAAATTCTACTGTTGCTGATTTGATACTAGCCTCTTCCATTCGGCGTGAGGCATCTCCTTTTGAATACGCAAGCAACTCCCCAAATTTGCTCTTTGCGTAGGTTCCTGGTATTCACCGTTAATTCTAAATCTACTTTGCCTACACTTTGATGAGTGCATGGCACTCACATCATCATTGCCAATGATCTTCCTTATTATGCGTAGGACTTCCACTTTATGTGAGTGCCCCTTTATTGGCATGATTCTTCTAATCGCTGAGAATGCCAACTCCCTTAGTGCTGCCAATAAACTGCCCTTTCCAGCATCTTTTCCAGTCACAACATATTCATTCACAAAGGCCTTCGGTCCTATTTGCATTGTATGATCAAATTTATGGGTCATAGAAAAGATGTTGCTTGCTGATGTATAGATATGAAAACCATACATGTCAGCAGGATGATCAAGTTGCTGAGAAGATTCATCATAGTTGGAGATAATTTTGATATCAGGATAAAACATTCTTATTGCATGGTAGAATTTCATATAATTCCCTAGGTAATATTGTCTACCATAATCTTCATTTCCAATGGCAACATACTTCAAATTGAAAGGATCGGGATGTCCCATAGTTGCACGGATAGAACCCCATTTTGAAACTGAAGGGCCTTTAGCAAATTCAATACTATTCAAGATATCTTGAACAAAAGGCCCAATACTTGAAGTTGAAACCTTACCTGTGTGGCTAATACCATTGTTGAAGACCCATATTGGTAGTGCATTTAGATCCTCAGCAAGTTGAAGGAACTCGTAGTACCCAAGACCATCATCAGTCCAATAGTTCCGTTTATCACCAAAATGATCAGGCCTCTCTTTCCATGGTCCAACTGACTCTCTCCAACGAAATGCATTTCTAAGCCAATTTCCTTCCACATAACAACCACTTGGGAATCGAATAAATTGAGGCTTGAGAACAACTAGCATCTCTGCAAGATCCTTTCAGAATCCATGCCCCTTGAATGTGTTCACTGACATGGTAGATACTTGATCCAGCCAAATAATACCCAGAAAATTGAAAAGTCGAAAACCACTTTCTCCAAAGTGTCAAAATGGTGCTAGGGACCTCCGGGAGCGGCCTTAAAAAATTGACAAGATCACCTGATTGGGTGCCACCATTGAACAAGCCCATTCTCTAATACATACTCATCCATCCTGCAAAATGGCATCCCATGATGACAACCGAGGAGAAAATTGCAAGCCTTCAAAATTGCTCATTTCATTATGTTTTCTGTAAACCACTTGTTAAAAGTAATAAATTGCATTTGAAATCACCCTGGCAAAAATACCAAACAGATCCCTGGGAAGCCACAAACTGGCATATAAGCACATAAAGATGTCCATAACACAGGTCAATCACTGCTTCAAACTGGGCACCAGGGGGGAAAAAGATATGGCTTCATAAATATAGGTACTTGCAGAGATAGACCTAGAAAATGCAGAAAAATCTTAAAAGTTGCAATTGGAATTGATTTCAAAAAGACATCAAACGGATTGGCAGAAAGCCAAATCCAAACTGGAAGTGATATGTCAACTTTGCAATGTAGACCAACAAGAATTTCATTGATAAGTTTGACTGGTCAAAACTTATAACCTCGTAAAGTGGGCTCCTGACAAACAAATAGTTCAGTACAACTGGGAAATTCAATTTTTTGCAAATGGAAAGGGCTCACAAAACCGACCAGACAGATTCACCAAGACTCATCATCTCAGGTCATGGAAGTATTTCATGTTTGGAAAATATGGGAGAAATTGGATTGTAATTTTGATCACTTGGGCAAAAGATACAAGCTGTCAAAGTAGGCTTCTGACAAAAGTTCACACAGTGCACCTTGTCCAAACAGCGAAAACTGCAAATGGAATTGCATTGGGAAACTCATCTAATGGATTCATCATGAGCTACAAACCAACCAGGATGAAGCAAAACTTTTTTACAATACAAGGACATGACCATCACTTCACTTCCAATCACCGGGCAAAAGGTATAGCTCCACAAATAGGGCCTCCGAGAACAACTGAACAAGTGCATTATGCAAATAAAAGAAAACACCTTCGGAAGGGGAAACAAAAGACCTATCAAAACTCATCGTTGTGACCTGAAATCATAAACATAGGTCAATCAAAGTACACTAAAAAAGACCCCACTCCCAAATTATGACACTTGTCAGAATTCAAGATATTCAACCTCAAAGTAGCCCTTCCCAGTGAATTTTACACTCAAGCATTTTCTGATTTTTGAGACCACCTAAAAATGACATGATGAAAACCCATTTCAAAATGCGAAATGAAAGCTCAATTTGAAACAATGGGACATAAACAAGGTATCAAATCATTCTGCACTCATTACAGGACCCGGAAACACCTGGTTCCCACATGCATCCTGAAAGCAAAATAGGATACAGATGAATGCTAATGTGTCCCATTCCTCAAAAATTTAAGGGTACCAACAACCCCTTTGAAAATTTGTCAGGCCGCTAACCACTTTGTCAAAACTGCCAAGAGCCTTCGACCCCACCTGGGCCCGCCTGCAAACTACCACATGTCATTATATCATTTTCTATTTTCGCCTAGTCACCACTGACACAGGACCCACTGACATGTCCAAGTAAGATGCGAGATCAACAGATGGTGCATGATCTCATAGGGTAGGAATATTCCTTAAGATCATGCGCCAACCGTTGATCAAAAATCCTACTTTGCAGGTCCCACTGACAGATTCTTGTCACCATAAAGCTCGGCTAGTCAAAAATTGACACCTTAGCAATGAATCACCAGATGGTCCCACTTCTCGGCAAACCTTTACCCTTATTTCTATTTGGAAAACACTCGACCAAAGGGATCCTCGCCCATTCGTGAGAACTTTGAGGGCACCACTAGAAAAGTTAGCGATTCCGCGAACACTATACGCCAAATCGCTAAAACTTAAGAGCCTCCGCCAAATCATCACGTGAGTCAGGGAACCAAGCAACATTTATCAGAATCTGCTAAAAAGATAGAGAAATCTAATGGGCCTGCACCACGAAAAATCAACGACCGTCTAAAGATCTTAAGCCTCTGACACACTCGATAAGATCATACACCGTTCATCAATTCTCTGATAGGATCAAGACCCACTAACACATCCGGAAACCAGGTCCCACTGACAGCATGCCAACGTGTTATTACATGGACCAACCAGAAGCTGCCAATTGTGCATACGTGTCAACGGACCCACCTGCCATCTTAAAGAGAATCAACGACTATCGCTATACCGCTGCATTAAAAATTGAGCATGTTATATCAACGGTATAACGACAACCACAAGATTAAAATGAACTTTAATCTACTTGAATGCGAAGAAGACCGTGTTGGAAATATTCAGGGATTAACCGAGTTACTGAGAGGGGAGGGGTGAATCAGTAACTTTGAATTTTCTTACAATTACAGATGTATTAACATATAGTTTACTTTTTCTTTATGCATATAGATAGCATGAAACTTAAAAGCATTCACAACAATGACACATAGATTTGGTTACCCAGAAACCTTCCAAAAAGAAAGTAAAACTGGGGTGGGGATGAAACCCACAAAGCTTTAGTACTGCAGAATAAAGTTGGCCGGTTAAGGCTTACAATTTGATCACTTCTGATGATCTTCCCTGTTAGGAGCAATAAGGATTGCTAGATCCACCTTGTTAAAGGATTTACAAACATACAATGAAGTATGCACTCGGTAAAGAGATTTTACAACAGACTGTTAAGTCTACCTGGTTAAAGGATTTTAGTATTGATTCACCTGTTAGGATGAAATAGTAGATCTCTTGCTTTGCAACTGGATTGCTGATTGAGATTCACTGAATGTACTGATCACCTTCTGTGATGAATTTGTCTTTGCTGTTCCCTATACTGCTGTAGCCCTTTGTAATTCGCTTATCTTTGCCTTTCCTTTTTATTCACATACATACTCATATAATTACATCTTGACATTTTTACAACATTTTTTATATACAAGTCTAAACAATCAATTACAATTACAAAGTCGGCTTGACAAATAAACATAAGTGCCACTAAGTCAGCCCAAGTATGGTTACACAGTTTCTGCAAACTAACTCGGTGACTTTCTGATACTCGGCGTCCATTGCATTACTCGGCATCATCATGCACTCGGTAGAAGTGAAGGCACGGTTCATACTAACCACTTGGTAGGTTTTGAACTCTGTAAATACTGGTGACTCGGTAGGCATAATGTTACTCGGTTTACACTGTCCTGCTCGGTTTGCATTATCTTGATCGATTTACACTGTCTTGCTCGGTTTGCACTGTTCTGCTCAGTTTGCACTATTCTACTCAGTTTGCACTGTTCTGCTCGGTTTGCACTGTTCTGCTTAGTTTGCACTGTTCTGCTCAATTTGCACTATTCTGCTTGGTTTGCACTGAGAATGTGAATAAGTGTTGTCACTAGTGGCAATCCTGCTTAATGCCAATAGACCGGTCCCACTAACAACATTCTGAATCATAATAGGTAGACCAATGAGAGACAGCCAAATCTGCACACCTGGCAAGTGGACCCACCTGAAAAGAAGGCTACGTCATCAGGAAAAATCAATGATCGGCATAAGATCTCAAGCTTCTGACAAAGTCTATGACAACTTATGCTAATCGTCGGATGGAAATACTGTCAGAGAGGGGCCGAGGAAAAAAATAAAGCCAAAACATAGGAAAAATTAAACGCTGAGACTTAGGCTTTAAGGAAAATATCAGGCGTAGGGGACTATAGGAAAATATTAAAGGCCATCGGGGTAAAGACTTAGGAAAAATTAAAAGGGACCCCGCCGAACATGAAAAACCTAACCGCATGACATAAAGTGAACCCGTTTAAATAGCACATGAAGATAAAAGGTTTTAAGTGGCCCAAAAAGTTAACTTGAAATTATAACAAGGCCAGGGTAAAAATAAAGGGTTTTACACCAACGACTAGTTTTTTGAATTTTTGAACCAAGGGTTTGTGCTAGGGACCTAAAATAAATTGCAGAGACTAGAACAAAAGTGCCAGAGCCATGAAATTTTTTTACAAGTGCTAACAATAGGCTCAAGTGCATTAAGTTAGCAAGCAAGGACATAGTCATTTGGAAAGGTATAGATACCTTGGCTTGGATTCATGGAGGTTTGGTCAAGAAGTTTGGGATGTTGGATAGTCAAAGTGGTGAAAGATTGGGAAATAGTGTTTACGGATATGGATCTGTCATCATTGGTCCTGACCTGACTCTCAAGTTCGAAGGTGATATTACAACTCAAAATGTTGAATTCGTGAATAGGCTTAATGTCATTGTGGAAATCCACTTCAGCCATCGGTGGATCAGACTCGTTAAGTTCATTATTTTTCTCTAAACTCATGTTGGGTTTAGGTGCATATTGGTGAATAACATCAACATGTTTCTCTGTAATAAGCTCATCTTCCTCTGGAATGGCTCCCCATTCATAGTCATTTGATTCCTCATCTATACCTCTAGGAAATTTAAGAACATGAGTAAAGTTAGGATGGATACCCCAAGAAGGGTTACCCTCAGATTCTGATTTAAATTCATACTCATGGGAATCTATTTCAAAATAACTACCACCTTCTTCTTTGTTTGTTTGGCTATCTTCGAGATCAGCTGGTTCTTATGGTGCAACTATCTCTTGTTCTATAGTAGGTTCTTGTATTTCTACTACATTGATTCTTTTTACTGGATCATCTTCATCTTCAAGGAGGTATTTTATTTCTTTAGGCAAGCACTCATAAGGAATGAGCTCCTCAGTGGTGGTGTCAGAATCATCACTGTCAGATTGTTCAATTATTTCTTCCTTTAGTTGATTTATTATGGATGGCTCAATCTGTTCTAAGACATGTGGGGAGTTCTTGCTAAGATAGAAAGGCTTCTTCTTATATGCTAGACTTGTTGTATTCTTGTTGGTTCAACCATGGTGGTCAAGAGGTGATAGAAGACCTTTACCTTGTAGTCCTAGAGGTCCTTTTCTAGTATATCCCATTTTTGTGATCAATTTGTCCCCTGGTCCATATGACTTCTGAGGAATTTTACTTGAAGTGGAGTCACATTTTTGGACTGACTGGGGTTAAGGTTCATCCTTGTATAGCCATGCAAGCACAACTTCATCTTCCTCAAACTCTTTCTTAGATACTTGTTCTGTGACAAAGCTTCCATTGAATATGACTTGAGATTCTTCAATTGTAGGTTTCACTTTGTCAGATGGTTGTCCATAAGATTTAGGGGACAACAGGAGACATGTGAGAGATAAAATAGGTTCTATTGTTTATTCTCCCATGCCCTTATCCTTGATTTTGACTTCTTTAGCAATGTCTTCCATTTTGGATGTTGAAGCAATGTCTAGCTACTTAGTGGAAGATTCTCTGTTATTATTAACAAGTTTATCAACACTTTCTTTCAAAGCATTGCAAGTTGTGTATAGGTCAAATGGAATCATCACCTCTACTCCTTCATAAGGAAATTTCACACATTAATGGTATGTGGAAGGAATAGCTCTCATTTCATGTATCCAGGGTCTTCCTAGAAGAATATTGTAAGCCAAAGGTATATCAAGAACTTGACATGTAGTATCTTTGATGACTGGACCTATTTTGATAGGCAAGGAAATTGTTCCTTTGGAAGATCTTTCTTCTTCATCATATGCCTTGATAATTATCTTCTTTTTAGGATCAATGGCAGGTTCAGATAATCCCAATTATGTGATCAAGTTATAAGAATAAATGTTGAGACGAATGCCTCCATCTATCAACACACGTTTGACACGATGATTTTGAATCAAGACTTCAATATGCAAGGGCTGGTTATGCGGATGACTCAAGGAATTATCATCTTCCTTTGAAAAGGAGATATACTATGGAGATGTTAGATGACCAACCTATTGGAAATATAGATGCAGTAACTGAGAGGGGGGGTGAATCAGTTAACCACAAAAATATTACCACTGATCCCTTAAATATCTTAACAAATTATTTACTGTGCCACTCGGTAAATATATAGAGAAATGCTGAAAACTTGATCCTTGAAGTGTGTAATAATTAAACTGTTCTTAAGCATTCACCACTGATTAACTTACATAAATAAAGAAAATAACATGAACACAAGAGACACCAGATTTACCATGGAAACCCAATATGGGAAAAACCACCAATGTAACTAGTTACTATTTTTCACTCTTCTGAAGTGATGCCCGGTTAGAAGCCAACCCAGTAAAAGGTTACAAAACACATTGTTAGGTGTGACCTTGTTAGAGGATTTAATCACCCTGCTAGGAGTGGCCTTGTAAGAGGTCTTGAAACAATTCAATAGAACTGTTACCTTGTTAGAGGATTTACAAAATGGTTGTTAAACCAAATTGGTTAAGAGATTTTGATATCACTGCTACAATTGCTAGAGAGTAACAATGAAATGACCTGCAATTGAATTGTTGAATATAGATCTCTCTTTTGTTTCACTAGATCCTTACTGATCAATTAAATCTTTGCTGCTCCTCAAGGATATCTGACCATCCTTCAAAATTTGCACACACCTTTCTTCAAAATGATTTCTGCATGCTATATATCTTTTATTCACCACTTGACCTTCTATATATATATGCCATTTCATAATCATTTAGATTGTCAAGTTGGCACTAATAATTATTATAACAGTCGGCTGGGATAAACAAACTGTAATAACAAAATTCTTTGAAAGGGCCAACCTTGCTCGGTAAACATTAATCCTGAAAAGATTTCCTTTGGTGACCGAGAGAACTCGGTAACCACAATGAATTCTGCAACATCCTTTGGAGACCGAGAGAGCTCGGTAACCACTAATTTTCCTTTGATAACCGAGGAGGCTCGGTTAACACTGTTACCCTATCATGTTTCCTTTAGACACCCGAGAGAACTCGGTAGACACTAAAAACTGCCTAGCTGACCGACTGAGCTCGGTAGATACTGAGAACCGCTTAGCTGACCGACTGAAATTGGTAGATACTGAGAGTGATAATTGATATGACATTTGTGTGACATCAAAGACAACACATAACTAATCCAACAATGTCCTTCAGACAATTGTATCCAACAATCTCCCTCTTTGGCATTGATGGCAACACAACATGTCATAGCACAATGAAATTTCACAGAGAAACCAAGAGTAAGAAACATATCCTTAGCTTCATTTTGATTCCCATCATCTTCAAACTTCTTTCTCTGACTGAGAACTCTCCCTCTTAACTTCTCAAATTATTCTTCTTAGAAATTTCTTGAAATGATAGCAATCTCTCCCTCTTTGACAACACATGCCAAAGATAACTTACATAGTTTCAGTAAATATCAATGTACCTTATGTACTGATTCATATGCAATGATTCCCTGACTATGCTGCATCAACTGATTGATCTTCAACATGTTCTGGTTGATGCATCACTAAAACTTTATTTAGTGAACCTCAGACAGGGGAGTGACCCCTAACTTGCCTCTTAGATACAAGAATGCATCCTTAGGTAGTGGCTTGGTGAAGATATCTACAATTTGTTCTTTTGTATGAATATATTCCAATCTGATTTCCTTGTCCTGCACCAATTCTCTAACAAAGTGATATTTAATTTCAATGTGCTTGGTTTTGGAATGCATTACTGGATTCTTTGAAATATTTATTGCACTTGTATTATCACAAAACATAACAACTGGTTCTTTGATCTCAACCTTCATGCCTTCCAAAAGCTGTTTAAACCATATAATATTAGAGCAGTTTACTGCTGCATCAACATATTCTACTTTTGCTATGGATTGGGATGTGCAGTTTTGCTTTTTACTAGTCCAAGATACTAACCTCTTGCTAAAAAAGAATGCTCCACCACTTGTACTCTTTTTGTCATCAATGTTTCCTACCCAATCAGCATCAGTAAACACTTTTAAATCCAGATTGCCTCCAAATTTATACCACAAGCCATAATCTTCAGTTCCCCTTAAATACCTCAAGATTCTTTTGATTTCCATCATGTGATTTTCTCTGGGTTTAGCTGAGAATCTTGCCACTATTCCAACTGCTAAGGCAATATCAGGCCTTGTGTGTACTACATACTGTAATTTTCCAATCATTGATCTGTATAAGGCCTGATCTACTTATTTTGAATCATCATCTTTGCTAAGCTTCAGTCCAGTACACATGGGTGTACCAACTGGTTTTGAATCTTCCATACCAAATTTCTTAAGTATTTCCCTGATATATTTAGACTGAGTAATGTAGATACCATTTTTGTTCTGCTGAATCTAAAGTCCAACAAAGAATTTTATTTGACCAAACATAGACATTTCAAATTCTTTGTTCATAAGCTCTAAAAATTCTTTGCACTGATCATCATTTCCTATAAACATAGTATCATCCACAAATATTTCTGCCAAAACAATTTTGTTATCTGATCCTTCTTTGATATATAAATTGCTATTGTCATTAGCCCTTTTGAAATTAATCTGAGTAAGATAGTTATGTAATCTTTCATACCATGCTCTAGGAGCTTGTTTCAGACCATACAATGCTTTGTGTAATTTGTAGACCATATCCCTTTTGTCTGGATCAATAAAACCTTTAGGTTGCTCAATGTAGACTTCTTCCTCAAGAATACCATTGAGAAAAGCAGATTTGATATCCATCTGATATACCTTAAATCCTTTATGTGCTGCATATGCAAGTAAAGTCCTCACACCTTCTAATCTTGCAATAGGAGCAAAAGTCTCTCCATAATCTATTCCTTCTTCTTGAGAATATCCTTTACATACCAATCTTGCTTTGTTTCTTGATACTTGACCATCTTCATTCAACTTATTTTTGAATACCCATTTTGTCCCAATTACATTTTTATCTTTAGGCCTAGGTACAAGAGTCCATGTCTTATTTTTCTCTATTTTCTCTATTTCTTCATTCATAGCCTCAATCCAACTTTCATTTTCTAATGCATCTTTGACATTTTTAGGTTCAAAATCAGCAAATAAACATGTACCTTTTAGTTTACTTCTTGTCATAGTACCATCTGATTTGTTTCCAATAATCTGATCTGGTTTATGATGCTTTCTAACGTACTTGGATAATACAGGTTCCTTGCTTCCTGAATGAGTTACATTGTGATCTTCTTCATCTTTAGGTTTAGATTGCTCAGGCTCGGTAGATACTTGCTCAATAGCTTCAGACTGAGACTCGATACTTTGTGACTCGGTCTGAACTTCTTCTTGTGACTCGATTACTATACTGGGCTCGGTAGATGTAGTCTCCTTACATGTGTCTGGCAATGTATCAGGTTCAATGTAAACAAATTTTCTATAGTCCTCTAGTTCCTTTTTGCTTTCTTCTTCAATCTTTTCTGCAAACTCATCAATTCTCACATGTGCACTTTCTATGATCTTGTGAGTAGACAAATTTAGACATCTATATGCCTTACTTTTGCAAGAATATCCCAAAAATATTCCTTCATCACTTTTTACATCAAATTTTCCTTTTCTAGATTCTTTTAAGATGTAACATTTACTACCAAATACTTTTAGGTAACTTACATTTGGTTTGTAGCCATACCATAGCTCATATGGAGTCTTGAATGTGTCTTTTCTCAGCTGTACTCGGTTCAAGGTATGAACTGTAGTGCTGATAGCTTCCTTCCAGTATTTCATAGCAATGTTCTTTTCAATCATTAGAGTCCTTGCATAGTCCATGATAGATTTGTTCCTTCTTTCGGCTATTCCATTCTGCTCAGGAGTTCTCGGGGCTGATACCTGTCTTTTGATTCCTCTTTCAATGTAGAAATTATTGAATTCATGGGAGATGAATTCACCACCTCTGTCTGATCTCAAGCATTTTATTCTTTTTCCTATTTCCTTTTCTACTCTTGCTAAATACCATTTGAACTTCTCAAATGCTTCAGACTTTTCTCTTAAATACATAACAGTCATCATTCTAGAATAATCATCAACAAAGAGAATAAAGAATTTTTCTCCAGTATAGCTCTCAATTCCAATAGGTCCACATAAATCAGTATGCACAATTTCCAAAATATCTTCAGACTGATAGTTTTTACTTTTGAAACTAGACTTTCCCATTTTACCAATTTGACAATTCTTGCATAGACCAGCATCAGGTTTCTTCAAAGTAGGAATACCTCTTACTTTCTTGAATTTGCATATTTTCATCATGTTGTCAAAATTTACATGACATAACCTTTTGTGCCATAACCAATTTTCTTCAATTTGAGCAATAAAACATGAGTAATCACCAAGATCAAGATAAAATAGGTTACCTTTGGTTTGTTTGCCTAATCCTATCAGTTTTCCTTTGTCATCCAACAGTCTTGCTTTTCCATTCATGAATTCAACCTTGAATCCAATGTTGATTAGCTGTGCTACACTTAGAAGATTATGCTTTAGTCCTTCGACCCAATATGCATTATCACATATAAGTTCTTTGGTTAATGAAATTCATCCCTTTCCTTTTATACAACAGGGTTCATTGTTTCCAAACCTTACATTACCACCATCAAAGTTTTCAAAGTGTTCAAACTTGGTCCTATCACCAGTCATATGATGTGAACATCCACTGTCTATAATCCATGTATCATTCTTGCTTATAAGAGATAAGTGCCATCTCATCTTCATCATTATCAGATTCATCTTTTACAGCAATGAAAACAATTTCTTCTTCACTATCATCCGAATCTTTAGCTAAAAAACATGTTTTCTTACCTTTATCCTTGAATGATTTGAAATTTTTCTTGCCATTGTACTTGTAATTTTTTTTCTCATCTTTGCTTTGCTTGTTTGGACACCTAGCTGCAATATGACCAATTTCTTCACATGAAAAATAGATTAAGGGAGTTTTACCTTTGCATTTTCCTCTGCCTCTTGAATACTTCTTTGCAAGTAATGCTTCAATAACTTCAAGATCGCTATCAGAACTTTCCTCTGATTCTTCTTCACTTTCTGATTGGATTTTTTTCCCTTTCTTGAGTGAAAGTTTGGCCTCAAAAGATGATTCAATATTTTTAGAAGTTGGAACATAGTTGTCATAGTTATCCAGTTCAAAGGCTGTCAATCTTCCAACTAAGGCATCCAAAGTTATATTGTGATTTTCTTCACATCTTCTTTCTTGAATAGCAAAAACTCTTATTGCATAAATAGGGAGTAATGTTCTAAGAACCTTACTTATAACCATTTCATCATCAATTTTTCCTCCAGAAGCTCTGATTGCACTAACACTTGTCTTGATCCTTTCAACATATTTTGCAATGTTTTCTTCTTCTCTCATTTTCATTTGATCAAACTGTCCTCTTAGGCTCTCTACTTTGGCTCTCTTCACATTGTCATCACCACCATAGATTTTCTTCAGCTTGTTCCACATTTCATGAGCAGTTGTGTAGTCTTTGATTTCATCAAATTCTTCATAGCTAAGAGCTGATGCAATGTCTATCATCATACTGTTATGGTTCTTCTTCTCTACATGTCTTCAATAGTTAATGTGCTAGTAGGAATTGTATATTCTTGATCAATATATTTGCATCTTGAATCACCAATGGAAGCCAGATGTAGTCTCATGAGACCTTGCCATGCTGAAAAGTTATTTCTATTAAGCCTTGGAATGTCTCTTTTGTAAGACATCCTGATCTTTAGCTTAGGTCCTTGAAACCCTTCCTGCAAGCACCAAAAGCTCTGATACCAATTGTTGGAAATATAGATGCAGTAACTGAGAGGGGGGGTGAATCAGTTAACCACAAAAATATTACCACTGATCCCTTAAATATCTTAACAAATTATTTACTGTGCCACTCGGTAAATATACAGAGAAATGCTAAAAACTTGATCCTTGAAGTGTGTAATAATTAAACTATTCTTAAGCATTCATCATTGATTAACTTACATAAATAAAGAAAATAACATGAACACAAGAGACACCAGATTTACCGTGGAAACCTAATATGGGAAAAACCACCAATGTAACTAGTTACTATTTTTCACTCTTCTGAAGTGATGCTCGGTTAGAAGCCAACCCGGTAAAAGGTTACAAAACACACTGTTAGGTGTGACCTTGTTAGAGGATTTAATCACCCTGCTACGAGTGGCCTTGTAAGAGGTCTTGAAACAATTCAATAGAACTGTTACCTTGTTAGAGGATTTATAAAATGGTTGTTAAACCAACTTGGTTAAGAGATTTTGATATCACTGCTACAATTGCTAGAGAGTAACAATGAAATGACCTGCAACTGAATTACTGAATATAGATCTCTGTTCTGTTTCACTAGATCCTTACTGATCAATTAAATCTTTGCTACTTCTCAAGGATATCTGACCATCCTTCAAAATTCGCACACACCTTTCTTCAAAATGATTTCTGCATGTTGTATATCTTTTATTCACCACTTGACCTTCTATATATATATGCCATTTCATAATCATTTAGATTGTCAAGTCGGCACTAATAATTATTATAACAGTCGGCTGGGATAAACAAACTGTAATAACAAAATTCTTTGAAAGGGCTGACCTTGCTCAGTAAACATTAATCCTGAAAAGATTTCCTTTGGTGACCGAGAGAACTCGATAACCACAGCAAATTCTACAACATCCTTTGGAGACCGAGAGAGCTCGGTAACCACTAATTTTCCTTCGATAACTAAGGAGGCTCAGTTAACACTATTACCCTATCATGTTTCCTTTAGACACCTGAGAGAACTCGGTAGACACTAAAAACCGCCTAGCTGACCGACTGAGCTCGGTAGATACTGAGAATCGCTTAGCTGACTGACTGAACTCAGTAGATACTAAGAGCGATAATTGATATGACATTTGTGTGACATCAAAGACAACACATAGCTAATCCAACAATGTCCTTCAGACAATTGTATCCAACACAACCATAGCCTAGAATGTGTCTAAATCAAGGTTTTCAGGAACATTGGATCTGAGCAGAGCTTTGTCTAGAATGGCTCTATGAGCTGGAGATATCCGAAGCAACTCAAACATTGAGTTTTTAGCATTTGTATGCTGGAGTTGTTGGACAATACTATATGAAGTAGGCCTCCTATCTTTAGGATTTAAAGATTTAGATGTAGCCTTCTATTTAGAAGCAGATGAAAGATTGAAAGACATCTTAGGGACATTGGATGAATCTGGGATTTATCCTTGCAGATGTGCCTGAGCTTGTGATCGAGTAACTGCATTAGCTAATTGATTTTCTCTATCTCTTCTTACAATTGTGATGACATTGCAACACTCAGATAGACATGGTTCAACCATATTGATAACAACATTATTTCTAGAGTAGGCATAATTGACTTTAGCACCCATATTAGGTTGAGAAGAAGAATCTTCTTTACCATGTTCCATAAATGGTTTCGTGAATGCTATATGATCATTATTGCTCTTATGATTATCAATTGTGATTTCTCCATTATCAATTTTGTCTTGTATGATATGCTTCAAGTGAATGCAGTTATTAGTTTTATGAACCTTATTGCGATGGAAGTCACATAAATCATTCTCTCTCCACCATTTTTGTTTAGGTTTAGGATCAAAGACTTTTATCTTAGGCAAGTAAATGATGTTGTTAGCCAATAGAGTTTTCATGGTAGATTCCAAGGACTCTCCAAGAGGAGTGAATTTGCGGTTAGGATCTATAGCCCAAGGTTTGTAAGTAGATTCCTTCTTATTAGATTTTGATGTTTTAGCTTCAGAAGCTTTGATGGCTTGGGTACCAACAATGAGATTGAAAGTAGGTGCCTTAGATGGGGCATGTATGTTATCAACACCACCATCTATGACAACACCTTTATTCTTGTTCCAGTTTTTGCCTTTATCTTTAGAACTAGATCTAGATTCATACTTGTCCTTTTGAAGTGATATGTCTCCTTTTTTTACAAGTACTTTCTCGATTTTAATAGAATTTTCTACCATTTTATCAAAGGATGTATGATTTTCCATTTGAAAATGGTAGTTGAGTTCTGGAACAAGATTGTTGATGAAGATTTCCAGCTTCTCAGTTTCTGGAATAGGTCTAGCTTATAGAGAAAAAAGTTTCCTCCATCTTTTGAGAAAAGTTAGGAAGGGTTCTCCTGAGTTCTGTTTCAGATTGTAGATGTCGATCATGGTGACCAGATGTTGAATGTTCTAGGAGTATTGTTGATAGAATAGTTTGATTAACTCCTCAAAATTTTTGATAGTAGGGGGCATTTTTGAGAACCAATGAATAGCTGACCCTCCCAGAGATCGAGGGAAAAGATGCATTAAGTAGGTTGGTTCTTGCATGAACTCCATAGATTGAGTAGATAATTCTCTAACGTGATCTTGAGGATTAGATTTTCCATCATACTTATCATATTTAGGAATCTCCACTCTTTTTGGGAATGGCGGCATGTACAAGTCTTTATCGAATGGAAAAGGGCATGGAGCCTCCATGGAGAACTCCTTAGGTTCCTTTTCTTTTTCAAGTTTGTTAAGTTTGACTTGCATGGCATGCATCTATTTCATCATAGCCATGATAGGAGTTTCTTCCTCATGCGTGATGATATTTTCAACATTAAATTTTGGAGGAAGTTTAGCTCCTTGATGAGCTAACTCTAGAAAGTATGCCTCTCTATCTTCTTTCAAGAAATGCCTCATCATTTTCTTGAAGTCATCATCATTTTGATATCGAGCAATTTTAGAAGGTGTGGGTTCTTGATCCATACCATGTTGAGAGTGATGTACTTGAGACCCATGATGTGTCCCTCCGTGAGACATGTTAGGAGTTTTAGGACTCCCTGGGATAGATTGATGTAGAGATTGTTGATTACCTCTGTGAGTTGATAGAGGGGTTATGTAACCAATTTTCAATCAAAAATTGCCAAGACTGTCATCTTCATAAAGACCTAAATTGTAGAGTTGCTCAAGAGTTGGACCCACGTGAGTAGACAAAGGTAAGGTATGAGATGCTTCTCCAGATTTCTTGTGTGAGGAGGCTCTAGTTTCCACCATTAACCTTGGGTGAAGCAAAAGAGCAAGATGAAGACAACTGAAGAATGACTTGATTCAAGAAGATCAAATGATGTAACCTTGTCAATATTGAATTGATTGAAGATTAGATCAGACATAAATAAAGGATACTGTGCCACACTAGTATGGGTAGACACCCAAAAGATGGTGGGCATGAGCTTACAATACTTAGCCATTTTGTAAGAAAATTGAATTTGAAGATAATTTTGACAAGGTTTTGACACAAGATGAAAAAGACTCAAATTGATAAATCAGAAGGCTAAATCAGACTCAAGAGACCACTTTAGGAAAATGATTGAATTTTTTCTAGTTTCTGCTCTGTTCCTGACATAGTGAATTTTTGACAAAATCTGGAAATAGGCTGTAAAAACTGGATTCTTGACAAATTTGACCAATCTCTGACCACTTTTTGAAAATTCTCAAACAAGTTTTTGAAGACTCGTACGACACTGGGTATACTTTCAAACGACAATTGACAAGACTCATATGAAAATTTTTGCCAAGGATAATGTTCTTTTGATTTCTGGTGACAACACTCGTATGACACAGTACTAGCTATCGTACAACAATACAAGGGTTATGAAATGACTTTTTCTTAAGACTCATACAAAAATCTGAGACTGTGGGATGGCTTTTGACTCCAGAGAGGAATTCTACTTCAGATTTTGTAATTTTTAGGCTTTCAGTTTCAGATTGTTGGTAAAGTTTTATATCCAGTTTTGAAGATTTGTGTGTAATAGTCCATCTCAAATAACCAAGTAGATATCAAGCACGCAAAACAACAAGTAAGGGAAGCAAGAAATCATCTAAAAATAATGAACAAGGGAAAAAGAAACCTTGCACATGAACAAGCAATAGTGACTTATTGTGCTAATCCCTAGAAATACTACTTGTGTATGTTCTCAAAAGTTTTTTAATAACACACATATTCCTAGAAAATGAAAAATTTGGCCTCACTAGGGTTTATAGTAATGGTCTGACTCTGTAACTTTTATGATCTCAAGAGGGCAAACTCCAATCCAGGTGCACTGGGGTTTTGACACAGTCCAAGAATTTAATCAATTAGGAGCTGCTAGGGAGATCTGACAGCCCAAAAAGAGACCACACCTGTGAAGATTTCTTCCACAAGGACATTTATATAGTGACTACTGCTACCATGATGAAAATGGCTATTATCACTTGAGGTTCCATCCACATGGTTGACCCAATTAAGGGAATTTCCACTATGGTTAACCCTCTCTAAAGGTGACTCAAAAAAGATACCACATGGGGACTGGTTCCAGATTCAAGGATCTAAGTTTCTGATACTACCCAAAAAGGGAGTAGAGCATAGTCCTCTAGCCTTTTCACTTTTAACCAAAACAAAGAAGACAGATTAATCTGACATTCTATGACTAGAATTATCTCACAAAGATCTATGTTGTCAACCGCTTATGATCTATCAACCTCTCTAGAGAGAGAATGTATCAATCAAAAGTTGAAGACTCACAAATCTAGTAGAACACAAGATAATCTCAGTACCTTCCCTACCTACAAGAGGATCCTTCATCAAGAAGAGCTTTGCATGCGTGAACAAGTGAAAGAAGCCCACTCTCTTGAGATCATCCACAAATAGTGTTCATAGTGCCGATTTACTATGTGTAACAGATATGCAGAAAGAAAATCTATGTTCATTTTATAGCCCAAAATGAAGTCTGTGATATGAAAGCAAGAAAGGTCACACAAGCTTGACACATGAGAGTTCATTTTATGTCCAAATTGAAGTGTTATCAGATCGTAGTAGAATACTTGAATTCCTCACAACACGCTTAGTAGATTTTACCTATTTTAGAAATTTAGTTGCACTTTTCCTAATCAGACTCAATAAATATCTGTAAAAAATAGAAGATATCAATTGTTAGGGTTAGATGCTAGTCCATATCTTAAAAACTGCCAAAAATTCTAAAATGATAATTGAATCCTGGAATCAAAACTCATACGACAATGGGTTACCTCCCAGATGACAGTCTATAAACTCGTATGATAGTGGGTGTCTTACCAAATGACAATCTAGCTCTCAAACGACAATCCATAGTTGCTGAAATGAGCCTCAAAATATTCAACAGTCGTATGACAACCAGTAGCTTCTGGTATGACTTTTTGAAAAAAGTCATATGAAAAATGTATGGACAGAGAATGAAATCATAGAATGGACCAAAAAATGATAGAAAAATAGATAGAAATGAAATAGAAGAGATGGAAACCCATTTCAGGGCCCCATGGTGGGCACCAGAAATGTGTGTGTGAATTTTGTACCTAGCTGCGGACAAAACACTTCAGTAAAACATTAGAGGTTAGCAAAAACCGAAATCTGCAAGTAAATGAAACTATGCTAACTAGGCGATTTAATGCCTTCTAGTAGGTGCGAGTATGATGTTCTTAGATTGAAATTGAGATAAGTGACAATGCAACACCTAAATGAAGGATTTGAATGCAAAAAGATGAAAGACTGTGTGAGTGCAGATTAATCTATATTTTTGTATTTTCTATGTAATAACATGAAATCTATATGAATCTAAGCTATATGAATGAAATTGAATGCAGATTTAGTCTAAGAATGATATGAATGAATATGATATGAAAACTATGCAAAACTATGATCAACAATGAAAGATCTCACAAATCGCCCGTCGCAAGTGCTTAATCCTTCAATCCCCAAATCGCTAGAGTGATTGTGCAAATTTGAGTGTTGCTAATTATGAAGAGCTGAGCCTTGATTTTATAGAAATCTAGGGCTTTGAGGATGTAGGAGAAAAGCCATAAATCACTCTTGATAAACTCAGGTTGATTTTTGAGTTATCAAGAAATCAGAGATAATTAACTCACAAAAATCATGCAAAAGTAGTGTTTTAGTCAAAATAGAGTTTTAGATCAAATTTCAACTCATCATCAGATGTTGAGTTTCAATTTTAAAATTGATTGTTAATTTCTAGTTGCTTGCTTTTCATAATTGTGCATGATTTAATTATAAATTAATTTTAAAAATAAAGTGATTTATTCTCAACTTAACTGATTTTTGAATTAAAACAATTGATTTATGGGTGTAATGCCCCTCCAACCCTATCAATTCTTGGTTATGCTCTCTAGAAATTAGAAAGAGCTATATGTGAGAATGGTCCTTCTTGAAATGGTTTCTTAAACTGAACGTCTTCCAACTCACCTTAATGTCATATTTTAATATGGGAAATAATAATAATTACATAGGTATGTTCCTATACATCTTCTTGTGTGTCAGCAATAGTTTAGGACCTTAATGCTAAAAGGATCACTTGATAAACTTTTATGCGAAATGCTCATTATTATTATTTATGTGTACCTTAGGTTAATTGATTATAATCACTTAAGGGTTAGATGTGTTACCTTCTCTAATAACGTTAGTTGGGATTAGACATGATTAATGCATTTAGGGCTATATAATTTGTTTATCTTATTTTGATAATGAGACATTTTGAGTACATGCTTGATGGTTAAATGGGTTTGTGAAAGTTAATAGATGACTTATATTTACATGATTATGTTATGATGCAATTCTTGTTATACAATATGGAAAAGAGATTATTCTAGTACTAACCACACTAATCCAATCATGCTTTGTTGATGTCACTGTCTGATGTGAGTGCAGGATAAGGGGAGGCAGTCGTAGTTACTCCTATAGGAGGTCCACATGATGTCGCACTCTCCATCCTTGTTTGTCACTGTCTATTTATATATATATGTGTGAATGTTGGTTGGTGTTGCAGGATGCAGGTACCAGGGATCGACTTCACCTGGCTACACAGGTCTGAGCGTGCCTTCAAAATCCTCAAACTATTGTTGTGTGGAGATATTACCAAGATTACTCTCAAGGTTACCGTGGACTTAGATTTCTATTTAGGAGGTTACCCTAGTTGGGGGATCCGAATGCACTATGTGATGTGGTCTTGTGATTTATGATTTGATGTTGTTATGTGATTTATGATGTGAGTTAGATTTATCCTTATAAGTGTGTATATATATATATATGTGTGTGTGTGTGTGTGTGTGTGTGTGTGTGTGTGTTACATTGATTGTATGTTATATAGGTATGTGTATATGTGGGTGCACACGCATATACCCATGCTTATATAAATAATAATATTTGTATGGATTTATTGATTGTTTTAGTGGTATGTTATTTATAGTGAATTCAATGAAGTGTATTAAATAAAAAATGAAAATAATATTAATAATAGTAATAATAAAAATAAATGCTCTTTGTAGTAAAACTAGCTATCTAGGAGGGAGTTCAAATCGAGACCTCCTAGAAGTTAGGCTAGTTGGTTTCCATGTGTGCTATGTGGTTTTCTTGAAAGTTATTTGTTGAGTGTTCTTGTTATGATTTCTTTTGAAGTTATTTTTAATTAAATTTATTAAAAATTTGTTAAGTGCTTACGGGAATGATTTGTTTATTTTCCAACCAACTGTGGAAGTTGGAGAAGTTGCTTCCTGTAAAGCAACTCCTCCAACCACATAGTTGGAGGATAAATATTTCAATTTTGTGTGGTTTGAAAAAAAAAGGATTTTTCGAGAAGATTTTTGGAATGCTCTGAATGGATTTTTCCAGAATTTTATTTGTGATGTCTAAGTTTGAGAGTTTCTATTTGGTGAGGACAAGCGAGATTGGATTTCTGGGTTTTGATTGCCAAAGGAAGCTTGCCAGGAAGCTATCTACTCAAGGCTTGTGGATTTCCAAGAAGGTCTCCAGCCAAGGGAAGATAATTCTCCGTAGGACCCTAGGTAGGGTCTATACTGGGATGAATTCTCCAATTCTCCTGTGTGTGTGCTTGTATTTTTAAGTGATATGTTATTTGATTGTTATGTGATAGCTTACTACGAAATTAAAAAAAAGGAAATTTAAGTGTTATATTGTCTGTGTATTTCTATTGTGTTGCCGGAAAGAAATTATGTAAATGTTTGTATAGTTTTTTAATAGTAAAATCTTTCCTAGGAGTTTGGGATTTGTTGTGACACTTCCTTTTTCTATTTGCAAGATTTATGTAATGATTTAGGGAATTTTAGGAAGGTTTGGGATGGTTTAGGACAGGTTGTAGTCCTTGTTTTCCATTTTTCCTTTTTGTAGGCCTTCTCTGTGAATTGATGTTTTTAATTTGATTTAATCTTATCTGAGACTTAGGTAGTGTTGAGGATGTGGTACTGAGGTCCCTACATTAGGTTGATCTCAGGGAACCTTTCCCAGGCACTCTCCATGCCTTAAAAAGTCATTTTTTTCACCTTTTTGGGCAATTTTGAATTAATTTTGTAAAAGTGCCCTGTAGTGTCGTACAACATTGTATCCATACTTGTATGACACTTGGTCAAAAGTCATATAGGAATGGATACATTTTCGTATGGGTTAAAATCAGTTCTGAAGTGTTTTCGGGAAGTTTAAAATTTAATTTTGTGGAAGTACCTTGCAGTTTCGTACGACATTATAGTCATACCCATATGACACTTGGTCAAATGTCATATGGGAATACATACATTGTCGTATGAGTTTATATAAAACATTGTTTGGAGTTTTTAGGGTTTCAGGTGCTTAATATTTACAGGATTTATACAAGTATAACTTAAAGTATATGTTATACTTGTATAAAGGAATTAGGTACCTTTTGGGATGATTGGGATAGGTTTCAACTTCATAGGAGTTAAGATGCAAATTCTAGATTTTGGTTTTTTTGAAAATTTTAGACTTAGCCAAATTTCAGGCACATGAGCTTTTCCTAGACTTATAAAAAAAAAAGCTATGGAATGTTGTGTTTATGCATGTGGAAGTTTGTATCCCCTATGTATTTTTATTACTTGCTGTGTTGAGGTTATATAGTTTACATATGATGTTTTTTGCACTTGGCATATTTTTGAGCTTAGTTTATGATGCTAGGACTCATCTCGGTGGCTTATGTGCATGGGAGGGTTCCTTAGACCTATAAATGAGCCTTGGAAAGTTGTACTAATGCATGTGGAAAGTTTTTTTTTTTTCTTTGAGATGTCTTGTGATAGACATTATTCCAATGGTTCCTATTATGTATATGGCTAAGGTTAGGACTCGCTCTGAGGGCCTAAGTGCGCAGGGGAGTTTCCTAAACCTATGAATCAGGACTTGGAAGTGTTATCTTGTATTTGTAGATTTTGATAGGGTAAGGGGATAGGAACCCTAAGTGAGTGGCTCACCATAGGTGTTGGAACCCTAAAGTGGTTGCTAGATGATCCTATGGGTGGGTTTGTAAAAAGTGATAACCTTAAAAATTAACCTAGGAAGGGGGGGATTCAAAAGATAATGAAAGAAAATATAATAATGGCCACATAGACCTGATTGGAGTACCAGGACCAAGGATAACTACCAAGATGGATCCCTATTCATAAAGGGGGGACCGGGGTTACATGGTTGCCAGTAAGGATCCCAATATACAGGTTGTGTGATAACACTCACTTAGGTGGTCTCCTAGAACCTTAACCTTGGTGTTTTAATATGATGATATTTTTATGTGCGTTATTATTTTTATTTTGAGTCTTGGATTTATTGGTATTTAAGACTTAGATTGCCTTAAGGTCTTGAGAGTACCTTGGTTCTATCTCCTAGCACGGGGGGTGGAACTTTATTAGTTTCACATGGTTGGGTGGCAAATCTCTTTTGAGGTATTGTTTGTGGTTCATGTTGTGGCTTGGATTCTGAGTTGTTTAGTGGTGAAGATTCTGTTCTTGTATCATGTATCTCTATCTTTTGTTATCAAGATGTAAAGATGTATTGTAAGTCCTTGGGAAACTTGATGTAATTATCTTTCTATATGCCTTTGGGAAATGTGCAGTAACTGTAATTATGTTTGTAAAAGGAAATTGTAAGAAATAAGTTATGTATATGTGAAGGGTAGAATTATGAATCTAAAAAGGTATTGAATATGGTTAAATCAATGAGTAATTTCCTACCTTATATCTCTTGTGAATTTTAAATGAAATTGAAAGTAATGGTTCTATGCAAACCTTTTTAATGAAAGTACTTATGGATGTAAACTTCTTTAAAAGGAAACTTCTTTTGATATATGGTTAGTGAAAAGATATGCTAAGGATTCAAGGGTATCTCCAGGTGAAGTAATAAGGTAAAAGGAAACATGTATGTTATTGAAAGAAGTAATGGGATGTGATTTCTTAAATGTATAGTTCAATGTGAGTGATGTCTGGTTATTCAAACTAGGTTTTAATATAAATCCTTTATTTACAAGGTTATAGTTGATAATTTGTGGAAGTTAAACTTGTGGAAAAAATGATTCATTAAATGGTTTATGTTGGTTAGCAATATATGGTTAAGTACTTTACTCTCCTTCTATTATTATATTGAAAATAGAAAGTAAGGACTCTTAATGGAAAAGCTTAATTGAGTTTTGATGGTGCAATTGAGTTGAGCATAGATAATGTTAAGGAGTAAATAAATTTGAAAGAATAAATGTACTTAGTGGATGAGATAAGTAATGTGTGCTTGTTTCACTTCTAAAAGTAAATTACGTGTTAGTTTGGTAAAGAAAATTAATTTAACTAGCTCATTAATCTAATAGGTTTTGATGTGAAATGGAATCAATGTAAATTGAATTTGAAATGGAAATAGAATTTGTTAGATTAAGTAATAAAATGAAATACTTGACAATGGTAATTGAATTCATTAAGGGAACCTTAAGGAATGTACTTGTGAGTGGTAATGATGATATGTTAGAATGTTAAAAAAAATATTTAGTTGTAATTTTAGGTCATAGACCCGATTCCTTATGGGTTCCCTGGCGGGGACATTACAATGGGTTAATCAATTATTAAATCAAACTTTATTCTAAAACTATATTATTAAAAATTGACAACTGACATTAATTAATTAAATAAGAATTTAATCAATTAGTCATGAGATTTTAGATTTATTGTCAAAATTAAATAATACAATTTACGAATAAATAAAATTTAATTTAATTAAACAATTAAGTGGCCATATTAAATCTGATTAATTAAATATTCAGAATATTCAATTAATCAAATTTTAGGATAAATAGGATTTATCGCCACATAATTATTAAATTAAAGATAATTAGGATAAAGAGGAATATTGCCAAGAATATTCTCCGATGCATAATTTAGGATAAAATCAATTAGGATTCGATAATGTGCAGATGTGCCTTAGGTTAGGACTTCGATGTCGATTTCGTTCGAATTGAAGATGTAGGAGGTTAATGAAACTATAGCCATTTTTGGGGTATTACACATGGTTACCTTCATGTTCCACTATTTTCAACATTGATACACCTAGAATGATATATCCTAAACTTTTGTTGATGGTAAAAGGATGTCCTCGAATAACAATTAAGGGTAAACCTAAAGATCCTTTGGATTTATTTGATAACACAAATTCAGTTTCACATGCTTATCCCACACTGAATAACCCTCAGCCTACTATTTCAGTTTCTTTACCACCTTCCCAACCTATGCTTCCTCAAGCTCCTAGGTTGCCATCTACCTTTACGGAGTATGACTTAGTAGAACAATTACGTGCTACTCCTGCTAAGATATCTTTATGGGAATTACTTCAAACTTCCCCGACATATCATGAGGCATTGCAAAAGGATTTATCTACCCTTCCTTCTTTGCCTCCTAATCAAGAGAACATTAATTCCTTGTTGGAGTGCATGCATACTATGCCTTCTGTACCTCCTATTGTGTTTACCGATGATGATTTATCTTCCGTTGAGGTGCAGAATCAATATGATGCTCTTATGGTTGCTGTTTCTATTAATCAGAGTATCATTCATAGAACATTAATTGGCAATGGATCTGGGCTTAATGTTTGTAGCATGGATATGCTTAAGGCAATTAAGGCCGATCTTATAACTATTCAACCTGATAATATCCCTATTCATGGATTTGACAATATTGCAAAGAGAACTTTGGGTATTATTACCTTACCTGTTAAAGTTGGTCTGGTTATTCTAAATACACCTATTCATGTTATTCCTGGACCTCTTAATTATAATCTTCTTTTAGGTAGACCTTGGTTACATACTATACATCCAGTTCCTCCTACTCTTTATCACAAGGTTAGGTTCATTTATAACAATTTGATGTATACGTTATATGTGGATGATGTGCCAAATCCTTGCTTAAATGTGGAATATGTTAAGGTTTTTGAACCTCTCCAACCAAGAAAAGAGCCTGAAAGGCCACCTGAGATTAAACAAACTGAAGATCCATCTTCTTCTTTGAATGGGGATGATTGGGGAACATTGAAATTTAATGCTTCTTTTATTGGAGAATATAAAGTCTTAGATTTGGAATTCATGAAACAACAAAGTGAGTTTGAAATTTTTTTTTTAACTCCCACTTTCTAAGGAATTAAAAAGTAACTTTGTTGCCAGTTCGATTGAAGAAACAATTGAAACAATAAAACTTGATTGCTATGATATTGTGACATACATAGCTCCTTGGACTCCATCTGATATGGCTGATAGATATGGTTCTGGTTATCATCTTCTCAAGAAATCAAGATTTAATGGGAAAGGATGTGGTAAATACGAGAAAGGTATACAAGTACCTTTGGACAATGAAATTTATGAATATAGATATGGATTGGGGTTCAATCCTTACAAACAACCATCAGATTTTCCTCTCAATGTTAATCATATATGTGGTGGAAATTTGAAGTTGGTTAACCCGCTCCTCCTTGACATTTATCAAAGACCTACCTTGGATGTTTTTCCCGAAGATGAAGCCTTAGTAGATTTTTTAGGGGTTTATGAGGATTTACCTATGTTTCATCATAAACAATGAAAGCATTATTGTTTAAGTACAAAAGCTTATTTTTGAGAACATGATGAACATAATATTTCTTCTTTACCAATGGATTCTCTGATACAAACTAATTTTCTAATAACTGAGACTGTCGAGGTTCAAATGGATGAAAATAATTCTGAGAAGATGATAAAAATTGAGAAATGTTTGAATCAGGATGAACATGATCAGTTGGTTTCCCTTTTACTTGAATTTAAGGATATTTTTGCTTGGACATATTCAGATATGCCACGTATAGATTCTAAGATTGTTACTCACAATATTGTTCTCAAACCAAATGTTAAACCTGTGAAGTAGAAAATTTGAAAGATGAATCCATGAATTGCTTTATTAGTTAACAAATGATTCGACACCCCAAATCATCTAGAACAACCTCCAATGAATAAAATATGAGATCACTGATCATACAAAAATGTCAGCCTCAAACGTAATAATTAGCTGACATGATCACAACCAGAGATTCCAACCTGTAGGTTTGAAAATCAATTGGGAAACACAAAGACTAACCAAAAAATGAAGAACAAGACAATCTCACAAAGAATCTGCAAAATCTCACACAAGATGAAACCAAATGAGGTTCAATAATAGGATAAGGTCCAAAACGTAGCCACAAACACACTATAGTGACTACAACCCAAAAGAAAAAGCATAGATTGACCAGGAACATAAACACTAGACTGATCAAACTGGAAACCAAATATTTTTTTGGTTGGTGCAAGATTTCTTAGATCCCAAGATGCTCCTGTATCAAAATACCATATTCATTGCTGATGCTGTATTAGTGTGAAGATCGTAGAAATCAAATTTATTGAGAAAAAAAGTGATGCCTTTGTTTATCAAGAATTTTATATGTGTATAAATATAAAAATTTAAGTTTAGCAAAGAGAAGATAATATTAAACCTGAGAACTAGAGCTATCAATATAGAATATAAAGTCATAAAAAAGAGATACGACAAAAGAAAAGGGAGGAGGTGAGCTGATAGAGGTATGGAGAGGGAGAGACAACAAATGAGATACCATCTTCTACTATGGACCAAGAGGTATGGAGTGAGGGGAAATGATGATAAAAAAAACCCCACAGGAAGTGAGAGAATAAATGCAACACTTAGGAGTATAATGGACAAAAGATAAAAATAAGACACCTATATAAATCTAAGAAAATACTCTAACTGGGCTAAATTTAAGACTAAGTATATACTTGGATAATAGAAGGTAATGATTAAAACCAAAGGTAATCCTACCCAAAGATATAAGATAAAGATAAAGGTAGCATAAGGAATTAGAGACCCTAAATTCAGGAAGGTTACTATATATGCAAATATAAATATAAATATATATATCCTTTTGTATACATATTTATAAGAATATCAGTATGTAACATGCTAAAATGTAAAGCATAAAATATATGAAAATTTAATATGGAAGGGAGGATTAAATAAAAAAGACTCAATAAGATAATATTTATAAGTTCTTATGTAAGAGGCTTTAAATCCCTGAATATCACTATATATGCAGATAAGAGTATATATACATATACTATTATTTTTATCTCTAGTATACACATAAATATATAATTATCAATATATAATAGTGACATTCATAGATATAAAACAAGATATTTATAAACACGAAGTCTGAAAGGTAGTTACTGATCTAACGAGATATTGGAAGGAGAGTTTTCCTTATATATATTTAAAAAGATGGGAATTTCAGCTGATCCTATGTTCGCTAATTCATTGGCCTCTCTATTTCCTTCACGATATATATGGCTTCATTTTGTTAATTTAAATTAAGAAAGGAGACTTAGAGCTCTTTCTAGATTGGAGTTTAAAATCCAATTAGGTGTAGAATGAAACCTTAATACATTGATGATGATCTGAGATTCCCCCTTAATTTATAATCTGTTGATACCAAGATATTTGTATAAGAGAATACCTTCAATGAGGGCTTCAATCTCTACCATGTTGTTTGTGGTACTACTAATTGGTTTTTCTATTTTCCTATATACTTTACTTTCCCAGTTATGAACAATACACCCAATACCAACAATACTAGGATTGTCTCAGGAAGCTCCATCAAAGTTGAGTTTGAATCATTATTTTTGAGGAGGATACCATTTACATTCCTTTCTAGCTTTAGTAGTCTCATTGCCTCCTTTTATAAATTGTGGAGGGATGATGAGATTGTTAGAATTTGTAATCTTTCCTTGGTGTTTTATTTAAATTTAGATAAGCCAAGGTATCCTAATTGTATTTTTTCCTCTAGTCCAAGTGGGAGGACAACTCATATTTTTTAATTCCTTTAATAAGGAAATTATTTTATTCCTCCTTAAGAGGATTCTCACACTTGGCACACACTTAATATGAATGTGGCAATCATTGAGCATGGGAGTTACATCCTAATTCCATCACTCATCTCTATTTAAGAGATGCTTCTCCACACACTTCATTGCAGAATATTTACTCACTTTTACTTACTTTCTCATCTTAGCTCTCTCATTATTGTAATGAGCTTCTTTCTAATATTCTCTCTCTTTTTCTAGGCCTGTTTGCCTCATTGATATTATATTCACAAGGGGTTTTCTTTGCTTTCCCCTTTCAAAAATCATTATCTCATTGTGTTGATCTTGGAGCATCGCAATGGTTTTGATAAGATCTTGAAGCTATCTCTCTTTCATTGTGTTTATGGTAAAACTCTTCCTTTGCTCACTCACTTGGATTCTTTCATTTAGCTCTTTTCCATTATTGACAATTTCCAAAATCTAAATGTCATTCAAATTTGAAACTCATTAGTACTTTAAATATGAGCTTAAAGCTGTCAAATAATGGAACTAGAATGATCAAGATGTATATAAATAAGAAATTCAAAATAGAGTTGATGCAAATAAACCATGATTCTTTTGAAGATATGTAACACTATGAAAGTATAAATTCTAACTTATCAAAGTACCATACCAAAATATTTTGAATTTCAATATGAATCCATGTGAACTAATAGATTAGTTAGGTATAATAAAGTGAAACCAATAATACCTTGCTGAAGAATAGATCCTCAAAACCTATTTGGCATCAAGGCCCAACAACATAAGAAGATCAAATAAGTATGAAATCATTGTGAAACAACCCTTCTATAAATGAGAAAAATATTCAATATTCTAAGATCGAAAAAATTGTTCTATGAATACCCTGGAGACTGAACCACTTACTATATAAACATGAACTCATGAACAAATCATATAAATGCTGATCAGAAAAGTTGTAAAACATAGATGAAGAATAATAAACCAAATTGAAATATGAAACTAAACTACTGATCCATGAAAGAATAAACTAACTCAAGCAACTAAAAACTTGGTTGTCAATCTGTAACTTTAAAAAACTCTTTATGATGCATAGAAAACCAAAGTTTTTATATACATCATAAACTCATATTTAGATGTCCTTTCTCTAAGAAAATTAAAATTACTCCCCCTTATATTGACATCTCAAATTGAACTAATAATGTACCCTTGTAATATTATTATGATAGCTATTCGAGTCTCAAAAAATTGATAAAAAATACATGTAGATAAATGCATATTTTTATCAACATTTTTCTTGAAACAAAAATATACTATCATATTAATACCACAAAAAATATCATCATAAAGTGTCAACATGAGAGAATCATCTTTAGAGAAACCTCTAAGAAAAAAGAATCAGAAGATTGATCACAAGTGTGATTTATTCTGAAAGATCCTTCTCAAAAAATGGCTTATTGTTGCCCAAAGGATGAAGGATTTAGATCCTTTGAGTTGAGTATATATTCATTATATAACAATAGACCATTTGAATTTTTGAACTAAATCAAATGTACGCACCTTTTGATGTGAACTATCTAGTAATAGGTGATTTCTCATGTTCCATGTATCTTCCTAAAGAAAACTAGAGTTTTTCAGTATTTTTAGCTAGTTTTTCCATTAGCCAAGAAACATCCTTATCATATTGCAAGAATTTATTTGTAAGTCTCTACCTCAAACTTACTCGTGCTCTGGTAGAATCTTCTATTCGAGTACAAAGATATGAATTTTTACTTTCTAATTCATTTACAATATTTTGATACTCAGCCAAACTGAGTTCCAGTCTATCTATTTTCTTTTTCAACTTTGAAATGTCCCTGTTAGCATCAATTAATTGACCTTCATAATCTATAGTAATTATCTTTTTAGAACATTCTCCTATTTCACTTATCATGTAGATTTAATTATGACTTTTAGTTCTCAATCCTTGCAAACAATACACATTACTTTCTATTTTGATTGCTATAGCATAAAATGAACCATTTGTTTCTAAAATCTGACATCTAGTTGCAGTAAAAATAACTATAAAATGTTGTTCACAAATTTGACTTACACTCAACAAATTGTGAAACATTCACTAAACATAGTAAACATTGTTAACAAAACTATTAACACCAAGCTGAATTGACCCCAATCCTTTGATCTGAAAACATTTATTATCACCAAACCTAACTCAATCAACATCAAATAAATCAAGTTTTACAAATTTATTTTTGTCTCTAGTTAGATGATGAGAGCATCCACTATCTAGCATCCAAACAACTTCTATTTTGAAGAAAAGACACCATTGGGCAATCATTGCAACCTTTTTAGGTCTCTAACCAAGTTTTAATTTAGAGATAGAATCAATTTTATTTTTAGAAGAAACTTGACAAAATCTTGCAATATGTCTGAACCGACTATATTTATAACATTGAAGTTTAGTTAGAAATTGATATAACTTTCCATTAACTAAACTTGTGTTTGTTTTAGGAAAACCTTTTTGATAATTAGTCTTAATCAGTAAAGATTTATAATTATCATAGTACTGAGCCCATAGTTTACTTTTTCCACCTATTTTAGAAGTCTCTCCAAGATCAATAACAAAGACTTTATTCAATTTATCTCTCAAGCCTACAATTTAAGCTTCAAGAGTGCTAAAATTTTTCTCTTTAGATTTAACAGTTTCTTTATTGATCTCAATGATACATTTATTCTCTTTTATCTAAAGTTTTAAAGAAGAAATGAACTCTGAATCATTTTGAATCTTTGTCTTTAAGGCATTTTCTTCCTTTTTAACCTTCTTAATTTCTTTTAGAGACGTCTTTAATTATCCTTGATAATCTATTTTAGATTCTAAATTTTTTGATAAAGGATTATTCTAAGATTCCTTCTTAGAAATAATATCCATAAATAAAACTTCTTCATTTCCTTCTATTGGTTCAACCGAACCACTATCAGTTACATCTGCAACCAAATCTTTATTCTTTCTAAAATTAATTTTCTTCTTAAAACTTTATTGTTTCTTTTTCTTGAAAGTCTTTAAAAAAAAAACTTCCTTATCATTTTCATTATATTTGTTAGGACATTGAGATGCATAGTGACCTATTTTACCACAAGAGAAATATTTGAATGGTATTTTTCATTTATTCCTTCCCGAATCTCTCCTAAGTTTACTAACAAATGTAGATTCAACATTGTCTACTTGATCATATTCAGAATTTGTTTCTATTTTAGAACATTTAAATGTTGATACTTTGTGAGGAGCATCATAAGTAATTCTCATAAGTAGTAAAAACACCATGTAAAGTATCAAGTGTTACCTTATTTATGTCCCATTCCTCCACAACCCAAATCCTGGAGTCATATTTAGGTGTGAGTTAGCTCAACACCTTCTTGAAAACTATTGTTTCTTCCATAGTTGTTAGATAAATGAGAGGGGGGATGAATCAGTTAAGTCTAATTATCCTACAATCCCAAATACTCCTAAATGTATATAAAAAAACTTTCAAACCAATTAATCAACTCGATAAAATATCAATTGTGCCTTTCTCTTCATATACCAATTACCAATAAATTAAGTACTATGTTTACTGATCAATCTAGTTATAGTAATGTGTAAAGTAAAATAAAAACTCAACACATCCATACACATATAACACATAGATTTTTAACATGGAAACCTTGTTAGGGGAAAAACCACCTGGGATTCGTAACCCAAAATAATTCACTCTTCTGAAGTGAGCTCAATTAGGAGCCAACCCTGTTAAAGGTTACAAAACACACTATGAGGTGTGACCTGGTTAGAGGATTTATCACTAATAGTTGTCCCTTGAACAAACATTCACTATGGGGTCAACAAGAAAACAATAAACATTCATTGAATGTCATATTAAAATATAAAGACTGTTAAGTCCCACTCGGTTAAGAGATTTATCTGTAATAATGGTTAAACTGATATAGTAATGATCTGATTCAAATAGAAATTGATTTACAGATTTTCAGATCTATGTTAAGTTCAAAAATACCTCTGATCAATAATCAATTCAATATATTTGTGTCCTCCAACTCTATTCTTCTCGGTAATTGCTTTCTCTATTGCTCGGTGTCGTCTACAGATTTGCTCAGTTCTGTCTTCAACTAGTTTGATCATTATTGCATGAAATCAATCTTTTCATGTGAATTCTTGTACAACACATTCAACAATGAATCTCATGTCTCTTTATATAGACAACATAAACTATTTTATTTCCATCCATAGATTTTGCCTCTTAATCTTCACAGTAGTTTTTTCCACTTTAACCTTCCTCGATAGTTGTGTCAATAACATGTTTCATTGATCTCCTTCATCCGATCATCTTTGAATTTTGTCAACCATTTGATCATCATAAAAAACATTATCATTTACCTCAGAATCATAAATAGTTGTCCAACTCATCATCTTTAGTCGAAAGTCATAAGTTGTATTTATTTCATTCACTTGGTCATACCGTAATGCATCAGTGATAACTAGCTCAGTTAATACTATACTTGGTATACACTACACTTTCTCGGTGTATACAAAATTATTCATTTACCGACCACATAAACTTGTTCATTGTTGATCTTCAATACATAATAGATTCATGTAATACAATCAAATAACTAACATAATGCCATAGACTCATCAATAAGTTATCCAATGTATACCTTATCCATATCTTTCTTATCCATCTCATCTTCATGTAGATATCTCATTCCTTTACCATTTTTCCTTCTTAAGATGTTTGTAACCATCATGATAAGTACAGTCAAAAATAGTTGACATCAATGACAATACATTAACTAATTTAATAGCTTACATACACTTTAGTAGCTCGGTGATCATCAATCACCATCTTTCAAATATCTATTCTATTGTCAAACTTTCATCAAGATATTCAATTAGTTGTAGGTTATCAAAAGTTTCTCCTAATACTCTAATATAATTAACATAAAAAGACACAAAAAATAATCAAATATCTTTTCTTCCTCAGTCATTTTGAGACTTTCAAACCTAGCTATATAGGGTTGCAATTTTGCCTCTTTGACAATTTTATCTCCATCATAGATATTTGACAACTTTTCTGATATACTGAAAGAAGTTTCATAATCCATGACCTTAACCAAAACACCATTTGTCAATCCAAAAAAAATAACATTTGATGCTTTTGCATCATTTTAATATTCCTTTTTCTCATCATCAGAGGATGGAGGTGTAGATTTGGTGTATGCTTTTTGAGTAGTTTCCCAAACATCATATCCTAGAGATTTGAAATGGAATCTCATCCTATATTTCCAAAAGGCATAACTAGACCCATCAAATAATGGTGCCCTAAATCCAGAAAAACCTTCTTGATAGACCATTATGTACTCCCTAACTAGGAAAACCCTAAGGGAAGGGTATATCTCTGATACCAATTGTTGGAGTACAATTATCATTGAGAGCGGTGGGGGGGGGGTGAATCAATGATAATTAAAATAATATATCAGTAGACTACAATTTATTTGTATCTATTTTGAAAGGTGTAAACAAGAAAATGTTAGACTAATCTAAACATTTATATTAGTTCAAAAGAATAAACATAAAAACCAAGCCACCTCAGATTGAGCCAAAAGATATGCATTCAAGCATTATTTGATTTGCTCCAATAAAAGGGATGTGGGTGTGCTCTCTAAGCACTTGGAGCTTTGTCCCTAATGCATTTTAGAAAGGATTTGATATGATGCATAAATGATTAGAAAATCTTGAATAAAATCTAAGTTCAATCCATTAAGCTTACTCTAGGATGTGTTTAAAAAGCATGAAATCTAACAAATATGATTAAAAAGCTTATGATCTAGAGTTAATCTAACATTATAACAATACTCAATGTAAAAGATGTGAATTGGTGTTTTGTTAGGATTAAAAGTCCATAATACAACTGAGAGGGGGGGGTGAATCAGTTGTATGATAGAATATTAAACTTTAAACTTTAAAATTATCAATATTAGATCCAATGAACACAATGAATACCAACACAATGACACAATATTTTGGTTATGGGGAAACCCTGTTAAAGTTAAAAACATCAGTGGGAATTAGCACCCACTAATGATGTACTAAGAGTATAGTAATCCTTGTTAGAAGATATAGCCCTATTAGGAGCTTATTGAAACATTACAGTACATAGTCCTTGTTAGAGGATAGAACCTGTTAGGAGTCAAGAACAAAAGAGGGCTCACTACCCAAAGAAGGTTAAGTCCACCTTCTGAACTCACTAGTTCACAACAAGTGTATATGAAGAAATACACAATATTTTGAACTATTTGCCAACAACTATCTTTGCTTGATCAGTTCCAATGAAGTCCACAAATAATCCTCTACTCTACATACAGTTACCCAAAATTCCCTATCTATTTAATTTAGGGTACAGGCTGGGCTTCATGTGGAGGTCTGCAATTTAAACCATATTGAATACCCTGAGAATTTTTTATGGCCTTGTGTTTTTTCCTCTGGTCTCTGCAATTGTTTAATCCCTGGTCTACAAGCCTTTTTATTTGAAAATATACCATTTTGGCCAAAAGCCCTAAACCCTTGGTCCTGTTCTATTTTTGTGTTACTTTTTAGGTCACTTAAAAATCTCATAAACACATGTGCTTATTAATTTTTTTTGCCACACCGCGAAGGTTTTTCTCTTTAATATTTCCCTGGGCCTAGTTCTCAGTCGTAGTTAGATCCAACGGTTATCGCATAATCTCATGGGATCTTCCGATCCCATGCGATTATGCAACCACCATCTGATGCAAGGTCAGGTTTCTTCTTCCTTCTGAGGTGTCGGTCGACTATGACGTACTCATTTTATATTGGCTCTTGACTGATGATGTGGCCTTTGACCTTTTCAAAAGGGATTGCAATATCTTTCACGGGTTTCTTGCTAGTCTGTTCCTATTGGTCGAATGTGAGGGGGTAGGTAGTTCAAATTTATGTTTTCAGGGGCAGTTGTAGTTGGAAAGGTGATGTAGAGATCTAGACAACCGTTTCAGTGGATTTTCCTTCTGAGAGTACTAGATTTGATAGTTATAGCGACTTGAGTTGCAGGGAGGTAGTTGGATAAAGGTTTTTGTCTGCCGGTACTTTCAGTACAGGGATGGGCACTCAAAGACATATCTAATCGGCCATGATATTGTAGAGATGTATTTATGATCAGATTTGATTGTTTTAGGGTTGATATTATTTTGATAAAAAATCTTTGTAACCCTAGTTAGGTTTAACTCCTGCCTACGTTTAAAAAGAGGAGATATATATAATGTTTTTGGAGCTTTTGAAGCTCAGAGTTCACATTTTGTAAAGAAAAAAAATATCTTTTCTTAGAAGGCTATCTGAGACATTTTTTTTTGTCCTCTGGTTTTCTACATTCTGTAACCTCCCATTGATAATTCAAATATTGAAGGTGTTTTTGTGACATTATTCATGTCCCTATGCCTTCTTGTGTGGGTTATTTCTTAATGAATTTAGTATTTACATGCTTCTCAGTGATATCTTAGGATTCTTGATCCCTCTTTCTTTCTACAATTTTGTGTATCATTGTGGATGATTTGATGTGAGTGCTTTTGTGGGTATATTTCAACCCCTTAACAATCTTGTCTCATTCCTATACCTAGTTGCAGGGGTGAATGTTTGTTTTCAGGTCATAGATTGTTGTCTAAATCCAAAGGGTATTATTGTTTGTGAAAGAATATCTCTTTCCCTGAATAGCTCTTTTCACCTACAGACCCTTCTATGAAGTACTTATGCAAACCCATTCAGTGAGTTATGGTCTCCTAGACCTAAGTCTATCCATAGATTTCATCTCTTATACTGTAATTCATACCATATTTTTGGTGTATCACCTAGTAGGATAGTTTGCTTTCAGTCATTTCCCTTACAAGAATTCCTTCTATCCCTTTACCTCAAAAGATTTACTTTTCTATCAAGAAGAAAATTAAGGTGATTATCCAAGAGGAACCAACCTAGAATCTAGAGGTCTCATCTCAGTTAGCATAGGTCCCACACTTGGAGATGATTCCCATGTTATACTAGGTTATCAAGACTACGCGAGCTTGAGACAAGGGTGCAAACTTAGTGTATAACAATTCTGGCATGCTCGGTGGGACCAAAGTTCAGATTCATGTTCAAGGTATGCTATCTATGATATGCTGATAACATACTAAAGACCTAGAAGAGGTCATTCTGCTGCATATTTGGTGACTCTAGAAGGTCTACTATTTTCAAAGATCAAGTGCTGGTATGTTTCAAATCTTTCATATTCAAACCCCAGCTAATTGCATGAGTAGACATGTCAAGTTATTATGGATAGTCAGGTTACTCACCATCTTATGATGAGAATAGTGCTCAATGGGCTAGTTATCAGCCTTATCAAAGCCACCTAAAGCCTGCTTTTATCCCAAGCTTCCATACAATACAAGGCTGTCATTATATCCAGCATGCCCCAAATGATTTTTTCCTTGTGCAAGATTATGAAAGAGCCCTCCGCCAAGAAGGATCATGGGCACAAATGGCACAACAAAAGTTGTAGGGCCAACTCCCCTATCATGCTTACCACCCACCCACCCCTTCTTAGCCTAATTGGCAGTAGACTTTGAGCTCAGACTTCATGAAAGAGAAAGAGAAGACAAAGAATGTGTTGCATGATTTGATTAAGAAAGTGTTTGAGATCAGAGAGTAGCAGGAAATGGAGGCTCAAAGCTATAAGCAAGGGTTCATTCCTTACCAAGCAGCAGAAACTCTTGTTGATGAGAAACAAATAAAAAAATTCCAAGAAGAGATCAGACACCGAGCTGACATTGAGACAACAAGGTTGAGATCACAAATTGCTAAACAAGAGGCTCCTAGACCTAAAATTCCAAGTTGGAGGACCCATTTGCCTCAAGAGCCTACACCTGAAGAGCATACACAATGCTCATTTCCAAGTTTTAGGAGCACCCTTAAAAAATCTGAGCCTATTTTGGAGTAGTTGCAACCTTATTATGGTCTATAATGGCCTAAAGACTATATCAAGATAGAGCCAGCTACAAGAGACCAACATAAAGATGTTAGGGCCTTTAGTTTTCCAAGCTTCAAGATAGGTATGCCTTCTATGTCTCCCTCTGAGCCCCCTCAATTTCATATCCCAAATTTTAAGGTGAAAAATTCCTTCCAAGAGACTATACTTGAGATGCAGCCTACCACTTTGCAAGAGCAGCCTATTCAAGAAATTTTTTTATCCCAAGAGGCCCCTCTGGTCTCTCAAGATGATGAAGTATTGTGGATTCCCCAATGGACTCTGCCTCCTGGCTGTCAGATGCTAGATCTTTTCAAAGATACTAGTCTAGTGTCTGAGCAAGGACCTGTGATAAATGAGCTTTCATTTGAAGAGGAGGAGAGAAAATCTGAGGTATCGGTGCATAGTGATGACTGTGGTGGAATGGGATAGCAAAGTGACAAGGTGGAGATTGATGCTCAGCCTAAAATCTTGGTTGATTTGTTGAATGAGCTTCCCCTCTTTATCGATGATGAAGAGGAGACCATGCCATTACCTATGGCTAAAGATAAATCAAAACAAAAGGTTCACCATCAATAGGAGGTTGATATAGAGGAGGATGTTGTGCTTTTATTAGATGAGCTGCCTAGTTTTGTTGAGCAGAATGATAAAGTTATGGAAGAGCTTTTCCAAGAAAAGAACATAGACAAAAGCCTTGAAGAGTATGATTTTTCCAATATCATAGAGGTCTTTTGTAACAAATTGAATGATGAATCCCTATTCCTTGGAGTGGAGGTTCAAAGTTATGTGCCTATAGAAGGAAGCCTAGTTTTGGATTGCTCTCTTTCTGAAAGACTGCTACATGAGAAAAGGTTGGGGCCAGCTCCAAATCTTCAAGATATTGACAACTTTGATGAGCTCTTATCTTGTTTAAAAGTAGAGGATGACAATCCCCTATCCATAGATTAGGAGTTGACATGGCTATCCATGATGGAGGGAAACCATGAAGATAAAGAAGAAACCATCAAGGAGAGTCCTACTTTTAGACTTTCAAGAGGATTCCCTATCAGATACTTAGCATAGAGGGAGTTTATTGAGGCCCCTCCATATGATCAATTAGAGGAAGGTAAACTTAATCCTATTTTTGTAGAGGCGGTTAATAATTATTTGACAAATTTTTGTGTGCCTCATATATTTGTAGCTATCCTCATGTGTCCAATGCAAAATGTCCTAATGAGGAAAGATAGCTATTTTTGACAACCAATGAATGGTTTTGTTTGACCAGGTTTTTGTAACTGGTTATTTTAGGATAGGTTAGGTTTTCCTACTTTCTGTCCTTGTTTTCTAGCTTAGTTTTCTGCTTTCCAAGAAGTGCCTGTGCACAAGGTTGTCTTTCTAGTTTTTAGTTTTGTCTCTCTATCAAATTTTTGTGTTCTTGTAATGCCCCCATGCCCAATGGATTTCTCAAGGCCACTGGTTTCCATGTATAGCAGGCTGACATCCAACAGAAATCGCCAAAATGTTACCCAAAATTCCCTATCTATTTAATTTTGGCTACAGGCTGGGCTTCATGTAGAGGTCTGTAATTTAAACCATATTGAATACCCTGAGAAATTTTTATGGCCTTGTGTTTTTTCCTTTGGTCTCAGCAATTGTTTAATCCCTGGTCTATAAGCCTTTTTATTTGAAAATCTACCATTTTGGCCAAAAGTCCTTAACCCTTGGTCTTGTTCTATTTTTGTGTTACTTTTCAGGCCACTTAAAAATCTCATAAATGCATGTGCTTATTAATTTTTTTTTCCACCCCGTGGAGGTTTTTCTCTTTAATATTTCCTAAGTTTCCTATGTCTTGACCTTTAATATTTCCCTGGGCCCAGTTCTCGATCGCAGTTAGATCCAACAGTTATCGCATAATCTCATGGGATCTTTCGATCCCATGCGATCATGTGACCACCATCCGATGCAAGGTCAGGTTTCTTCTACCTTCTAAGGTGTCGGTCGACTGTGACATGCTCATTTTCTATTGGATCTTGATTGATGATGTGGCCTTTGACCTTTTCAAAAGGGATTGCAATATCTTTCACATGTTTCTTGCTGGTCTGTTCCTATTGGTCGAATGCGAGGGCATGGGTAGTTCAAATTTATGTTTTCAAGGGTGGTTGTAGTTGGAAAGGTGATGTAGAGATCTAGACAGCCGTTTCAGTGGATTTTCCTTCTGAGAGTACCAAATTTGATAGTTATGGTGACTTGAGTTGTAGGGAGGTAGTTGGATAAAGGTTTTTGTCTGCCGATAGTTTCAGTATAGGGATGGGCACTCAAAGACATATCTGATCAGCCATGATATTACAGAGATGTATTTATGATCAGATTTGATTATTTTAGGGTTGATATTATTCTGATAAAAAATCTTTGCAACCCTAGTTCGGTTTAACTCCTGCCTACATTTAAAAAGAGGAGATATATATAATGTTTTTGGAGCTTTTGAAGCTCAGAGTTCACATTTTGTAAAGAAAAAAAATATCTTTTCTTAGAAGGCTGTTTGAGACATTTTTTTTTATCCTCTGGTTTTCTACATTTTGTAACCTCCCATTGATAATTCAGATATTGAAGGTGTTTTTGTGACATTCTTCATGTCCCTATGCCATCTTGTGTGGGTTATTTCTTAATGAATTTAGTATTTACATGCTTCTCAGTGATATCTTAGGATTCTTGATCCCTCTTTCTTTCTGTAATTTTGTGTATCATTGTGGATGATTTGATGTGAGTGCTTTTGTGGGTATATTTCAACCCCTTAACAATCTTGTCTCATTCCTATACCTAGTTGCAGGGGTGAATGTTTATTTGTAGGTCATAGATTGTTGTCTAAATCCAAAGGGTATTATTGTTTGTGAAAGAATATCTCTTTCCTTGAATAGCTCTTTTCACCTACAGACCCTTCTATGAAGTACTTATGCAAACCTATTTAGTGAGTTGTGGTCTCTTAGAGCTAAGTCTATCCATTGATTTCATCTTTTATACTGTAATTCATACCATATTTTCGGTGTATCACCTAGTAGGATAGTTTGCTTTCAGTCATTTCCCTTACAAGCATTCCTTCTATCCCTTTCCCTCAAAAGATTTACTTTTCTATCAAGAAGCAAATTAAGGTGATTATCCAAGAGGAACCAGCCTAGAATCTGGAGGTCTCATCTTAGTTAGCATAGGTCCCACACCTGGAGATGATTCCCATGTTATACTAGGTTATCAAGACTACAAGAGCTTGAGACAAGGGTGCAAACTTAGTGTATAACACATACAATAGACACATGTTCACAACCTCCTTATATCACACATATCACATCCATGTCTCTTCCAACGAAAAAACCTTTTATTTATACCTTATTACATTTTACCAAGAATAGGTCGGCCCATAAGGCTTTCCAAATTAAAAACAATTACATAGGCACTTGCTAGGATACACATGGTATCACAAATAAGTTTACAATAATTACATTACAATAATTAAGGACTGACATCCTTGAATTATGCTTGCTAAACAAAACACACGCTTCATTCCCTGAGTCAGCTTCATAATAATCCATCGCCAGAGCACACACCACAGATGATGTCACCAATCATTCTGTACCTTGTGTTAACCAATGAACATGCATCGGTACCTCTTCCATCATCCTTCAGGATCACATACCTTGAATGAAATCCCTCTAAAATCTATACCAAAAACTTAGAGACTAACTCTGTCAATTCTCATTGTCACAGTCTAGTGACCAGTCTTTACCAAAATAGTTGTATCTTCCTTAATATGCATTCATTAATGATGTGATCTTAGATATAAGATCAAAACATCCATTTGAACACTCATCAACTTCGCAGCATCTGAAACATTCCTACACCTTCCGTACACTATGATTACCAGTCTGGTTCCTTCATAGAAGCATATGTTGACATCAGTGACAAAACACAAATGATGAAAGTATGAGTGCCCATTCAGTAATGTAGTGATTAAACATATTAAATGTCTCAATCACCACCCATGCATTAGCAATATCCAACAATCTCCCCCTTTGGCATTGATGTCAACATATGGGAAAATCTTATCCCAAAGTTGAATCAACCCAAAAGTCCTTCAATTGAACAATCTCCCCAAACAGTGAGGATTTTCTCATAACAACACTCCCCCTTTGACAACAATGGCAAAGGGTGACAACTACCTTCACATATAAACTTTCTTCCATGATCACTCCCCCTGAGGAGTAGATCTCGACATCCAGTCCAGAAAATGATGAGGCTCTTGAGCACTTCTAGACTGATGCATCTCTTCATCATTTAGTTATGATTAGGAGGGACCTAAACCCCTAACATACCTCTAAGATATTCAAAGGTATCTTTTGGTAGTGGCTTTGTAAAGATGTCTACAATTTGCTCTTTTGTACTGATATATTCAAGCTTGATTTCTTTTTCTGCCACCTTGTCTCTTAAGAAGTGATACTTGATAGAAATGTGTTTAGTTTTAGAGTGCATCACCAGATTCTTTGACATGTTTATTATGCTGGTGTTATCACAATGGATAACCACAGGCTCATTAAAAATTATTCTAATGTCTATCAACATTTGTTTCATCCAAACAATTTGAGTGCAATTTATAACAGCAACAACATATTCTGATTCAGCAGTAGATTGTGCTATACAATCTTGTTTCTTACTTAGCCAAGAAACCAACTTTTTCCCAAGGAAAAATGCACCACCACTTGTAATTTTTTTATCATCAATATTTCCTGCCCAATCAACATCAGTATAAGAATGAAGTTCAAAGCTATCATTCCTATCATACCATAAACCATAGTCTATTGTTCCTCTAAGATACCTCAGTATCCTTTTAACAATAGCTAGATGAGTCTGTTTGGGTTCTGCCTAATATCTAGCCACAATTCCAACATCATTAGCAATATTTGGTCTAGTGTGAGTCAGATATTGTAGCCCTCCAACCATTTATCTATACAAAGTCTGAAATTTTTTTTTTGATTCATCATCAATTGTTAGCTTGTTTCCAGTCACCATAGGTGTTCCTACTAGTTTACAATCTTCCATACCAAATTTCTTAAGTAATTCTTTGAGATACTTGGTTTGAGAAATGAAAATACCATTCTCATTCTGAGTTATTTGTAGTCCAAGGAAGAATTTCATTTCACCTATCATGGACATCTCAAATTCACTTTCCATTTCTTTAGAAAACTTCTTACATAGATCATCATTACCTCCAAAGATAATGTCATCCACAAATACTTCTACTATTATGATTCCATCTTCGGTAGTTCTCAAATACAAATTACTGTCTACATTACCTTTTTTGAATCCAAGTCCAAGTAGATACTTGTCCAACCTTGCATACCAAGCCCTAGGAGCTTGCTTCAACCCATATAGGGCTTTCTTCAATTTTCACACCATGTCTTTGTCTTCACATAGAGGAAATCCATCTGGTTATTCTATGTATACTTCTTCTTCAAGATCTCCATTCAGAAATGTAGATTTAACATCCATCTAACACACTTTGAAGAATTTGTGTGCAACATAAGATAGAAATAATCTTACTGCCTCTATTCTAGCAATAGGAGCAAATGTTTCTTCAAAGTCTATGCCTTCTTGCTGTGAGTATCCCTTACACACTAGTCTTGCTTTGTTCCTTACAATTGTTCCTTCTTCATCCATTTTGTTTCTAAAGACCCATTTTATTCCTAAAACATTTTTATTTTTAGGTCTTGGAACCAATTCCCAAGTATTATTTTTCTTTATCTGATCCAATTCTTCTTTCATGGCATTTATCCAAGATTCATCTTTAAAGGCTTCATCTATATTTTTTTGGCTCAACTTGACAAATTAAACAAATTTCTTCTGTAACTTTAGATCTAGTTAGTACTCCCTAACTGGTATTGCCAATAATTTGATTTTCAAGATGGTTATTATTTACATACCTTGGAGTTTTAGGAGTTTCAGTAGTTTTGCTTGTATCATCACAAGCCTCTTTTTCAATTTCTTCCTCAACAAGTTCTTCTTCTTCGACAACAGTAGAGGTTTTTTTCACTTCTGATATTTGACTGTTGTCATACATTCTTTCTTTTATCTAAAATTTCTCATCTATTCTTACATTATTACTTTCAACCATCTTCCTTAATCTCAGATTGAAACATTTGTATGCCTTACTTTTAATATAGTAACCAAGGAAGATACCTTCATCACTTCTAGCATCAAATTTCCCTATCTCATCATCCCTTTTGATATAACATTTGCTACAAAAAATTTTGAGATATTTTACAGTAGGAGTGTGATCAAACCACAGTTCATAGGGAGTCTTACTTGTGCCATCTCTAATTTGAATTTGGTTTAATGTGTACACTGCTGTTCCAATAGCCTCTCTCCAATGTACATGAGATATATTTCCTTCAATCAACATTTTCCTGGCAACATCAAGTATAGTTCTATTTCTTTGCTCTACTATCCCATTTTGTTGTGGAGTCCTAGGAGAAGATGTTTGTCTTTTTATTCCATGCTCTTCAGAGTATGAATTGAATAAATTTGATGTAAACTCTCCACCTCTGTCTGATCTTAAACACTTTATTTTTAGTCCTGATTCATTCTCTACCTTTTCTTTAAACAACTTGAATTTGTCAAATGCTTCTAATTTCTCTCTCAAATAAGTAACCCACATCATTCTAGAAAAGTCATCAACAAAGAGTATAAAATACCTTTCACCATAGTATGACTTTGTTCTTGTAGGTCCACATAGATCTGTATGTACAAGATCCAACTTTCCTTTTGATGTAAATGTTTTGCTTTTATGACTACTTTTAGTTTTCTTTCCCATAACACATTCTCTGCATACAACGTTAGAAGGTTTCACAATATTTGGTAGATCTCTTACTGCATTAGCCATACTTTCTTTCACAATGTTATGAAAGTTAACATGACAAAATCTTCTATGCCATAACCAACTATCATCTACCTTCACAACAAAACAAGAGGCTCCAAATGTGTTTAGTTCAAATACATTACCTCTAGATATTGAACCAGTAGCAATTAGTTTTCCTTCCTTGCTTCTGATAAAGCACTTACCATTAACAAAACTTAACTGAAAGTTTTTATCCATTAACTGTCCAACACTCAACAAGTTATGTTTCAGTCCTTCAACAAGTAGTACATTGTTCATATTAGTCTTTCCATCCAGAGTGATGGATCCTACTCCTATGATGGATTTTGGGAGATTGTCCCCAAACCTTACAACACCTCCATCATAATTTACTAATTTAACAAATTTGTTCTTATCACCAGTCATGTGATGAGAACATCCATTATCAATTATCCATTCAATTTTCTTGTCAACATGAGATACTAAGGCTTTTTCTACATGAACTGGTTCATCCTTAATAGCAACAAATCCAATCTATTCATTGTCTAAATCATCATCATTAGAGATTCCTTCACTAGCATAATAACATTCTTTATCTCTTCTAATCTTTTCATAATTAGGTTTGTATTTAGGAACTCTTGTAGGACATCTAGATGCAAAATGACCTACCTTATTGCATGAAAAACATTTCAAAGGTAATTTGCCTTCAAATTTTCCCTTACCTCTTTTCTCTCTTCTAGCTATTAGTGCAACAAGTTATTCCATCTTCTTTTCTTCTTCCATTATCTTCTCCCATTCCTCAGCGTACTCACCAAGCTCTTCTCTTAGGTCTTCTTTTCTTGTGCTCGAAAGTGTAGATAATTTCTTGTGTGTGGATGCCCTAAATGTAGATTCAACTTTAGGAGTAGATTCTCCTAATTCCACAGCTTCAAAGGTGGTTAACTTTGCAATCAACATCTCTCTGCTAAAGTTTGGAGTTAGGGGTATAGTTTCTTGAATTGACATTGCCTTGAATTTGTAAGTAGGAGTTAGAGATTTGAGAATCTTTGCAATGACTTCATCTTCATCATAAGTACCTCCACAATTTTTGATTCCAAGTACAGCTTCTATAACCCTTTGAACATAGGCTCTAATGCTTTCATCTTCATTCATTTGCAGCTTCTCCATCTTTGTCTTCTAGTTATGCAATTTCGCTTGTTTGGTATATTTGTCTCCTTCATAGAGTGCCTCTAGTCTATTCCAAATTTCATGTGCCAAATCCATATCTTTAATTTTAGTAAACTCACCCTTAGATAGTGCACTGATCAATGCTTCTCTTGTGACCATGTTGCATGAAAATAGTTTCTTTTCATCATCGATGGCTGACCCTAAGTCATTCTCAGCCTTCAAAGTTTCCTTCTTCTTCACAATCATCCAGTAGTCTATGCCCAAACATAGAAAATGTGTTTGCATCTTGTTTTTCCAACTGTCAAAGTTTTTAGGATCAAACTTAGGACTATCCTTCCTATAGAATTCCATTTTCCAAGATCACCTCAAGCTATTAAGCTTTCTCTCTGAGAGGATTAACATTCAATAATAAAACTGAGAGGGGGGGGGGGTTGAATCAGTTGTATGATAGAATATTAAACTTTAAAATTTAAGCTTATCAATATCAGATCCAATAAACACAATGAATGCCAACATAATAACACAATATTTTGGTTACGGGGAAACCCTGTTAAAGGTAAAAACCTCAGTGGGAATTAGCACCCACTAATGATGTACTGAGAGTATAGTAATCCTTGTTAGAAGATATAGCCCTATTAGGAGCTTATTGAAACATTATAGTACATAGTCCTTGTTAGAGGATAGACCCTATTAGGAGTCAAGAACAAAAGATGGCTCACTGCATAAAGAAGGTTAAGTCCACCTTCTGAACTCACTAGTTCGCAACAAGTGTATATGAAGAAATACATAATCTTTTGAACTGTTTGCCAACAAATATCTTTTCTTGATCAGTTCCAATGAAGTCCACCAATAATCCTCTACTCTAATACAATAGACATGGGTTTGCAACCTCCTTATATCACACATATCACATCCATGTCTCTTCCAAAGAAAAGACCTTTTATTTATACCTTATTATATTTTACCAAGAATAGGTCAACGCATAAGGCTTTCCTAATTACAAACAATTACATAGGCCCTTGCTAAGATACACACGGTATCACAAACAAGTTTACAATGATTACATTACAACAATTAAGGACTGACATCCTTGAATTATGCTTTCCAAACAAAACACATGCTTTATTCCCTGAGTTAGCTTCATAATAAGCCATCACCAGAGCACATGCCACATATGATGTCACCAATCATTCCATACCTTGCACTGACCAATGAACATCCATTCGTACCTCTTCCATCATCCTTCAAGATCGTATACCTTGAATCCAATCCCTCTGAAATCTATACCAAAAACTCAGAGACTAACTCTGTCAATTCTCACTGTCACAGTCCAGTGACCAGTCTTTACCAAAACAACTATATCTTCCTTAATATGCATCCATTAATTATGCAATCTCAGATATAAGATCACAACATCCATCTGAACACTTGTTTGACTTCACAACATCTGAAACATCCATACACCTTCCATACACTGTGATTACCAGTTTGGTTCCTTCATAGAAGCATATGTTGACATCAGTGACAAAACACAAATGACAATAGTATGAGTGCCCATTCAGTAATGTAGTGATTAAACATATTAAATGTCTCAATCACCACCCATGCATTAAAAATATCCAACATGTTTTTCTCTTGGAAGAGGAAGGTATTTATAGGATTTGAGAAAGGGCTTAGGTTAGGAAGTGGAGTTAGGGTCAGAGGTAAGGTTTGGGGTAGACTTTGGGGTAAGGTTGGGGTTAGGATAGGTTTAACCTTGGTTAAGGTTGCTCACACATGTGTGAGCAACACTAGGGAAGTGTACAAGGGGATAAGAGTGGAAGAAGAGACACATGATTCATTAATGGCTTGTAAGAGTCATTAATGAAGATGTAAGAAGCATTTATGAGTGTGTAAGACTCATTTATGAGGGGTTTTGACCCAAAGTCAAAGTTTGAAGGGTTTAGGCCAAGAAATGTAGGAATCACTTTTTAATTAGGTTTAGAGTGAGATTAAGAAATTCTAGAAGAGGTTAGGGATTTCTAGAATATTTCTAAGGTTTTAGGATTTAAATAAATATTTTATTTATTTAAAGAATTTTTGGTCAATTTATAAATTAATAATTAATAAATAGAGGAAATTCACTCAAACTTGATTTAAATGATTTTGGGAAGAGATTCTTTAATCAAAGATGTTTATTTAAAATAGGAGGATTTAATGACATAAAAATAAATAAATAAATAAATAAATTAATAAATGATGATGTCATTAGGGGTTTTTGGAAAATAAAAATACTTTTATTTTCTAAAGGATTTTTAGGTGTCTACATTTTTCCCCTCTTTGCTGCGATGTTGCAAGTGGCGTGGCATCAAAGATAAGAAAATAAGATGCCCCAGGCTAGAATTTAGAGGAACAAGGGGTTGTGCCCCCTCGAGAAAATAACTCAAAGAGGAAACATTGTGGAATTTTCTCAAAAAAGAACACAAAAGGGAGGGAAAGAATAAAGGAAGAAGGGAGGAGAAATAAACAAAGCTTCCAAGAGCAAAGATACATGAATGCAAGATGAGGTGGAATATAGAATGCAGGATGCAGCTACATGAAAGATGCAAGATGCAAGATTAACCTATATGATGCAAGATGTAGGGGATTTTGGGAGCTCCAAGTGTAAATGTGGAGAGCACAACCTAGTTTGATATAGCAATGCTAAAGACCTACCAAGGATAATGGGATGACAAGGCCTTGTCACTAGCATTGCATAGGAGTGATGCAAAAAAGACATGAAAGGGTTGCCCCGACATCACACATGAACCCAAGAGGAAGCATGGTAGAAATGATGCTAGAGAAACCACACAATGACATTTCCCAAGTGCACCATGTAACCCAAAAGATCACATGTGGAATGTGCAAGGGTCATGCTCGACTGACTCACAAGCAGAAGCAATAAATCAAAAGACCTTGCCCTAGATTGCTCTCATTCACAACGCACCATGATATAAAGGATTGTGGTGACTTTGAGTAGAGGAACAATGAGAAGCTACAAAATATTAACAAGATCCAAAGGACAAAATCCAAGACCAAAGTGATAAATTCATAAAATATCCTTTTCCAAGGAGGGAGATTGATTTGAGTGATGGGGGGAATATTTGGTCTTAATGTGAGGAAGGATACATCGACATAGACCTGGTTTGATTGGTGGAAGATTAGGTCTAAATGGAGGAAGGATACATCCTCAAGGACCCACTGATTGATGAAGAGAATGAGTGTTGTTGTTCACTAGAAAATGATGAGTCAAGGATAACTGCTGTGATCAAGGATAGTCGACAAAAGATATTACTGAAGTATGAGGCTGGGTGGGACAAGATTGCTGATCAAATGCTGATGTAGGACTAATGAGGATATGTACAATAAGACACAATAATATGTATAATAGATGGGAAGGTATTTACACCATATATATACAGAAGCTCAAGATTTGGGATAGGAAGATCATGCTATACAAGATATTTACAAGATATGTACATGATTGGAGTTTATGACTGCATTAGATAGGCTAGAGGATAGAACACCTTGGCATGAAGGGCTGGTGGTGGGGCTGGGGATTGGATAAAGAGGATAGGGATTTGGGATGGGAGTTTGATAGATAATGATTCAGTCCACTATGTATGGCAACCATTTCCAAGTTTTCACCAACATACTTGTCCAAGGCACTTGAATTTCCAAGTTTTCACCATTGGATGATTTATTTTTCTTTTCTTTTCTTTTTTTTGTATTTTTATGTTTTTTCCAATTTTTATGGATTTTTTGGAATATGTAGGATTTGGTTTAGGCATAGAACCTCTTTAGATGTATGATGTTGATAGGATCATTCAAGGGCTAACCTTTTGGTGTTGATAGCTGATAGGCTCCAGAGCCAAAGAATGCTATGACAACATAAGGACCTAACTAGGTAGGCTCAAACTTACCTTTCTTCTCTTGATGCACTTGGAATTTTTGATTTTCCTTTAGGACAATGTCGCTCACTTGGAACTGTCTTGGATGGAATTTCTTATTATAACTCCTTTTGAGTCAATTCTGGTATGTAACCATATGATCATATGCTTGCTGCCTCTTCTCATCTAGTAGATCAAGCCGTGTGAGGCATGCCACTCAAAAGTCTTCATATGTAGTAAAATTTCTCATGGAGACTCGCAATGATGGGAGCTCGACCTTGATTGGAAGAATGACTTTGACACCATATACAAGGGAATATGGGGTGGTGCCCTTGGGAGTGTGGAAGGAAGTGAGATAGGCCCAGAGTGTGGGATTTATTTGGAGGTGCCAGTCATGACCAAAATCATTGACAACCTTCTTGAGGATTTTGAGGATGGTTTTATTGGTTGCCTTAGCTTGGCCATTTCCTTGAGGGAAGTATGGACTAGAGAAACAGTGATGGATGCAGAGTCTGGCACATAGATCATCCATATTCTAGTTTTCAAAAGGTGTGCCATGGTCTGTGAAGATGGTGGATGGTATGCCAAAGTAACAAACAATATGGTATAAGATGAACTTGGATATTTGGATGCCAGTAGTAAGGGTAAGAGGAATTGCCTCAACCCACTTTGTGAAATACTTTGTGGCTGTGATTATGTACTTATGTCCATCTGAGGAGAGGGGAGTGATTAAGCCAATGAGGTCGAAGCCCCAACATGAAAATGGCCAAGGTGGCGCAATGGGTTGCAAGTCTTGTGCTGGTGGATGAATCAAATTTGCATGCTGCTAACATGATAGACATTTCCTGACAAACTCACAAGCATCATGTTCCATGGTTGGCCAATAACACCCAACTCAAAACAACTACTTTTCTAGAACCATGCCACTTGTGTGGTCACCAAAAATTCTAGCATGGACCTCTTGTAAAGCCATGACAACCTCATTTAAATCTAAACACCTAGAGAGGATATTATGACATCCTCAATGATAAAGGGTGTTGGCTACAAGAGTATAGCGGGAAGCTCTGTGATTTATGTTTTGGCATTGGTTATTGGTGAGATGGGGAGATATGATACCATTTTTTAGATATGCATGGATGTCATGGTACCATGGGGACTGAGGACCAACCAAGACACACACTATTTCTACATCGGCATTCGCATAAGCAGGCATGTGTAGCTTCTCGACTAAGAATTAGTATTGCATTGAATCATGTGGGATTTCCAATAAGGATCCAATGGTTGCCATTGCATCAGATTCTTTTTTCTGAAGCCTTAGTATTTGCATGAATTGTAGATTCATGAAATGCTTCTTTAGTCTATCCACCAGTTCTTTGTAGGGTAACAACTTATCATCCTTTTTCTGGAATTCATCCAGGACCTGCTTGATAATCTGTTGTGAATCTCCAAACACTTGTAGTTCTATTATGTTCTATTGAATGGCTATTTCAAGATCTAAGATGAGGGCCTCATATTCTACAATGTTATTAGTGCATGGGAATCCTAATTTGAATGATTTGGAATATAGTCACCTTGAGGTATGAAAAATAGGATTCCTGCCCCTGACCCATGTGATGTGTATGAATCATCAAAGTATAGTTTCCATAGAGGTTATTCTTCAATCATACATAGGTGCTCATCAGGGAATTCCATGATTAGTCAATACGCATCCACCAGTGGTGCTTCTGCTAGCTGATTGAAAATTACTTTCCCTTTGATTGCTTTTTGATCTATGTACTAAATGTCAAACTCACTGAGTAGCATGACCCATTTTTCCATACAACCCATGAGAGTTGTTCTGGATAACAGATACTTGAGTGGGCCCACCTTTGAAATGAGCCTAATTATGTGGCTAAGCATGTAATGTCTAAGCTATTGAGTGGAAAAGACCACTGCAAGGCATGATTTCTCCATTGGTGAATAATTCAGCTCATAGCCGATAAGAGTTTGATTGATAAAGTAGATGGCTCTCTCTCTATTATTATCATCATGCTGTGCTAAAAGTGCCCCCTAGTGTGGTAGTGGTTGCCGAGATGTAGAGTATGAGAGGGCATCCTAAAACTGGTGGTACGAGGATTGGAGAGTTGGCTAGATATTCCTTTAGCTTCTTAAATCTTTTTTGATAGATAGGATCCCAATTGAAGCTGGTGTCCTTATGTAGGAGGTGCGTGAAGGGTTGGTACTTATCTTCCAGCTAAGAGATAAAATGACGCACTGATTGGAGTTTTCCTTACAAGCTTCTGAGTTGTTTGAGTGTTCTTGGTGGAGGCATTTCTGTAATAGCTTTGACCTTCTTGGGGTTAATCTCTATGCCACATCAAGATACAATGAAGCATAACAACTTTCTAGATGTTACACCAAAGACACACTTATTTGGATTCAGCTTCAAGCCATAATGATGGAAATGATCAAACACACTTTCAAGGATGTCTAGGTGTTCACATTATGTTTTAGATTTTGCAAGAATGTTGTCCACATAGTCTTCCAGGATTTTGTGGATCATGTCGTGGAAGATTGTTGTCATTTCTTCCTGATAAGTAGCTCCTACATTCTTTAGCCCAAATGACATCATGTTATAAAAGAAGGTACCCCATGGAGTGGTGAATGCTATTTTATGCTGATCTTCTTCTGCTATTCAAATCTGATTGTAGCTTGAGAAGCCATCCATGAGTGACAACATCTCATGGCCTGCTATAAGATCTACTATCATGTCTATGTTGGGTAGCGGGAAATCATCATTGAGACATGCTTTGTTTAAATCCTTGAAGTCTGTGTAGATTCTTATCTCTCTTGAAGGCTTCATGACTGGAACCATGTTGGAGATCCATTCTGAATAGTTTATGGCTCTGATGATTTTTGCTTGGAGGAGCTTCTCCAACTCTGTTTTCACTAATAGGGCTACTTTAGGATGTATTTTGCATAGCTTTTGCTTTACTGGCATGGCATTAGGGTCTACTACTAGATTGTGCACAATAAGATTTAGATCAAGCCTAGGCATGTGTGTGTATGACCATGCGAAGTTGACAGTGGCTTCTTGGAGTAATGCAGTAAAAGCCATTTCCTCACCCTCTGTTAAAGATATTGCAATATAGCTGATTCTTAGACATTCTTCCATGCCCAAGTTGACTATTTTAGTTTCCTCTATGATGAAAGGTGACTGCTTAGGTCTATAATCTTGGATGAGAGGAAGATGCAAGTCTTCATCTTCTAGCACCTTAGAGAGGTTTTCACTAGAAGATACACCCTTTATTTTAGCTTTTTTAGAATCAGAATGTGCTCAAGAGGGGTTTTTGTTAGGAATGAATGCAAAGTATTTTGGCAGTCATTCTGTAGTAGTTTTTGTTGCATTCATGACTTGGATTGTTATTGATGTCAACACAGTGATATTTTGGATATTAGCAGGAAAGTAGGTACAATTTTGTTTTGCGCACATGTTGTATTGTAGATTGGATTTTGCGTAGTTGATGGTATTTTCTTTGGTGTGTTATTAACCTATGGTTAATAGCGCAAAAAGAAATTCATTCATTTGTGAGAGTTATGAGCATTTTGGTGAAAGCAGTGTTTAGACAGTGTTTCTGTGAAGCGATGTTCGGAAATCAGAGGATATCTCTTAGCTGGGATGGAATCTAATTTTGTGAAGTTAAAGGGATGTTGGAGACTCATTAGTGATGACATGGTTCATAGTGAAAACTTTGAGGATATGTTTGGAGAAAGTTACAGTATCTGGAAGCTGACAGTTTTATGTGAATTCTGTGTGTAGCGTGTAGAATTTATTATTTTGTAATTAAGGACCAACTCATTTGTAATTATTTGAGTTTGGTATATAAGAAGGAATGTTTTCCTTGTTGTAATGTGTACTATGAAGATTAAGATGTGAATATATGCATGAAGTGAAGAAAAGAGCTAATTCAGTGATGAAGGAAGACTTGTGAGTACAAAGATCTGGAATTGTGATGTTGTGTAGCAGAGAGTGCAGTTTTGGCACAGTGTGAAGGAGGTAATATATTTCATATTATTCTATTGAATAATTATAAGATCTTTTGGACAGTAGGTTCAGAGATCTTGCCTTGAAGCTATTTGGGTAGTGGGTCCTTCTATCTTCCATAAACTCTTAACCAGGTTAGAATCATTCCCACCGGGGTTTACTCTTTTCAAGAGGTTCCCTAGTCAACATATCTTGTGTTATTGTGCAATTGTGTATGGTTATCTTTCTATGGTTGATTAGTACATTACTTATATTTTTTAAAGCTGTTGAAAGGTTAAATTATCTAAAAACTGATTCACCCCCCCCCCCTCTCAGTTATTTTGGGGATCTTTACTTTCTAACAATTGGTATCAGAGCAGCAGGTCCTTGAAAGAAAAGTTTAACAAATTAAGGAGATCCATGGTGAATTTTAGAAAAGAAAGCCCTAAGTTTGATGGAGTAAATTTTGATAGCTAGAAAGAAAAGATGAAGACACATCTATTGGGTTTAGGACCAAGTTATTGGTTGATTACAAAGAATGAGAAGACTATCATTGAGGAAGACAATCTAGAGGCAGGAACTAAAGATGAACTAGATCTATTCATGTGTAACATACTTGCAAGAGAAGCACTTTTGTCAGCACTACCGGAGAATGAATATAGTCGGGTAAGATGTTTGAAAACATCTCATGCAATTTGGAAAGCTTTACATTCTACTTTTGAAGGTGATGAACATGCAAAGAAGGCTAGATTACATAATTGGATTTGTGCATTTGAAGATATCAGAATGATGGAAGATGAATCTATTAGAAGCTATATTGGTAGGATGTTTGAGATTGTAATAGGAATAAAGTCTTGTGGAGGTGATAAGACAGAGAATGAAGTGATATAGAAAATTCTAAGAACTTTGACACCAGTATTCAAGCAGACAACACAGTTAATTTTACAAGTGATACCTTGTACATCAAACTTTTCAAGAGAGACTCTTCTTGGAAGATTAGAAATAGTAGAGATGAACTTGAGATTATCAGGAGAGCTACCTAGAATGGAAATAGCATTCAATGCTCTTAACATTAGACCTACAAGAAGTACTAGTGTGAATGGAGATTATGCCAGCAGTAGCAGATTTGAGGAAGATAAGAAGATTGAAGAAGGTATTGCATTACTTGTAAAAAGAGAACCAGATGGCAAGAAAATTTTTAAATGTTGGACTTGTCAAGAATATGGTCATTTTGCATCTAAATGTCCTAAAAGAGTTAAGAAATATAGAAGCAACTTTAAACCTAGGAGATCTAAAGAATGTTATTATGCAAATGATGAAGATCTTGAAGCAGGAATTGAAAAACATTTAAGTGACAATGATAATGATAACTTTGAGGAAAGAGGATTTGTAGCAATTAAAGAAGAAAGTTTTGAATCTAATAAAAGGGAAGAAAAAGCATTAGTTTTACAAGTTGAAAAGAAATCTGATTGGATTATAGATAGTGGTTGTTCACATCATATGACTGGAGATAAAAGAAAGTTTGTTAAGTTAGATAATTATGATGGAGGAATTGTTAGGGTTGGTAACAATGCACCTTGTTTGATTAAGGGTATAGGTCTATTACTCTTGATGGAAAGACTAACACTGATTATGTTTACTTTATTGATGGACTAAGACATAATCTACTAAGCGTTGGACAATTGGCTGATAAGGGTTATCAAGTTTGGTTTTCTGAGAAAACTTGTGTGATAAAAGATAAAGATGGAAATCTGATTGGAAAAGGATCCAGAACTAGAGGTAATGTATTTTAGTTGAATCCTACTGAGATGACATGTTTGATAACTAGGATTGATGATAGTTGGTTATGGCATAAAAGGTTTTGTCATATAAACTTTGATAATATTGTCAAGGTGAGCACTACACTTGCGGTAAGAGATTTGCCTAGAATTATGAAACCTACTAACATGATTTGCAAAGAATGTATGATGGCAAAGTAGAAAAGGAGTTCATTTCCCAACAAGAAGTTCACATCGACAGAGAAGCTAGAGATTGTTCATATAGACTTGAGTGGTCCTACTAGGACTAGAGGATTCTATGGAGAAAGGTATTTTATGATTCTTGTTGATGATTTTACAAGAATGATGTGGATTGCATTTTTGAAAGAAAAATCTAAAGCATTTGATAAATTTAAGATCATGAAAAGCAAAATTGAGAATGAATCTGGAATGAAGATTAAGTGTCTAAGATCTGATAGAGGTGGTGAATTTACATCTAGAGAGTTTAACACCTTTTGTGAAATGAATGGTATTAAGAGACAACTTTCAGGCCCTAGAACACCAGAACAAAATGGTATTGCAGAAAGAAGGAACAGGTCAATAACTGAAGCAACAAGAGCTATGTGTTTGAAAATGATTTGGCTAAGACTTTTTGGAGAGAAGCAGTGAACACATCAGTATACACTATGAATAGAGTACAAATCAGAGTAGATACAAACAAGACACCTTATGAATTATGGTTTGGACATACACCCTTAGTTAAGTATTTTAGAATTTTTGGAAGTAAATGTTATATAAAGAGAGATGATGATATAGGAAAGTTTGATCCTAGAAGTGATGAAGGAATATTTCTTGGATATTCTTTAAAAAGCAAAGCATATAGATGTTATAACAAGAGAACTAAGACTATTGTTGAAAGTGCAAATGTAAAAGTTGATGAGAAGTTTAAAATTTAGGAAAGAATGCTTGATTATGAATCTGATGGAGAAGCACAACCTCAGCCTAACATTGAAAATGTAGAATTATTTTTTGAAACTAACAGTGATTTGTTGAATGAAAGTCATACTAAAGAAAATAGAGAAGAAAATAGAGAAGAAAGCAGAGAAGAATCTATAGTCAGAACAAGATCAGTAACTATGACACCTAACAGGTATACTTCAAGACATCACCCTATTGAGCAAGTTATTAGAAGTTTAGATAGAGGAGTTTTGACTCGAAATAAGGTACATTTATGTTTGATTTCTCAAATTGAACCTAAGACTACTAATGAAGCTTGTGAAGATGAACATTGGATTAATGCTATGAAAGAAGAACTACAGAAGATTAAAAAAAACAAGACATGGGAATTGGTTCCTAGACCTGAAGACAAGAATGTGATTGGAACAAAGTGGGTATTCAGAAACAAGATGAATGAACAAGGAGAAGTGATAAGAAACAAAGCAAGATTGGTATGTAAAGGATATTCACAATAAGAAGGAATTGACTATGAAGAAACTTTTGCACCTGTGGCTAGACTTGAAGCAGTGAGAATGTTTCTAGCATATGCAACTTACAAGAAATTCAGAGTGTATCAGATGGATGTGAAGTCAGCATTTTTGAATGGTGAATTGGAAGAAGAAGTCTACATTGAGAAGCCTGAAGGTTTTCCTTTGACACAAGAAGGAGATATGGTATGTAAGTTAAAGAAAGCTTTATATGGATTAAAACAAGCACCTAGAACCTGGTATGCAAGATTGGATAAGTATTTATTGAAATTGGGATTTATAAAAGGAACAATAGATAGTAACTTATACACAAAAGAAATTGAGAATGGTTTGTTGGTTATAGTTATATTTGTTGATGATATTATCTTTGGAGGAGAAGATGAAGCTAGTGACAAATTTGCCAATGAAATGAAGACTGAATTTGAGATGAGCATGATTGGAGAAATGAAATATTTTTTGGGATTACAGATAACACAAAGCAAGGAAGGTATATTTGTAAGTCAAAATAAGTATTTGAATGACTTATTGAAAAGATTTGGAATGGAAGATTCTAAACCTGTTGGAACACCTATGGTAACAGGACATAAGCTATCTAGCAAAGATGAGACACTAGTAGTTGAGCAGAAAAAGTACAGATCTATGATTGGAGGATTGCAGTACTTGACACATACAAGACCTGATATAACACATTCAGTTGGGATTGTAGCAAGATTTCAAGAAGAACCTAGAGAATCACATTATGCAGTAGTAAAGAGGATACTGAGATATTTGAAAGGAACAATGGATTATGGATTATGGTATGAGAATTTTGATGATTTTACTTTATGTGCCTATACTGATGCAGATTGGGGAGGCAGCGTTGATGACAAGAAAAGCACCAGTGGTGGAGCCTTTTTTCTTGGAGGAAAATTGGCCTCTTGGCTAAGTAAGAAGCATAATTGTACTTCACAAAGAACAACAGAAGCAGAATATGTTGCAATAGCAAATAATTATAATCAGATTATTTGGATGAAGCAGATGTTGAAGGATATTGGAATAAATTTTGATGAGCCTGTTGTTATACATTGTGATAACACCAGTACAGTGAGTATGTCAAAAAATCCTATTTTACATTCTAAGACTAAAAATATTGAGATCAAGTATCATGTTGTAAGAGAGAAAGTTGCAGAAAAAGAAGTAAGATTGGAGTACATAAGTAAAAAGGAGCAGATAGCAGATATATTTACAAAGCCTTTACCTAAGGATACATTTGTGTATCTGAGAGGTATGCTTGGGGTTATGCCCCAACCTATTTTTGAGAATTGATGCAGATGATTGCATCTATCTAGTGGTATATGAGCCCTATCTTTCTTCTAGATTGGATGTTGGAACTTCCTCTATGGGGGAGTTTATGAGCTGAGTCATGAGGACTCTTGTTATTGTATTTTTTTGAAAAGTGTCTTTTGACATTAAGATTGTTGTTGACTTAGTGATGGAATTTCTATCATTGATGTCAATGGGGGAGAGATATACATGAAAAACATTTTGGATTGTATGAGAGAGCTGAATAGGAAAATGAAGCAAGATTTGATTTGATATTTTGCAGTGATGTTGCAGTATTGGATTTTTGGAACATTGGATGTTTTTCATCTATGTTGCCATCAATGCCAATGGGGGAGATTGTTAGGAATGAATGAAAAGTATTTTGGTAGTCATTCTATAGCAGTTTTTGTTGCATTCATGACTTGGATTGTCATTGATGTCAACACAGTGATATTCTGGATATTAGCAGGAAAGTAGGTACAGTTTTGTTTTGCGCACATGTATTGTAGATTGGATTTTTTTTATTTGATGGTATGTTCTTTGGTGTGTTATTAACCTATGGTTAATAGCACAAAAAGAAATTCATTCATTTGTGAGAGTTATGAGCATTTTGGTGATTGCAGTGTTTAGACAGTGTTTCTGTGAAGCAATGTTCAGAAATCGGAGGATATCTCTTAGCTGGGATGGAATCTAATTTTGCACAGTTACAGGGATGTTGGAGACTCATTAGTGATGATGTGGTTCACAATGAAAACTTTGAGGATATGTTTGGAGAAAGTTACAGTATCTAGAAGCTGACAGTTTTATGTGAATTCTGTGTGTAGCGTGTAGAAATTATTATTTTGTAATTAAGGACCGAATCATTTGTAATTATTTGAGTTTGGTATATAAGAAGGAATTTTTTCCTTGTTGTAATGTGTACTATGAAGATTAATATGTGAATATATGCATGAAGTGAAGAAAAGAGCTAATTCAGTGATGAAGGAAGACTTGTGAGTATAGAGATCTGGAATTGTGATCTTGTGTAGCAGAGAGTGCAGTTTTGGCACAATGTGAAGGAGGTAATATATTTCATATTATTCTGTTGAATAATTCTAAGATCTTTTGGACAGTGGGTTCAGAGATCTTACCTTGAAGCTGTTTGGGCAGTGGGTCCTTCTATCTTCCATAAACTCTTAACCGGGTTAGAATCATTCCCACCGGGGTTTACTCTTTTCAAGAGGTTCCCTAGTCAACATATCTTGTGTTATTGTGCAATTGTGTATGGTTATCTTTCTATGGTTGATTAGTACATTACTTATATTGTTTAAAGCTATTGAATGGTTAAATTATCTGATAACTGATTCACCCCCCCCCCTCTCAGTTATTTTGGGGATCTTTACTTTCTAACAGTTTTCACATAAGAACTCATGCTTTTCTTTTTCTTTCTTCATTTTACAACTAAAGCTTGCCTCTTCCCCAAAATATCCTTTAGGGTCAAGCTTACAGATGTGAGTGGATTCTGAATCTTGATCTGCTTGTGGGCCTGATGCCCCCATGAATTCTAGGAGCACTTTTGTGATTTGGAATGCATTGATATGTGTGATGCTTGGTTGGTCCCAGTCTCTGAGTTCAAGGTGGATGAGGGGAAGTTCTATGACATTAATGGTGAGTTGATGGAGGACATAAGTGCCAAGGAGGGTGTAATCACCTAAAAATGGAAAAAAGACAATTAAGTAGAAAATCAAGGCAAATCAAGGACAAAATCAAAGCAATTGAATTGAATCACAATGCATAATTAGCCAATCAAAATTAAAATCAAGTCTTAATTTGAAAGATAAATCAAAATTGAGAGCATTTTAATCAAGTGAAATCAAATCAAAGTGCAATTAATTCTATTAATTGTATAGTTTTGAATTAAATCAAATTCAACCCATTCAAGGGGTACATGGCTAAACAAATGAATTTAAATCAATTATTAAATCCTAATTTCTTTCAACAACCCAAAAGGGGAGGAAATTCAATCAACCACTAGGATTTGAGGAAAGGCATTCACATGGATCAAGCCAAATTCAATCTCAATAACTCAATGTGAAAGAGAATCTTGTCCATTGATCTTGTCTATTTGTCCCAAGCTTTGAGGACACAAACTTTGCATTGTCTTCAAAGGGTGGAACCAAAGAATCAAGCAAGGCTTAATCATGATCAACTACACCACACCCCCTACCATTGCACAAATCTATAAAAGGATGACCAAAATCCTCATAATTCATAACCACAAATCTGAGAATTGCATAGAACCTCTTGCATTTTATAGCTAGAAAGGCATTTTAAGAGCTTAATTAGAATTCAATTTGAATATAATTGTTAGCTTTAGCTTAATCTTTATCATTTCTCATTCTAAGACTATCATTAATGGTAGCTTGCTGAGAGCTTCTATTAACACTCTTAGATAGAGAGCCATAGGATGCTCAATTGATCTTTTATTTGCTAAATAGTTGCTATATTGTGGTTTATTTAGTTTCTATTTCATTTATTGCTCAATATGAATTCTATGAAGGTACATTTCCTTGTACATAGAGGGTATCATCGTCAAAGATATCATCATAAGATTTATTTTCTTCCTCTTTAGGAATGTCTTCGATCTCTACGAGGTCATCCTGGCTATTCAACAGGGGAATGTTGGTCATGTTGGTGCCCCCAGTTGCGGTATTGGGCTCTTGTATATGCAAGTGAGGGGTATTAAAGCCAAGACCTTGATGTTTTGGATTTTTGGATGCTGTGATTAGATCTTTGCTTCCACCTTCTTTTGGTCCTAGACCATGACCTTGATATTTCCATTTCTCAGTGGCGTACTTGTGTGATTATGGGTATTTGTCTTTGAAGTAGCCAAGAAGTTGAGTGTCAGGTGGTGGGAGATCTTTGTACAACCACCGATTGATGTCAAGGTCCATATCTTCACTATTTATGTTGCCATGGGAAACAAAAGTCATTGGTCCCATCTCCTTGATTTCATGTTTGGCTTTAGCAGGATTTCTTTGGTGGTTCAGGCACCCTTGTGTATGTGGATCAAGTGGGAGGGCTCCAGCTGCAAATGCATCATGTAAGCTATATTTTCCATAACCCTTATTTTTGATCTTGATAGAGGAGAGAGTGGAGGTGAGGATGGTCTCTGGATCACTATGGGATCATGAAGAGCTGGCAATAGAAGTGCTAATGTCAGTTCCAAAACAATGAGTGGAATGAGGGAATGATGCTTCCATTGCATGACAGTATGCGAAGGGTTGGGGGTTGGCATGGATGGTAACCTCAGTGCCTTGATAAAAAAATTTGACACACTAATGGTAAGTAGATGGTACAACCTTAATGGAATGAATCCAGGGTCGGCTGAGGAGGATGTTAAATGGTAAGTCAAGATCAACAACATGGAAAATAGTGTCTTGAGTTGTTGGGCCTATTTGGATAGGCAAAAGAATGATACCTTCAGATGTATGCTCCAAGTTATCATATGCCTTGATGGTGATTACTTCATGTGATATGTCAGATTCCATGAACCCTATCTGCTATATGAATTTCAAAGTGCACAAGTTTAGGGCAGAGCCATTATCTATCATGACCCTCTTAATAGAAGAATCTCTGACCATAACAATGATGTAGAGAGGGAGATTATGGTTAGGCTCAATAACAGGTATGTTAGATGGTTTGAAGGAAAGAGCACATGGTACCGATAGGTGTCCCACAAGGTTCTTGAACTAGACAATATTTATATTTGTGGGGACTTATGCTTCATGGAGGACTTGATTGAGAATTTCTTGATGGATGGGTGAAGTACAGAGAAGGTCAAGGATGGAGATTTGGGCAGCTGTATTCCCAAGATATTCTATGAGGTTGTATTGTTAATTGTGTGCTGGTCTTGGAGCAGCACCGATGATAGTTTTCTGACCTCTGCGTATGGTGATTGCACATTGACTATCAAATCCTCTGACATGGATGATATTAACTATAGACTCGACTTGGGTTATGCATCCAACAAACTTGTCATAATTGATATGGGTAGCTGTATAGTCTTTGTGATCAGCATGATCTCCTTTTTTTCCTTTTCCTTGGTTCTGATTTGGAGGATTAGCATTGGCTTGGTTTTTCCTAGTATTGTGTTGAGGGAACTCATTTTGATAGATATGTAAATTGGAATTAGGTGAGACTTGTGTAGGTGTGTTGAATTGGATATCCTTTCTATCGATGAGATCTTGGATGTAATGCTTGAGTTTCATACACCTTAGGGTTGCGTGTCCTTTGACATGATGATAATCACAATATTCATGATCTTTATACCAGTTGGGCTTGGGATTTACATCATCAAATTTCTACGTTGGGGGATAAGTGATTAGATTGTCCTTAGCCATTCAATGAAAGATTACATCTAGAGGCTCACCAAGAGGTGTGAATATTCTATTCTGATGAGTTTGGGCTCGAGGCCTATTCTGATTTTGGGTAGTAGCTATGGCATTGACTTGATTTTTTTGAGGTGCTGGTTGTTGATGGTGCTACTGGGTGATTTGATGCTAATAATGTTGCATAGGTTGTTGATTGATTTGGGGTTGTTTTCGGTGAAATGCAGGAGTTGGTGTAGGACTGGCCACAACAATTTGAACATGCTTGGTGTTTGTGGCTCCATCAGTGATAATGTGTTTGTTATGATTCCAATAACAATATTTGTCATTGCTAGGCTTATTGTGGAAATCATCCTTGTGATGCTGGATTATGCCTTCGTCTAGGAGACCTCTCTCGATATCTATCCCCTTACCTTTGATATCTTGATACATTTGGATGCAGTTCATCCTCATAAAGTGGGATAGTTTGGGATGTAGGTTATTGATGAAGATCTTTGTGAGATGTTTCTCAGGTGGTTGATATGATAACCTAGTTGTGAGGTTTTTCCATCGTTGCAAGTAGTCTGCTAGGCTTTCTGCTTCTTTTTTTTTTGAGTTGCAAAGGTCTAGCAGGGTCAACTCATTCTCGACATTGTGTGCATATTGGGCCATGAAATTCTCAAAGAGCTCGAAAAAGGTTGTGACTATTCCATAGGGTATTTTGTAAAACCACTCAATAGTAGTTCCTCCTAAGCTCTTGGGGAATAAGCACATAAGGTAGTTGTCGCTATAGGCCACTTCTTGATAGGCCATATAGAATTCTTTGACATGATTTACGGGTCTCCTTTCCCTCGATATTTATCAAATTTGGGTTTTTCAAAGTGCTTAGGGAAAGGGATGGTTGTGATCAATCGATCAAATGGATAGGGACACACCTCTTCAAACTTGAAGGTTTTGTTGTCTATGCTAGCCTTTAGCTCCTTAATAGAATTTTTCATCCCTTCCCACACGGCGTTGGAGCGGGTACTCCCATGAGAAAGGGATCTAATGGTGTTGGTGAATAGGGATGATTTTGGGGTTGATATTACAAAGTGGGATATGGAGATTTCCCAAAAAAATAAGCGGATTGGAATGGATGTTGGGGTGATGGTTACTGAGGTGGATATTGTTGCTGAGGTGCGGGAAGATATTGTTGTGGAGGATAGGGAATAGATTTCTGCTATTGGGGTGTGATGGGATGTTGCTTTTGTACCAGATAGGATGAAGCTTGTTGCTACTAGGGAATGATAGGGGTTTGTTGTTGTGTGGAGTATTTCTATGATGGAGGAGGCTGATGGAATGGTGCAGCTTGCTGATGAAATGGTGCTTGGTGCACTTGGCTTTGCACTTGGCTGATGTAAGTTGGGTGTATGCTTGCATTAATGAAGGGTGGAATAGATGTTGGGAATTTAGAAGTAGGAAGAGGTTGAAAAAGATAGATTTCAAGGTGAGATGAACTCTGTTGTTGAGGTGGTGGAACTTTCTGAGAAGCATTGGGTGGTGCAAATAGATAGTTTGCGAATGGGGGGAAGGATGAAGCTGGTAGAGGTTGAGATGGTTGTTTTTGCACTACTTGCGAGAAGGTGGCTTATTGGTTTGCAAGCATGGATGTGGGAGAGTGAGTTGGTATTCCTAAAGCTTTCATTTCTTCTTGGGTGAGGCCCCAATGAGAACCAGTGCATGGCAGGAGTTGTGATGTGGAGGATGTTGGGAATGTAGATGCATTAGTGGGAACTTGGGATGTGAATGGGGGATTCTGGGACCCCATAGGAGGCATGCCTATTGTGAACATAGTTTGTTTGGCTTGTGCTTGGGTAAATGCTTGTTGGGTAGTTGAAGAAGATGCTTGTGTTCCCCACATGAAAGGTGATGTTGATGTGGAAGCTTTCTAGGAGAAGGAAGGAAATGATGAAATTGCCCCTAGAAATAATGGCATGGATGCTGAAGCTTGTGGAGTGAATAAGGGGAATGATTGAATTGCCCCTAGAAAGGGTAATACTACTTGGCTCATGGAAAGTGGAGGAACTACTTGTGTAGTGGCTTGTGCAGAAAGTGGCGATTCGTTTTGTGTGAAGCTTTGGGCTTGAGTAATGGCTTGGGATGCCATAAAAGATGATGGTGTTCCTATGATAGAAAATGGAGTGGATTGCATTTATTTTGTTGTAGGACTTGTGAAGATGCTTTGCAAAAGAGGAGGGATGGGAAAATATACCTGTGATATGTGTAAATTAGGATCAAGGATTTGCAGGATGATGGGGGTGTAGGATTCTTTTGGGATTCAGATGGTATTTATGGGAATGCAAGGTTGGAGATATAGTGGAATGGGAGTACCTTCTTGGGAAAAATTTGTCAGTATGTTTTGTCGATTCTAATCAATAAGTGCACTGACAATTTGTGCATGCCTTGGATGGCCTATGAATGTCTCTATAGAAAATGAAGTAGGGGGTCCATTGGGGTCTTCCCACACATTATCAGTTTGTGGGTTTTGTGGATAGTAAGTTATCATTGTGCTTGTAGGATTGTTAGGATTGGACGAGCTAGTGGCCTAATTGGGATCCTTGTTCCTCCTCTTCCTAGATCTTGTCTTAATAGGCATGGAGTAGAACACTAAAGATGATAATGTAAATGATGGGTGGATGCAAGATGGTTTCTTAAAGACCCTAAAGATGATGGATGCAAATCTAAAGAAGCTCTCTATGGATGGTGGATTTCTATGATGCAATGCAAGGATTTGGAACAACTGAAGGATGGTGAGGATGGTGAAGGATTGGTGGAATGATCTGATTTGGATCAAGGATGATGGAGGACTAGTGGGATGCTCTGATTTGGATCAAGGATGATGGAGGATTGGTGGGATGCTCTGATTTGGATCAAGGATGATGGAGGATTGGTGGGATGCTCTGATTTGGATCAAGGATGATGGAGGATTAGTGGAGGATGGTGGAAGTTTACTAAGTGTCGATCAAATGAGTTTCTGCTTCCTGATGTAGTATCAATGAGGATTGTCAACCTAGGATAGACTAATGATCTTTGGTTGATAGGATTCTTATCAATGTACGCTAATCTCTTACTTGAGATGATGAGGCTTTACAAGGATAGGTAGGATTCCCTAGAAAATGCTCTGTCAAAGGGTAGATTTTTTTATTTAGGATAAGGTTTTGAAGCAACTCAAAGGGCAGGACACGAAGTGATAGGATTTGGATTACTAGATTTAGGATTTAGATTTTGGATGATGGGTTTTGACTTGGATGATGGATCAATGATTTGGGTCAAAGATGAAAGAAATGATGATGGATCAAGGATTTTGGGATTATAATCATGGATTTCTGATGGAAGGATGATGAGGAATGACTAAATGATGCTTTTTTTATAAAGATGATCTATATGCAGATGCAACAGAATGATCTATGATGCAACTAGGAAGATGAAAAGAGAATGCAAGAATGCAGTTAAGAATGACATTAGGATGTAACTAAGGATGGATGGTGATGAAAATATGTGACTAGGAATGATCTAGGATGCAATGGATATTGAGATAGGATTGTGGGATTATATAGGAATAATGAATATGCGATGGGCCCAACTAGTCTTCTCTCTCTAGGTTGACATAGCGATGTTTAAATTTGAACCGGAATGCAAACTTCTTGAATCTTGCATTATACTCAATGTTTTCTAGTTTCTCTTAATTTTTCTCTTCTACTTGGGCTACTTTGAGGGAAGGCTAGTGATCTTTCAAATTTCTTTCTACAAGTTTCTTCTCTAGATAAATTGGGGATCTGGGAAGTTTAGCCTTCTTGTTTTTGGTTGAATCGGACATAGCTTGGGGAGATTTTCTAGAAATTGGATTGAAACAAGCTTTGGGTGTCTGATCTTGAAGGATCTTTTCTGCAAGGTTTTGTGTTTTGAAGATTTTGGCTCAAGTTTTTAGTTGTATTGATGACAAAGGATTAACTAGACAATAGTCACTTTGAAAACAATCTCAACAAGAGACAAGGAAACCTTGTGGGATACAAGAAATGATTTTGACCACTGAATCTAAAAAAAGCTTTGAAAGGTGTATATTCTAACATGTGTTTTTACTGAGCTTTTGACTGCATAATCACTTCAATTAGATCTACCTAAGGGAAGGTGAGTATCAAAATCTTTGCCCACAAATTGATTCCCCCTAAATGGGGATACATATGGTGAGTGTCTTAAGGTGATCTGGGAAACCATAGGGATCGGTCCTTGCACAAAGACTGTGATACCTTCGGGGGTGGATCAGAAGGTTTCTATTTTATCAAGTTTGTAGTTAATCCATGGAGTCCTCCCAATCAGTTTGTACGCACTTGACTCACTTAAGAGCCTAGTTGACCATGCCAAAATAGTAGGGATATTCACCTACCTTGGGCTACCATCAACACGCATCACTCAAGCTTGAGGGGATGAAGCAAGAGTTTTCTTAGCATTTTATTTCTATGCCGACTAGGGAAGGTACCAGTTTGAGGTTGTTTTCCAAAGAGGAAGCACTTTTCTCTCTGGACATGCCTCTCTAGAAGTAAAGAGAATGAACTAGTCTGAGTTAATTCACTTTTACATCACTTAATTCTAACAAGCATTTACAGAAAAATGGAAAATTTTAACATGCACTCCAAGAAGATTTGATTTCCCAATGTGATCTTTAATGTTTTTGAAATGGAATTTGAAGACAAAAGTGTTTAAGCTTTGAATTTTTCTTTGAGGACACACAAGCTTGAAAAAAAGATTTGTAATGTTTATACTGGCATTCAAGAGTTGTGTTTTTTGCTTTGAACCTTATTTGAAAAGAGGGAGTGCTTTTGATTTTAACTAAGGCATTCGAGAGTGATTTTTTGAAGTAAATGACTTCTTTGATTTGACTTCAATTTCTCTTTAAAGGGAACTCAAGATTTGATGTCTTAATCTATTTTTAGAGCCAAAACAAATATTCCTAGCTTGATCTCATGCATGAAAACTTTAGAAACTTTCAGGATTTTTGCAACATAACATTTTTTTTTATCAAGATCAATGCTTTTAGGACTAAAAAGATTAGGACTCTTTAGGAATCAAAAAATATTTGTAAACTTTGTTCCTAGTTTGCATGAGATTTGAAAGATATTTTAAGACAATGTAAATGAAACCTACTTTTAATGATTACGGATTGATTTTGAAAACGCTTTTAGAATGATTTAGGACTGATTTTTAGGAACCAAAATAGAAATGATATGCAATTTTATGGTTCTTTTTAAGCTTCCCAAAACTTGAAATGTTCCTAATTTGCATGGATGCACTTTAAAAAACCTTAGTTTTTGCAAGAATGAAATTTAGGAATGATTTGAGTTGATTTGTCAGTTTTTTTAAATTTTTAAAAAGGCATTCAAGAGTGATTTTTAAGGTTCATTTCAAACATTTAGACAAAGTGTGTAATATTTTCCTTGTTCAATTTTATCCTTTGTTAATTTTAAGCCCAAATTGAAATGATGAGGTGTTGTGAGTTCATACAATGTTCATTTTAAGATCTTAGGATTAAGTGTGTTAATTCTATTTTTTTTAATTAATTTATGATCCCACTGAATCTTACTAATTTTTGGGATATAATCTGGTAAATTTGTCTGCATATTTGGATAGACCTTTGAACCATCTTTCCATTTCTTTTTGAATTGTCAAAAATGGAGCTCATATGCAAAAGTTACAAAGGTTTTCGTGAAAGTGCCTCTTTATGTTTTTTTTTGGAAAATAAGTGAAGATCCCGCAAGAAGAAGAAGAAGTAGACAAAATAGAAGAAGAATAAAGATAAGAAGAGGAAGAATAATTCAAAGCGCTCCCTCCACATACAAGCTTGAAAAATCTAAAAACTCTCCAAAACCCATCAAAATGTTTGTTAAGAACCAGTGAAGTGGGTCCCACCGAGCATGCCAGAATGTAGACTATGATTTATCTATATCTATTTTGAAAGGGTAAATAAGAAAATGTTAGACTAATCTAAACATTTATATCAGTTCAAAAGCATAAACATAAAAACCAAGCCACCTCAGATTGAGCCAAAATAGATGCATTCAAGCATTGTTTGATTTGCTCCAATAAAAGGGATGTAGGTGTGCTCTCTAAGCATTTGGAGCTTTGTCCCTAATGCATTTTAGAGAGGATTTGATATGATGCATAAATGATTAGAAAATATTGAATAAAATCTAAGTTCAATCCATTAAGATTATTCTAGGATGTGTTTAAAAAGCATGAAATCTAACAAATATGATTAAAAAGATTACGATCTAGAATTAATCTAACATTATAACACTACTCAGTGTAAAAGATGTGAATTGGTGTTTTGCTCTTGGAAGAGGAGGGTATTTATAAGATTTGAGGAAGGGCTTGGGTTAGGAAGTGGAGTTAGGGTCAGAGGTAAGGTTTGGGGTAGAGTTTGGGATAAGGTTGGGGGATGGTTAAACCTTGGTTAAGGTTGCTCACACATGTGTGAGCAACACTAGGGAAGTGTGCAAGGGGATAAGAGTGGAAGAAGAGACATGAGATTCATTAATGGCTTGTAAGAGTCATTAATGAGGATGTAAGAAGCATTTATGAGTGTGTAAGGCTCATTTATGAGGGGTTTTGACCCAAAGTCAAAGTTTGAAGGGTTTAGGCTAAGAAATGTAGGAATTACTTTTTAATTAGGTTTAGAGTGAGATTAGGAAATTCTAGAAGAGGTTAGGGATTTCTAGAAGATTTATAAGGTTTTAGGATTTAAATAAATATTTTATTTATTTAAAGGATTTTTGGTCAATTTATAAATTAATAATTAATAAATAGAGGAAATTCACTCAAACTTGGTTTAAATGATTTTGGGAAGAGATACTTTAATTAAAGATGTTTAATTAAAATAGGAGGATTTAATGGCATAAAAATTAATTAATTAATGATGATGTCATCAGAGATTTTTGGAAAATAAAAATACTTTTATTTTTTAAAGGATTTTTAGGTGTCTATAGGATCAATTTTTAAATCCAACTAAATAATATAATTAATTATAATAATTGAAATAAAGAGATAGAGACAAGATCAAGACATAAGAGAATAACACAAGATATATCATGAGTGGAAAACCCTTTGGGTAAAAAAACCACTCGAAATGCCTCACTGTATTAATCTAAAATCGCTTTAACACTACCTCACTAGCTAATAAAATATCTCATTTACAACTACTATCTCACTGATAGTCTTATTTGCCTCACTAACCTTTCTACACTTTCCAATTTTCTTACATACAAAGATAAAAAACTAAGATTGTCATGTAGGTCCTCTAATTATACACTATGCATCATTACATACAAAACATAATTTTGTATCTAATTATGCACATTTTATAATTATGGACCCCTGTATCAATCAAGATTTTTGACAAACTGATTGTGCACAAATATAGAAATATATTATCAATCAAAACTCAAAATATCTCCTTTGTCTACATATAGAATCAATCAACTCTGCACATATATATACAACTTCTCAAAACTGATCAACAGATCCAAATTGATCAAATACAACTATTTTCAAATATGTCATCATACATTTCAATGTATATGTCTCGGTATAAACATAATTGCATAAAGTTTTGTGTTATGAGTTTAAATTAAAACTTTATATGTCACCCTAATGAATCTATTCAAAAGTCTTTACAAAAATAATATTCAAAACATTAACTGCAAAGCTTAGTCATATCAATGCATATAATTTGATCAAGAAAATAATATCAGTAACCTTTTTGTATGAAAAAGTTTCAATGCCTCAATAAACTAAAAATGATAAATGTGACTTTAACAATGCCATAATACCAAACAATCATCTTCACCATGTTCCACCATGTTCAAGTAAAAGTATACCTTGTACCAATGCAACTATTTGAATAATGACATGCTCTGTGCAAATGAGTGCGCTATACTGATAATGCAAGATACCATGATATCACAACATAAAATCCTGACCCAATAAACCCTTTCCCTAGGGTTTAATATAAATGCTATGATGACCATGACAATTTTAGAATATGTATGCAGAGAGCTTCAAATGTGAAGCTATACATTCATAATGAAAGCATAGAATGAACCATAAGTATTTAGATATGCATGAAAATATAAACCCATAATATATGACCGAAAGACCACCAAATACTATATGCATTATATATGAGCTTCATAGATCATGACTGTGCATCATTGAAGGCTAATAAACCCAACTAAAATACACAAATATAATAGTTACACAAACAACTGAGACAAACCCGATATGGGTTTTTGAATAAATGAAAGATAGAAAACACTAAACCTCTTTTGATAACATATGAAATAAATAATCTTAGGTATAAGATATAAAGACAAACATATAATGATATTACCCAAAAAATAATATTGTATGTATGTATTAGATAAAGAATGATGCATGATGAACTCAAAATGAAAAGAGAAGGACAGAAAATACACCTAGGTAGATCTCAAACTCTAATCTTTGCAAGATCCAAAAAACCTTTGTGCTTTTCAATGCTTCAAGTTCATTATAATTGCATAAACCTACCTTCCAAATACCATCAATAGTGGTGGTCCATCAACAGTATCAATCAAGAAACACAAACAAAACTTGTAACTCAAAATGCCATGCCCTTAGTTGTGATGCCCTAGCTCGATAGAGCTAGGGTTAACTTCTTAATTAAGTTAACAAATGAAATGGCAGCACCAAAAATAGTGCTCGATAAACACCTCTCATAAATCCTCATAACTTCCACTTTGATGTGGCTTTTTCACATCATAAAAAAAAACTTTTGCAAATATGAAGGAGTGGCCAGGGGCCTAACGCAAGATAGCATATGGGGAGCCAAAGACACACCCAATTCACAAACCCCCTTGCAAAATCAACACACAGAAGAAAATAACACAACAAGTGAGAGAGAGAATGCATAAAGCTTCATAGATTTTCTTTGATTGATTCATATATGCCAGGTTGTAAAGCCTTCCTGATTATGACCAAATACATTCAGATTCAATTACAATAGTCCTCCCACATGCAAAGATTCATCCTTCATAAACTATCTTCTATCTTCTATCTTCCTAGAATCCTCTACAACTATAACAAACTACTTTATTTATAGAAGAGGCTACCAAAACAAGTTGGCCTTTAGATCCATCATTGCAGAAAGAAATGAACAGATCTAGGTCCACATGTTCCCTAATGATCAATACCAACATTAACTCCGTGACCAAAATTCAATGCACAAGTTGGCCTCAAAATAAATCTAAAATAAACCACTCAGTGAGAAAGATTACTGAGTGACAGGGAATTAAATCAGTGAACCAACCGAGCCAACTCGGTAAATGGAGGAACTAAGTAGCAATTGAGCCCTGCCAGTGGAAACATGAAAACATCAAATCTAGCAAGAAAATATAACAACTCTAACTTGTTTTTGGTGACATAGGATTGCCAAGAACCTAAGATTCTCCTGCATCAGGGCCGACCAAAAGGCTCTAGCAACATCATTTTACATAAGCCATGGTCACATCTTTGTGATCATAGATTGATACTTATCACAAAGTATGCACCTTGAGCAATATGAAAATAATATATATGATTAATTATCACACTATCATTATACTGAAATAAAAACTGAATAAATATCACACTGTTAGTATACTAAAGTCATATATCACTGAGAATATAATTATCAAAATGGAATTATAATAAAGTCTTCTATCACTAAGATTATAAACTGAACCAATGTTAATGTAGATATCATCAATACCAAATACCAACTGAATATACCAAATGTATCATCAAACAATGTCATTACCAAATTTGATCATCAAAAAATTTCTAGATTATTGTGTTTGGCATCAAGGACAATAAAAAATAGAGGAGCCACAAAATCTACATAGAATTTACTAAGCTCTCAGAGGATTATTCATTACTAGTTTTGAGAACATATTATAACTTTTAAAAACATTCATATGATTTATTGTTTTGTTTTTCTTTTGGATGTTAGACAAATTTAATCTTGCATTAGTACCTAATCAGGGTATAGAGGCAAATACTATCATGTAAATGCTCTTTCTAAAATTTACACTCAAATTTAATGGATTAATTGTACCAAAGTCTCACATGGATACATCATACAAATGGAAATCTTTCAAATTATTCTTACAAATCCTCAATAAGATACACAATTCTTCATATTCCACTTAAATCATTTAACTTATTACTTGCATAGAAGCAATAAATAGAATATACAACATAATGATCTTGCAAAAATAATCTCAAAGACCATTTGTTCTTTTATTTATGAAAAAGAGTGTTTATATCTTGGAGACAATTGTGAAAGGCATACACTATTCATGTATAATATTTTAAATTGAAAACGTGCTACACAAAGCTTTTCATTTATAGAAAATAATTCTCATTTTTAACTCTTAAATTTGACCTCTCTACAAGACCTACCCAAGAAGTTAGATTTTTAGAATCCTTCTACAATAACATATATCCCACTTTAAGGACTAGAAAGAAATAGACTCATATAGTGAACCATACTCGAACATGAATACAAACATTGAGGATAAGAACACCAATGATAATGATTATGACGAAGATTGGGAGGATGCTAAAAAGGAATATGCTTACATTCAAATGTTTTATTCCCCACCCTTGAAAATAATATGAAGAAAAATTTAACCAAGAGGAAAACAAGGGCTCAAATTTCATGGATTAGTGGGCCACATATTAAGGAGGAATATGATGGTGATAATTTCAAATCAATTTCTGATTAGACTCAAATGACAAAAATTAGGAAAGGGAAACATAAGAATAAAGCCAAAGGAAAAGAGTAGAAAGGAGAACTCCTAGTTGATAAAACCCCAAATACTATTTTTTTTTTATAAAAAGAGTAGGGAATCACTCATACAATCCTATTGAAGGACTTTTTCTACACCCACGTTAAGAGGGAAGAAGTGTATGATGTCTTAGGTCTAGAAATTCAAGGGGTGAGATGACAATTCAAATTATCAAAATTATTTTTTCTAGAGATAAACAAGATTAATGTTAAGCTAATAGCCATGGAAATGAAGTTTGATGGTAATGCTAGTAGAACTGAGGAGAGATCCAAGAACTCTTTTATTTTATAGGAAAAAAATATTCTAAATTGGATGTTATGCAAATGAGATTTATTAATTAAAGTTGATCATGATATTATGATTAAAATTTTAGAAAATAAAGTGTAGGAGGTTAACCATAACCATGATTGGATACTCTAGATCAACCACTTCTCAATTCAAAATAGTATAGAAGAAATTAGGCTATGTAAATAAGAAATTGAAAGAGATTAGATAGGATTGGTTTGTTCATTCTGTCACAATGAGAAATCAAAATGATGGTCAACCACCTAAGGACAAGGGAAAATATTTCATTCAATAAGAAAATAAAGGTCCTAGTTCTCACACGAGGGGTAGTAAGAAGAAGTCATTCCAAAATGAGAATAAAAAGTTGTTGTGTTTTACCAATCTCTAGAAGAAATTCTATTAGCTCATGGAATTTAAGTTGTTGAGATTCTTAAATAATGCATTAGTTTTTTTATCCATCTCCATTTTTATAGTTTCATTTTGTCTATTGTTGGTTGGATATCAGTTTTCTATGTTTAGTTTGTTGGAAATATTTTGTAAGTTGTGTTGTAGGTCCCTTCAAAACCTATGTTATCCCTTAATAAAAAAATAAGTCCTACTTTATAAAAAAATTGAGCTTGTAGGAACAAGCTCAAGGCATATGACTCCTATGACTTTTTCTTCATAATTATAAAAGTTACTTTTCACATTCAAATAATACAAGTGAGATTGAGAAAATTATAAGATATGATTATTTATTTCAAAACAAACTCATTAAAGTAGTTGATGTTAGGAAAATGGTAGATATGAGCAATACCAATATTAAGATAATAAAAAAAGAAAAGAAACGATAGAAAATATAATAATAAAAATATTTATTGTGGTTCACCCGATGTGGGATACATCCACCAGAGAATTAGTCATCCACTTATTTTATTATCCAATGATTACAAAATTACAATTTGATGATTTTTACATCACACAACTGCTTATTTATCAAGCCCTTTTGAGGTACTTTACCAAATCAGTTAACAAAATTAACCTTAACCCTACAAAAATTTCCTCGGGGGTTTCCACTGCCAAACCCAAACAAGGATACATGATGAGTGTATAGTATTTTCCTGATCAGTCACCACATTACAAAAATCTCCCACTTGGAGATTGCTCAGGCTCCACACCAAAATAATCTCCCTCTTGGAGACTGGTACTATAGCAACACTACTGCCCTTGTAGCTCCCACTAGATTGGCACACCTAGACTTGAATAGTTCTCATTTCCACTATGATAAATCTTGAAGGCCAATAAAAACTAAGAAAGAAGTTATTTTCTCTCTAGCTATTGCCTTGGTCAACATATTTGCATTATTTTGGCTAGTGTGTATCTCCTCCAACTTCAATTATCCACCCTCTAGAACTAAGCATATGAAATGGTAATAGAGTTGTATGTGTTTGGTAGTAGAGTGAAGTGAATAATTCTTTGCAAGATGAATCACACTCTTACTACTAGTGTACAAATTTATTGTCTCTTACAACTTTCCCAATTCCTCCATAAACATTTGTAAATAAATCATCTCCTTACTAGCCTCTATAGTAGAAAAATATTATGATTTTTTTTAAAGTGCTACAACCTTTTGTAATCTATAAATCTAACTAACCATTGTGTCACTTATAGTAAAAACATACCCTGAAGTGCTCCTCATGCTATCAATATATCCTACTAAATCCTAATCAACATAGCCTTGTAGAGTGGAATGAGAGCCTCCAAAACATAAGGACTAAGTTTTGGCACCTCTCAAATATATGAAAATCCACTTGACTACATTCTAATGCTCCTTTCTAGGATTGCTCATATACTTTATCATAAATCCCACTACATGTGCAATATCTGGCCTTGTACACACCATGACATATATCAAATTTCCAACTATTGAAGATTGTGGAACCTTATGCATGTAATCCATCTCCTCCTATGTCTTGGGGCTCATCTCCTTGGACAATTTAAAATGAATAGGAAAAGGTGTACTAACTAGTTTTCTATCTTGCATCTGAAATCTTTTCAACACCTTGTCTATGTAATCACTTTGAGACAATGTTAATGTGTGATTTTTTGTATCTCTATTTATCCTCATACCAGGGATTTATTTCACTACACCCAAATCCTTCATAGAAAATGATTGTGCTAATTTTTTTAAGGGAATTTATATGCTGCATATTAGACCCAACAACAAGTATGTCAAAAAAATATAATAATAGGATAATATAGATATCAATCTACTCTCTTAAAATAAACACAATGATTATAATGACATATTTTTTAACCTTGTTTAACCATCAAACTATCAAATTTAAAATACCATTATCAGGGTGCTTATTTCATCCCATACAAGCTCTTCTTCAACCTACACACTAATCCCTTCTTACCTTTGACCTCATATCTTTGTGGTTGCTACATACAAATATATTCCTCCAAATATCTGTGGAGAAAAGTTATCTTGACATCTAATTGTTCTAGATACATGTGATGCAGTCAAGGATGGTGGATCCAATGAAGGACAATCCAAACCTTATAGCCAATAGAATTACATAGCGAAATACTAAAAAAAATAGATAAAACAACAATTGTTTCAAGTAATTTGCATTAACATGCCCGACTGTAAGGCCTTCTGGGTTAGGGCCAATTACAAATAGAAATAATTCTGGAAGATCCACAACCAGATCCAATACAATCTCAACTAGTTTAGCTTTGAAGACAATAAGAAGCTGATGGAAACCCTAAGGAAGATCTAAACTTGAGCTCGCAAGTCTCCAAGAAATCTCCTTGTCTCCAAGTATGCAAACCAATAGCTTTGCTACAAACAACTATCAGATATCAATCTGATCTGCAAGATCATGCAAGATCTTTTCCACAAATTCACCAACTTTAGCTTTCAAAACCTCAGATCTGATTCACTAAGTCTTCCAAGTCAGGAACTTCTCTAATCTCTCAATGATCTCCTTCCTTCTACCTCCTAAACATCTACCCAAACATCCTATAAATATTGGTCATCAACCAAAAGTCAGCTGGATGAAACCATTAACTCCCCCAAAAAATAATTAAATGCCATACAAGTCGGCTTACAAATGTATACAAACATTTAATTTAGCATGTCGGCCTATAACAATAGCTACAAAAAATAAATGTACCAAGTCGGCTCAACAAATCACATAGAACTCTAGTCAGTAAGCCAGAACTACCGAGCAACAGTGAATTAAACAAGCATGCCAAGCATCACCGAGCACTAGTGTTGACCAAGCATCATAGGCATGACTGAGTAACACTTCACCGAGTGCTAGAGATTACTGAGTTACTTCAGTGACCAAGCTTCCTTCAATGACCAAGGCCATCAGTCAAGGCTGCAACTGAGTAACACCGGCCAAAATACCAACACCCCATGCAGTTTCACTGAGGACAAAGAATTCCTTGGCCTTAACCTTGGATGCCCCTACATTAGATACCCTAGGTTCCAAAAGATATTCATATGTGAGAAGAAAATCTTCTAGGATTTAGCACATAAATCCCAAACTAGTTCTTCACATACAAGTCCTCCACCTTTTCTGCTTGCAAATTCTTCCACTTCAGTTTCCTCTATTTCTTCAAGTCTTTCCTTGATAACACACAGGTCAGTTCTCCATACTGATCATTAATATTATTTGGATCCACAATCTCAACTCAACTACCAATACTCAAGCTTCTCCTACTAAGCGTTGTATCCATCAAAGGCATCAGTGAAAAAATCCTGTCATCCTTCTCAATAGTAAACACATTTTAGACATAGTCATAAATAGCTCTGCAATCATATTGCCAAGGTCTATCGAGTAATATATCACAACTATTCATCTTCACAATGTCACATAACACAAGATTCTTGTACTGGCTTAGAAAAGATGGTATACAATGTTGATAATAATCTCACAATCCCCTATCCAGAAGTCACTATGCTGATAGACATGGGAGATTTGGACAATATCCCATAGTCACAAATAATTTCTATGATCGTGTTTAAGGATGAAGAATGTTTTGATGATCATTGGCCAGAAATGGCCAGAAACTTGGATCTCCTATTCAGGGAATTTATGGAAGAGGCTATGGACACTAGTTGGCTTCTCTACTATTGGAGGCTGGAAGGCTTCGACATCCCTAAAGATCTGGATGACATCGCCCCCCAAAATATCCACATAATGGATCCAAAAATCTCCAGGTGCTCAAGGAAGCACAAGAAAAACACAGAAGATATAGAATGTATTGTCATAATGGTCAAAGGTAATAATGCATGGAAGTGTTCGGCTATTCAAAAGAACTCAGAATAGCACTTTAGAACTAGTTCAGGATCTATCAGTACTTACTATAGGATAGTAGTTTGATCTTATTACAGTTTATGATGAACAGGGACAGAGTTGTCTAGGGTAAAGTAATAGAATACTAGTGGACTTGTAAATATATGTTATGCAACAGGGTTGTATAAAGTCGGAAGACACAACTTTAATTCTCAAAATTATCTATATTAAGGTTTAGCACTATAGATTGATTAGTATAGATATTATAATACATTGAATCTTGCAGGATTGGCCTTAGAATTAGTTCTTTAACTTGGATGTTTTGGTATTAATCATAGAGATAATTTCCTTAAAACATCTATAGTGCTTGACTTCTTCCAATTTTATTGTTGGAATTATATATGGTATCAGTAGGGTTATGGCTCTGACATATTTGAAGAATCATCTATAAAGGAATGTACTTTGAATGGCTATTACAAATCCAAAGAAGTATTTGGTATGGATTTATGGTGGTCTATTGGTAGCTTATAATACATCAGTCTTAATGGAGGCTCTTATATTTTCACAGGCACGGGAATTGTAAAAAAGTTATTCTTTCATTTATAATTTCTCCCCAGACATTAAGGTGTTAGTATTATAATTTGTGTAATCCACACATAATGGGGAATAGAAGACTTTCTCAGCATATCCATATCCTATTATTTTATATATAAATGTGTATATAGAATAAGCATATTGTGTATGCACAGTTATATATAACTAAATAATTTTTCTTACATTGTACCAATAGCATATGCTTAGCAGGAGTTAAACTCTAAGTAGCTGTATCATTGGGCTTGCGTTTTGTAGTTATTCATATATAAATGTATATATATGTAAGCATATATACATTTATATATTAAATCCTCCAAGTAGTCTGTGATTCTAGGAGGTCTTGAATCTTTATCCAGATGTGCATTTTGAGACAGGGGTAGAAGGATATGGATAAGCTCCTATTCTATTTTGGAAAATCTGAAAGTGAATATGCTCCTATTATGTTTGGGAACTTTATATGGTACTAAAAGGAGTATGGCTCTTATCTCCTTGCCTCAATAGGCATTGGATTTGAAATTAGAGATAATTGTGCTAAATAGAGGCATGAAGTTGTTTACTTTCACATGTAAAGATGGAGTAGAAGTTTTTAAAAAAATTCATAGATCTTTATCTAGATATACATATATATATTTTTATACATAGATATATATAGTTTTTCATCCTTTCGATTCAAAATCCAACAACAGGAACCCCAAAGGAGTTTCATTAATCTCTTAAATGTTGTATCATTGGGTTAGCATATTCTCGAATAGTATATATAAATGTATATATATGAAAGTATGTATACATTTATATATCATGCCCCAAATGTAATTTGTGGTCTCAGATGGATATGTTCTTATTCTTGTATGTTCTGACCTGAGGCAGGGGAGCAAGGGAATAGCTCAGATTTCCCTACCACTTTTGATTTTTCATGATGATTCATAATATTGCAGAATGATAGTAATATGTTTGAAGTAATTAAGAAATTTGATATTAGGCCTGCATAGCTCTTTTTATAGTAGCCCTTCAAAAATGAAATATGATCTAATTAGGTTTTATATTGTTTTGGTAAGTGGTAACAATTTTATTTTTTGAATTTTTATTTGTAGATGCTTCTACATATTTTTTAGATCCTGTTAACAGATATTCCAAATTTATAATAAGAGATAAGTAATGGTAGATGAAATTTTTTGAGAATAAAAATTCCCCTCCAAGCATAGGATTATTATTTTAATGTTTAATCTTATCAATTTTATGTACTACTAACTATGATCATAGAGCATAAACCTTGAATGGATATGTTCCTATTCTTTTTGACATCTTTCAATAATACATAGATAGTAAGTAATGGAATGGAGGTAAGGGCTTACAAATTGTCTTTATATTATTTCAATTTGGCTCATAGCTAAAAAAATGGCTTTGAAGGTCTGTGGTGTATGTCTTTTCAGGAGGATCCTACTAGCTAAAGATATAGAGAGAGTGGAGTCATTAAGTACTATAATTAAATCTGCAACAGGAATGATATTTTATATTACCTCAAACAAGGAAAGTGCCAACAAATACTGATGTAATGATAATGTGATGTAATGAAAGTGTAATACATGGAATAACACAATCATCCCAAACAGTGGGTATGCCCACTAAATGCATGTGTTTATGAATGAAATCTTGATCATTATTGAGTCGTGGGTATGCCCATGAATTTTATGTATTAGTATCAGGACTTATAGTCCCGAGCAAGGCTGGAGGTTTTCTCTACCCCGCTCTTTCCTACCAGTGCTTGCACTGAGTGAGGTTTTATGTATCTTTAATTTTAATAATAATAAAAATTTCTATGGCTTTGGCCTTTTACTGACCAAAAAAAACAAAAACAAAAAAACACAAGATCCTTGTACTGGCCATTCTAAACATCAATGAAGCATTTTTCTCTTACTTCCAAAGCATGAACATCTTGTAACCATCCTATCCTATAAGGACAAGGATGCTTCATTCTATTCAACCCAAGTTTCTAAACTAGGTCCTCAGCAACAAGGTTATCAGTACTACCACTATCAACAATAACATCACAGAGTTTACCTTTAGACTTGCATCGGGTTCTAAACAAGTTACTCCTCTGACAAGGTTCCCCCTTTGTACCGAGCAATGTTCATTGAAGCAACAAGTTCTCTGATTCAGGTTCATTCTGAATGTTCTCATTCATCATAGAAGTTCATCGATCAACCTTATTTTGTGTACACTCAAAAGAACGGTGTCCTTCCTCTCCACAGTTATAGAAAGTACCCTTAAAGATAACTCTACCTATCTTCTTCTTCAGTTCCATAGGTTTATGTTCATCTTCTGCATCAGTCAGCTTATCCTTCATTGAGTGATCAATCTTCTCCTTCCCTCAGGAGTTACTAGGTTGTTTCCTCTTCAACTTATCTTTTGCCTTCAGAGCATAATGATAAGCATCTTCAATAGAATCAATCTTCAGCATTCCAAGCTCATCTTGAATATTGAATCTTAGACCATTCACATACCGAGCTACCTTTTCCTTAGCAAGCTCTTAGTGTCCAGACCAAATAGTAAGTTTGTAGAACTCCTCGGTATAATCTTCAATAGACAAATACTTCTATTTTAGATTATGAAACTTATTAAACAAGTCAAGCTCATAGTCAGAAGGTATGAACTTAGCTTTCAACTTAGTCACCATCAACCTCCACCAATTAATCTTTGTTTCACCTCCATCTTCTCTATCTCTTTATAGTCCTTTCCACCAAAGAGCAACATGTCCTTTCAAATTTGTCTGTGCTAATGTCACCCAAAGAGGATCTTCAATTTCTTCTAGCTCAAAGAAATCTTCAAGTTCACCAATCCAATCAATTAGATTGTTGGGCTTCAAAGTACTAGAGAAAGTAGAAACTTCCATTCGATAACTACAGCTAAACTGAGCTCTAGATCTATGCAATCGAGCAGTTCTATCTTCATCAGATCTATTCCTCTAGTCATCACCACTAGATCCAATAGTTTCAAATTCTTCAACATCTTCTTCATAGCCATCTTCAGTACCAACAATTCAAGGTATACCAGGAACAACTCTCATGATCTCAGTGACCATGTCATTCTTCATCAATTCTATCTCAGATCTGACATCCATTTTGACTTTATCATAAATATTTGATTCTACAACATTAAAAATATCTACAATAGCTCTAGGGTCCAATCTTCTTAGATGCATCCTTAAAGATATGCAAAACCCTCTACAACAAATCCTCACTGACCACCTTGTGGCAATCTCCAAGTTGTGTAGAAGTTAGATCTCAACTTGCTACCTTGAACAAACAACTAGGGAAAGATTTCACAAGTTCAGTGCTTCAGATCTACAATCTAGATTGTGCACAATCTCTGCTTCAACAGGATCAACTTCGCAAGATGGGCCTTGCTAGGTTAACCTTTGGTTCACAAGATCAACTATCAGCTCCAATAGGAACAAAACCTTCACTTTGATACCACCTGATGTAGTCAAGGATGGTGGCTCCAATGAAGGATAGTCCAAACCTTGTAGCCAATAGAATTACACAGTGGAATACTCAATACAAAAGATAACACAACAATTGTTTCAAGTAATTTTCATTAACATGCCCAGCTGTAAGGCCTTCCGGGTTAGGGCCAATTACAAATAGAAACAATTCTGCAAGATCCACAACCAAATACAATACAATCTCAACTAGTTTAGCTTTGAAGACAATCAGAAGTTGATGGAAACCCTAAGGCAGATCTAAACTTGAGCTCGCAAGCCTCCAAGCAATCTCCTTGTCTCCAAGTAGGAAAACCACTAGCTCTACTACAAAAAACTATCAGATATCAATCTGATCTACAAGATCATGCAAGATATTTTCCACAACTTCACCAACTTCAGCTTTCAGAACTCAGATTTGATTCACTAAGTCTTCCAAGTTAGGAACTTCTATAATGTCTCAATGATCTCCTTCCTTCTACCTCCTAAACATCCTATAAATACTAGTCATGAACCACAAGTCGGCTGGATGAAACCATTAACTCTGCAAACAAAAAATTAAATACCATATAGGTCAATTTAAAAATATATACAAACATTTAATTCAGCATGTCAGACTAGAACAATAGCTACCAACAATAAATATACCAAGTCGGCTCAACATATCACACAAAACTCCAATCGGTAAGCTAGAACTACCGAGCAATAGTGAATTAACTGAGCACGCTAGGCATCGCCAAGCACCAGTGTCGACCGAGCACCGCAGGCATGACCGAGTTATACTTCACTGAGTGCTAGAGATTACCGAGTTCCTTCAATGACCGAGCTTCCTTTAATGACCAAGGCCATCGTTCAAGGCTGCAACCGAGTAACACCAGCCAAAATACCAACACCCCATGCAGTTTCACTGAGGATAAAGAATTCCCCTGCCTTAACCTTGGATGCCCCTGCATCAACATGTCTTTTGTAGCTACAAGACTTATAATATTTTAAATTAAAGTCATTTTAACAATAGGAGAGAATATTTCATGAAAATCAATATCTTTTTATGTGAAAAACCTTTTACCACAAGTCTAACCTTAATATTTTCTTGTAGCCATTTTCTTCCTTTAATCGATAAACCCATTTGTTAGGCAATAATTTTTTACCTTAAGGAAATTCAACTAACTCCTAGGTTTGATTTTGTACCAAGGAATCCATCTCCTCTTTCATTCCTTGATCCCACTTCTTTTTGGTTTCAACCTGCATTAATTTTTCTTAACTTTTAGGTTCACCCGAATTAGTTGATAATATATCATATAATGAAGAAGAATATTGTTCATGAGGTCTACTTACTCTAGAAGATCTTCTTATTGGAGTTTGAGGAACCTATTGTGGATTTGGTTTTTAAATATTTTCTAGCACTATTGGTATTACATTTTATGAGATTTCATCAAGCACCATGTGTTCTATGTATTCCTTTTCTTTATTCTTCACATGTATCTGATCCTTGTACATGACTTTTTCATTGAATATGACATCTCTACTCCTAATGATTTTGTGATTCTCAAAATCCCATAAACGATAACCAAAATCTTTAACTCCATATCCAAAATTTTCTCATATGAGTATGAGTATGAAAACATAAATACAAGTGATTGTCTGATGTGAATATCATTAGATTATAATTTGATCTTCATTTCCTAATAAAATAAGTGGATGCCTATTTCTCTAGTGGATGTAGCCCATATTGGGTGAACCACGTTAAATCTCTATGTTACTATATTTCTACCTTCTCTTATTTCTACATTATCTTAATATTTTTTATTACTCATATTTGTTGAAACCCTAACACTTATATGAATGCAGATTGGGCCGAATGTGTAGATGACAAAAAAAGTAGTAGTGGAGGTGCAATTTTCCTTGGACCTTAATTAGTTTCTTGGTCAAGTAAGAAATAGGATTCAATGTCTTTATCCACTATTGAAGTTAAATATATTGTTATTGTCTCATGCTATACACATATATTATAGATGAAGTAAAGACTTAAATTTATTGGAATAATGTTTAATGAGTCCATCTCTATCTTATGTGATGATACCAATGTAATAAATATTTCAAAGAATTTGGTACTACATTCAAGGACAAAATATATTTCAATCTAGTACCACTTTATGAGAGAAAATGTTTAAGAGAAAGAGGTAAAGCTAGAGAATGTACCTACAAAAGAGTAGATTGTTGATATTTTTACAAAATAACTCTCTAAGGATACTTTTGAATATCTTTGTGAGAGATTAGGGGTGATTCCCCCTCCTTATCAAAGCAATATGTATATTGAAGTACATTAGACCAGTGAACTTCATGCATATTCTTGAATTTGGACTAATGATGGTGGTTTCCTCTTAGGGGGAGCTAAGTACAGTTGCAAGTTGATATGTATATCTCAAAGGAGATGAGAAGAATGAGTAAGTAACTTTTGTATTTGGCCTTTTCTATTGGTGTCAAAGGGGGAGATTGAGTGACATCTGGGGAAGAGTTTGGTTTGGAAAGTGAGTGATAATAATTTTGTTGTTATTATTATTATTGATGTGTTTCCATCAATGAAAAAGGGGGATATTATTGTAGGATTGAGTAGAATGAGTTTTTGGTTGAGTGATTTTGGTTGATTAACGAGTTAATATGGTTTTCATTGATGTCAACATGTTGTTTTTGTCATTGATGATTATTTCCTATACGGTAATACTAAGAATATTGCTCTGTATATTCTTCATGTTGTGAATCTATTGAAGAGGTTATGATTTTTTTGTGCTTTGGATCATAGTGCAATGGAATTAGTATTCATCTTAATATAACCATGTTTGACAATGTTTTATATGTGAAATACAACCTCTACATTTCTTCACATAATGGTTTTTGATGTTGTGGTATTGGAATTGAGCTTTTAATGTCCTTATCTTCATTTAGTTTAGTTGTGACAAGATTTTGAGTTTCAAAAACATGGTTTGAAATTTTGATGGTGTTCTTACTCTAGGTTGTGGTCCGATTCTTATTCTTTTCCACCATAGGAATATTTAGTGCCGACCTTATTTAAACTATGATCAGTTAAGATGCATAGCGCTAGTGAGAGATTTTGCAAATGAAAGGATGGTATAAATAAAGGATGAATTATTGAGGAAAATATGTGTCATGTGTATACACTTGTGTGAGTGTTGTGCAAGTGTGTGCGTATGAGATGGGGATGTATGAAAGAGGATTTGTCTCCCTAAATGTATGAAGTAGAAAAAAGTGTTGTGTAAATTAGTGTGGAATTTAATGTGTTAGATACTGGAACTAATAAGCTAAAGGTATCTACAAATCATTCAATTATGTTGTAGCTATGCATTAGTGGTGGATCTATTTTCTTTTACCCTTCTTCATTTAGGTAGTGAGCACTCTAGAAATGAGCCTTCTTTCTGATGGGGAGGATCCCAACTAAGTCCTAGTTCTCCTTTATAACTCTCCTAGAATTATTCATAAGCCTCTTAGGGTTCTTTCCCTTACCCTAACACAAGAGGAATCCCTTCACTATTCCCCTTCTCCTCTGATGCTCCCCAATCAAGAAAATCACCTCTTCAATCCTACTTACCCCTTAGCAATCAATAGTTCAAGATCTCTACCTAGCAACCTAGAGCACACCCCTCTATTGGATGGTGAAGAAGGAATTATTTCATAATCCTTTCAATATTTTTTGGGGTCATCTTGGTGGTTTAACCCATATTTTTCCTATCTATTTCCAAAAACCTTTGTTAGGAGGGCTAGTAGTACTAATGCTCATTTAGGCCTTCTGATTGACTTTTTCACCAATAAATTTCCAAAATCCTTCATGAGGCTCCAAAAAAATTAGGGATTTTGATACCCTTTTTGATTCCCTTCAAGATCTTTCAAGTCTTAGATTGCCAAACTGCCTATACACCTCTTGTCCATAAAACCACTATTTTCAAGGGTTTACAAGGCATGAACACAGTCATAGTTTTGTTTGATTCAAAGGATGCAAAGATATATTCTTCAAGTCCTAAATCCATACTTTCATAATCTCAAAAGGTTTCTTTATAACACCACACATTTGGTTTGGTCAAGCCAATCCATCTACACCTCCAATTCTCTACCGATTTCACTGATTCTGCCTTGCCGAATGACTGAGACTTGCCTAAGGCTTGTCCACAAAAATAGAAAACCTATTAAAAACAACCCTAAATTGAATATTTACATGGTATTTATAGTGCCCTAATTTATTCCAAGAGGCCATGAAGATTCAACTATTGGAACTCAAGTTAGAGCCATTTCTTGGCTAATCACTCTATTGAGGACAATGAACTAGACACTGAGAACAAATTTACAAAATACCTATCAAACCCTAGTTTCTTGAAAAAATAAAAAAATAGTAAGAAAATAGAAATAATTCTCTAAAAAAACATGTAGAACATTATCCCAACTCAATCCATTATCATGTGGATGGTGGGTTTGCAAGAAGACTGATACAAATTTGCTTTGTATTACTATTAGTTTTAGACTTCCACTCTGTACAATGAGACTTCCAACCCTTGCTTCAGACTTGGAGTGGGCTTATATAATTCTAACACACATGTACCAACTATTTGTATAGGCTCCAACTGACATTAGGGTGAATTGCCTTTGTTTGAGCAAATATTGTCATTGTTGTCATGACAATTTTGCAAAGTTGCAAAGTTGTCATGAGTAACTTTACAATATATTTGCATTACAATGCTCCCTGACCTCAACCCAACTCAAATGAACCTAATTTGATTCAAATCCACTATTCAACATATTTCCACATGTTTTCAACCCTCCTGTAGGTCAGGTCAATGTTTGACCAACTTGGGCCTTCATAAGAAACTAGGGCACAAATGCCATCCCATTGATAACTTATTGATACAAACTTCTCACACACCTAACAACCTATTTACATGGACTCTCAAAAAAACTTGGGATTTCATCTTAGTACTTATTCATTTTTGGTTAGATAGAACCACCTACAAGCCAAAATTTGTCTTGGACCTAACTAATATCCTTGGTGCTCCTGCACCACTTTCTTTAGGCAGTGAACCTTTCTCTGTAAAAATTACCTTATTTGATGTCACCATAATAGGATTTCATATATTTGAGAATTAATATTACCTGTTGGTTTTTTGTTAATAGGGTTTTCCTTGTGCATGATGATTTTTGAGCTCTTTCATATCTATATCTTTCTATGGCTAATGATTTAAGGATAATTTTTTGTCGATATGATTTGGTAAAAGAATTTAAAGGTTTTATTGACAACTCATTCAACCCCCCTCTTAGTTGTCCTAGGCATTCAACATTAACATTTTAGATAAAAATTGAAATTGAACTAGTTATAGAAGATAATAAATCCATTGATAAAATGTAATATTATTAAATAATTATCTCATATGCCATATTGATCAACCAAAATGACTAAACAATTGTTCAACCAATGTAAGAGCATAAATGATATATTTCATAAAGGATTGTAAATATGAATCAATTAAGTGCATATAAATAAGATAAGAAAATGAAAATGAAAATATTGAAAAATGTAAGTAGCATCAAGTTCATCAAAATGTGATGGAAGAAAAATGGGTCTATTAGCCTAAACAAGTAAACAAACCATTTCCCAACACCATTACATTAGCAGAATCAATTTAGCCTAACTTTAGACCCTTGGGAGAGATATGCACTTATATTTTGATTGGTGATTGATTTTCACACTTTTAATATGAATTGATTGGATATGGTTTACAACTTGAATGTGCAAGAACTAGGCTAAAAGGGGAAAAATTTACAATGGTCAACACAGATAGTTCGCTAGAGATTAGATATTTAAATTTTGGGTATAGATCTAGGAAGAGGAATACTAGAAAACCTATATCTAAAATTTGAGCTCAAAATGGGTGGAAACTATTAATAGGCACCATAGTCTAGGAGGGATATGTTAGTAATTGAAATTGTCTAGGTAGACTATGTTGGTAATTAACAACATCCCGATGGTCTATATTGGTAATTAATTCCATCAAGGTGGGATATGTAGGTAATTGATAGTGTCTATACTTATTTTTTGGTATTTGATTCACCTTGCCTCAGTATGCTCTTCCTTTATCTACAAATCTTTTCTCCTAGATCTAAAAACCTTTGATTGATGATGTAATGCTCTTAGGATGTGTCCTCTATGTTGAAAAAATAACATGATAAATCATGAAAAAATAAATCTTGAACACATAATTGAAGATTCCTTTTTGTACTTTTATGCTCCTTGCAATCATATCTACTCTTGAGAAAAATATTTTCTCTTAGAATGAAGTTGTGAAGAGATGTTAAAATAAATTAGGAGTGATGCCTTATATGGGTTCTCAAGGTATTTTTGAATTTTGGGTTGGGAGGATCTTATTTTTGAGGGCTATAGTTACCCTAATTAATCTACCTCCCTATGTATACATGGGAGTGGGGTGTGGTAAGGGCCATACTATTTTAAGGGGCGAATTGGATGGTGAAGGGTTGATGATTTTATTTTCCAAAGAGAGACATTACTTTCTCACATCTTCCCTAGCACAATGTACTCCCTAGGTTCACATGATGGAGTTGTGACCAATTCAAGTAGTCCTATCTATAAAAATAATTTACAATATTTATATCCCAATTGCAAGGAAAAATCTGGAAATGTCAAATTTGACAAATTATTCTCTAAAAAAAATAGTCAAAAAATGTCAGACTATTTTGGTAACCATGGACTATGTCAATAACTGACAACATCCATGCAAAATAAGGCCCAAATTTTAAGGGAAGTGAGTTAATCAAGACTTGATATTATATCTATATGTTGAGATGTTGTTAGCAATGTTTTCATTGATATCAAAACCTATGTATCAGATGGTTGTTCTCTGGGAGTTATACGGCGTGGATATATCCTATGTATTTTATTATGATAATAAATTATGTGATGGTTATCATTGGTTACTGTGCTCAAAGTTATTTTCAAGTATCCTTGCTATCCAGACATTCACTCACTGTGTCATAATATTTTGGCATATTACTTCTATTCAGTTTTGGATAGATGCTATCAGGTGTTATCTTTCAGTTTGTGCTAAATCTTGTGGAGATCAAGGCTTTGTCTTGGTTGTGGCATTCCTATTAGCTCTGAGATATATCTCATATGTTATCTTTTAGTGATTACACTATGTAATATACTTATCTAATGTATGACCTATCTAAGGCTCTTGTAGTAGCATGGTATGGATTTCTCATATGTGTGACCTATCTTTTTGGTCTGGTGCTAGTGTGTTGAATCCTATTGAAATAGCTTTTTTTATTCAAGCCGACATGTTTTGCTAGGCTAACTTATGTATATGATTCAATGGACATGTATATATAGAATATCTATTTGGATCTAAGGTAGTATGAGAGTGTGTATGTTGAAGGTGATATGATGCAAGTTTGGATGTGTGAATGAATAGTTGGTGGTGAAGTGTGCAAGAAGAGTAAGAAGTGCGAAGGAAAATAGAAAAGACAGAGGAAAGGTAGAGAAAAATGAAGTATTCAGTTTTGAAAAGATTGTTGAAGGTTGGTAGAAGATCTCTAACTAGATTTTATGCAATCAATTTTTGTTATGATATTAATCAAATTTTTTTTATGCATATGTAGATTCAACATTACTCATTCACATTTTATCTGTAAGACTATTTTGTATTACGAAAGTTACCCCAACCGACATTGAGACTTACCCGCACTAAGAAAAACTGTGGTGAGCCTTTATAAAAATCACCTTAACCATTGTCACCTTAACAAATATTTATATTCATGAGAATTAGTTTCTCCATGGTTTTTCCCATCTTTGGTTTCCATGTTAATTCTAGTGTTCATGGTGTATGGTGTTTGTGTGCTTTATGTTCTTATATATTTTAATTACTTGAGTGGTTTAAGATTTCTCTAGATTAATTAAGTTTGTGAGAAAGAGTTTTTGGAATAATTAATTCACCCCTTCCCCTCTTATTTAATCATATTTTTCAACACTATAATTAATAATGGGATTGATGATCTTGAAGTAGGGAGCTAAGTGCATTAAAATTTAAAATAAGATAGAACCACATATGAGCTTGAGATGATATATAGTGAAGGGCACATTAAAATAAGGACTAAAGAAGAGTGTGTTAGATTCATATTCATGAATTAAATATTAATTCAAATCTAGGAATGGTCCCAAATGTGCTTAGAGGAATGGAAAGAAAATGAGTGCTAGGAGAGTTTGAAATTGGACTCACTAATTATGATACTACAGGTATCAAGAGAACACAAATTATACCAATATTTTATTCTTGAATCATTAAATAATGAAAACCATCATCTAAACCAAATACCACATGTTAAATTTAGCAAGTTGTGACACCACGTAACCAATGACTAAAATTCCTACATGGCATACCAGTGTTTCAACATCTCCAATCACATGAAATATGACATTTGAATAATAGAATAAACATAGATCTACAAACCCACAACTTTTTAGAAATGGGAAAATTGAAAAACCTATCAAGTCATCCAAGAGAATTTAGGTCACAAATAACCAACTCTACAACTAACATACACCTAGTGGCTAATCATCTAGTGATTTCATTTAACCAAGGGGTGAAACCAAAAACCCAACATAAGATCTCCATACTATAGTTCAAATACAAGGTGATTTTACACGTGACTACAAGACTAAAAGAACACAAACAACATGCACATCCTTTCACTATGCATTAAAATATGGAAAAGGAAAATAACCATGCAAGAAGATAGTAAAATATTTCCAAATTAGAGCTCTAGATCACTACTATGAAAGAAGAGCACACATGATCAAATCCAAAAGGATCATCTATGAGCACCAAGTACCTATTGGTATTTTGATGAAGGCAATATGTGTTTTAGTCACACAAGTGTTTTGTAATGTTGTAATTCTTGGAAACATTCTCTATTTATGTCAAGAGATCAAATTTACCAATGGTGCTAGAGGATCAAATTGAATATGCACTAAGTGTTTAGTCAATCGGTAAGAAGACAATAAGAAAGAAAAAGTTAACTGGATCTGAAGTTAGAGACTGATTTAAGGTGTGTGATCATACAAACATGATCTAATGAGGTATATTAAGCCATTTCTATGATTGCATCAGCTGGTTTGAAGAATTGAGTGAGTTATTAAAGATTAAAGTGGAACTAGCAGAAAGAACAATGAACCGTGGATATAGTTGATTAGATCGGTGTTGTAGTCAAATGTAAGTGGTTGAATGACATCACTAATAAAATTTGGCTTGTTTTTTGATGAGGATTGGTCAATTTTTAGATGCCAATTAGTCAAAAAAATGACCGTAACCGTTGTCAAATTTTTTTCATCGATTAGTCGACACCTAAAATTGTCGTCAGAATTATGACGTCTGTGGAGGTTGAATAATCGACGGACCTGTTAGCTTTCAAAATTGAAAATGATCAAAATTAAACAGTAAATCCCTATTTCATAACTCTAGTAGTCCCAATAGATGCATTGACAATAGTAAATACTAAGGTATCAAGGATTCATAATCCTTCTTCTCTTTGAGCTTTTAAGCTACAGGTGGGTATTACCTTCCAGATTGAATTCTTCAAATATCACAATAGTAACTTGTATACCTGATATAGATCTAATCACATAAATCTCTTACAACTTTAAAGTAAATCATTGTTTAAATTGATTGACGGTGAAAACAAATGTAAACCTAAGCAATGACCAGTGCCAAATCCTAGGGCATCAGAGTCAACAAATGCACATCTATAGAAAATCTCTCAAAACAAACACACCCAAGCCCTAGATAAAATGCCTTTCAAATTATCTTTTTATGCACATATCATATCATCAAATTCATACATGAAAAATGAAATCTTAGAGACCTCACTCAAGATTTACCCCTCCCTTGAAAGGAACTCAAGTTTTAACCCCACTATCTACCTTGTCAAAAGATGTATATGAAATTCCTTGCAAATTTAAACACATAGAGAAATCAAAATCATACATGAAGACAATAAGAGATATACATGGAACTTTAGTATATTTTATTGATAAAATTCCTGTATTTAGTACATTCAAAAAACTTGGATTCTTGAGAATCAAAACTAAATCTATAAGCTCCTATTACAATAAGTATTTCACCACCCTTTGGTGTGAGTTAAAATTTTCTATATATAGAGAAACCATCTTGGGATCCTTGAGGAAAGGATGCAACAAGCTTCAGATGGTTTCTGATAGTGACTTGCACTAGATTAAAAAAGACTTAAATTTGTAACAAAAAAAGAGAGAGAAATGGTGCCAGAAGTTGTTTCTTTAGTTTGCTGAGTTTCCCTTTGAGCTACACCTTTGTTTGCCGGTATTCAGAGCAACTACTGAAGTTGTTATGTGAATGATGACCGCCAACTGGCTAACTTACATCATCCTCTTTGTGATAGTTTCTCTCCCCGCGCTCATAGATCAGGTGCTTTGATGGAGCTCATTCATCTTCTATATCATCAATATCATCTATTGCAGGCTTCCTCCTTTTTGGCTTTGTAAGATTGTCCCATGTAGTTACCTATTCCTCTGTTGGCCACTAGAACTCTTGAATGCTCTGCAATTGTTTTTTCTATCTTTCCCATCTAGCATCAGCAACCTACTTTACATCTATGATGAACTTACTGAAATCCATCTCTTCTTTGAATGCCTCATCAAGAATTATGTTGAAGTGATCCATATCTACTTCATTTATATCATTGAGAAAAGCCCCACTTTTAGGCAATAAGAGATCAAAATCTGATATCTATGTATCCAAATTCTTTATTTCTCCATCCTCTGTTTTGATTTGAGGAATGAACCTATTGAAACTAGGTCCAAACATTGTCATTTTTGCTTCAATTTGATTTTCTTTACCCTTAAAGAAGGATGAAGCAACACTTATCTTCTCAATCTCCTCCCCTACTTGCAAAACTAATTTCGGGATATCATTTCTCAGAGACTACACTGCTGCTAGTCTTTCAAACAATGAGGTCCTTGCCGACCAAGTTCCATAATAAGCACCCAGAATAGAAAAAAAATTATTTACCTCTATCTCTAATCCAGGCAATTTATTATATACAGTAAACACTACATTTGCCTTATCCTTTAAAACATCTATTCTATGCTACAAAATTTTCAATAAGGCATCCAATGCCATTTTATTTTGATCTATAATGGCCTATTGCTCAGTAACCTCCTTTTCTTCTGTGCCCTGGTTTTCTAATTGTGGGGGTTGTTTAGGTGGTTGAGGGGTAACCACAGGCATGTTGATTATCTATTGGTGTAGATCATCAACATATTTCTCCAATTCTTTTTCCTTCATTATGTGTACCTCTCTATCTCTAACAAGTGCACTATAATCTTCAAATAGTTTCTTATATCTATCCGAGAGTTGCTTAGTTTTATCCTCATTCAACCTTGAAAAATGAGTAAGTACATGTGAGACTTCAAGATCCCCTGTGTTGTGGCTTGACCACACAACCTTTTTCCCATCCATTTTTTCTTGAAAATTTAGAAGAGAAGGCTTCTGGTCCTTAGGGTATAGGCTCCACATAGCCAGTGCTTGATTTTTTGGACTATATCCAAACCCTTTTATTAAATCCCCTACTTGGGTTTTTTAAAACAAATTTAAATTCTCCCACTTCCTTATCTGATCTATTATAAAAGTTGAAGCAAGATCCCAACCAGGAACTAGTAGCATATTGCTAGCTTTGACAAATTTTTTGGCATCTTCTGGAGTGATAGCCTTTGATTCAGGATCATAATCCTTTAATGCTTGGACAACCTCATTAGGCACATGGCCCTCCTCTGTAATCTTTACACTTGAAGCAACCCACTGTTTCTTATTCCATACTAGAAAATTCTTGAATTCATCTGACTTAATGAATTCATCATCCTTTAAGAAATCTTCTTGCTCTAGTATTCTTTCATCTTGACCTAGAGCCAAAGGAAACTCTATCTCCTCAACTACCTCTTTCTATTTTCTCTTTTCTTCCCTGATCTTCTTCCTAAGTTGGTGATCATAGGCTCTGTTTCTTGGAATTAGAGCTCCTACTCTGTCTCTTTTCTTCTCAATTGTTCTTACTTGGGAAGGCTCTCCCACTTGCATTTTTTGCCGTTTCAGTGGAGGCTCACTAGTATCCTGAGAGCTAGGAAGCTCTGTCAAATCCATAATTATATTTTCCTCTCCTCCTTGCTCAATAGGAGGTAGCTGTTCTATAGCATGAGGGATATATAATGGGTAGCCTCCATCACTATCTTCTTCACATTCTAATTCAGAATGCTTCTCCTTCTCTATTTCTTTATCATCAATTTGGTCTTCTAATGAATTGATCAATGCATTGAAATTATACATCATTTTATCTAGTCTTTGGAGGTAGGGAAATGTAGGGAAGAAACCTTCAAAAGACAACCCCTTCTTTATCACTTGTTTCTCCAATGAAAATAGATCTTGGAGTTGCTGGACCCTCCTTTCTACTTCTTCATCCTCTATAATATTTCTGATAACATCCTCTTCAGGACACTTCTCATGTCTATTGTTTATAGGAATGGTAGGAGTGTAATATTTCCTAGCCATAACAATAAAATCCTCTCTATCTACATATCTATACACTCCAACATTCATCTTGTACTGGCCCAACCAATCATTTAACTTGCTAAATGCATTCTTCCCTATTGTGAAGTTGCATACTCTAAAATGCCTAGGGGTAAATGTACCCTTCCTATGGGGGGCCATGTGCTCCTTATCAGTTAACATTAGCTACCAATTGATCTCTAGGAATGAAATCCTGGGTGGTACAAAGAATGGTAGAACATGAGGTGGCTGGGGACATCCATAGACTCTGATTATCATGAAGGTCTTCTCATAGTAGAAGTCTCCCCAGTTATGATTTTTAGGCCATTTGTCCACAAATTGACAAGGCCTCAGTAATTGCAAAGCCTTGATTGGAAGCGTGGAAAGATTTAGTCCTAAGCTGAGAAAAATTGGTTGAACTATCTAGTTCTGGAAAACACAAAAGTCGCAATTGGTAGAAGTATGGCTCCAGGCCCCTATCCAAAACTAAACTGGATTAGGTTGACCCCTCCACATCATTAGAGGTGCAAGGTGCTCTAAGTCCATAGTATTGTAGTTATAATACAAAATGAGGTGCATGAGTAGTGAGTAATGCATGAACCTAGGAATAGGCTCCCTTTTCCTAATAGCTTCAAACCCTTCATGCATCTTATTTATGGCATACCCAATGTAGTCATATCCTTTTCTTGTATGGATACTTTTTGAATCCAAAACCATCATTAGGATTTTGGAGAAATCCTTTTTGCACCACCATCTATCCCTAGCACCCTGCATAATCCATATGCAATGTATTTGATGTAGAAACATAGGTCCTTGTAGAAGTATGGGGCTGCCCCAGCCATTGATACAATATAGCTCCTATTGGCTCTTGGGACATGGTTTTGGACTTCCTTAGATGCTAGGACTATCTCCCTAATGTACCTATTCTCTTGGGCCTGTAAATTGATTTTCGTGTCCATTGGGATTTGAATACCGAAGGCCTTTATAAATGAATTTCTATCCAATGTGACCAGAGCTGAGCCATGCCCTTTCCTTATTGTTTTAGACAAAGGGTCATACTTGTCAACCAACCCAATGAGCAATTCTACGTCTACAAAAACATAAGGTACTATCAACCTAGCCAACCTGGAGGTCTAAGGGTTTGAAATGAGCACTAGACTATCAACATTTTTATAAAAATATCTAAACAGACACATCCCAGACACATCTCAGACACATCCCCTATCTTTGCATCTCTACAATAACTTAGATCATCAATGAAAACTTTGTCACCAACCTTTTTATTTTGTGAGGACCCAGGCAATAGAGTGAGAAATTCATCTGATTAGCTCTCCTTCGCCTTTTCTTTGGATCCCTTGCTAGTGGAAACTCTGCTGGTTGTTGGCTGACTCATCTTGATCAATTAATGAAAATCCCTCTAAAAATTCTGAATTTACTGAACCTTTTACTCACTGAAAAACTTAGGAATTCTCGTAATTCTTCAGCTCTAGCTCTCTGGAATGCTTGGTAATTTTAGAATGAGTGACAGTTAACTATATTTATTCCAGAGAATTGAATGCATTTTCCCTTTCAAAACTGAAGCTCTATAATCATGTCACTTCTACCATTACTTGGCATGTTCTGAACTCAATTCACTAGCCATGAGCTAAGAAAGTGACAGATAATCAAATTTGATTTCTGGCGATCTAGCGACTACACTTAGTCTCCTAGTTGCTGCAAGGCCTGGTGCCCTTTTAATACTTTCTAAGACTTAGCAACTAAAGGAAAATCCTTAGTTGCTACATGATTTTATCTTTTTAAATTCTATCTAAAGACCTAGCGACTATAGTCAAAAATCATAGTCACTGAATGATTTGGCCTTTTATGATTTTGTCTCACGATCTAGCAACCTTTTGAAACTTTAAGTTTTCATTCTAAGACCTAGAAACTATAGTCTATCTCCCAGTCACTGCAAAATGTATCACTTATTAATCTTATTCTGAGACCTAGCAACAAACTCCTTTCTAAAGTCTCAATAGCTTTTCTTCTCATTGAGAGACCTGGCGACTAGTAGTGAGTCTCTTAATCACTGAAACTTGTTGACTTTTCAAAGTTTTTCTAGAGACTACCTGACTTCACCCATCTGGAGACCTGGCTACTAAAAAGAAGTCTCTTAATCACTAAGACTCTGTTCAAATCCTCATTTTTTCTCGTGACTTCATGATAGCCACATGATCTTAATCTAACAGTAGTCGTTGAGTCTCATAAACTTCACTTTGACTCTGACTTTCTCAGGGGATCTAGAGATTGAACGAATTTGGAGATCTAGTGATTGAAGATAGAATATCTTTGATTTATTGCTTCTGGAGACTCAATGACTATAGTCTAGATCATAATCGCTGAAAGATTACTACCTCTTTATTTTATTTGGTGGCCAATCAGGGATGAACACATCACCAAATCTGGTAAGAGGATCCATATTATTTTTCACTTTTTTACCTCGGCACAGACTTAACCCTTAGTCATCTGGTGATTGTGTGACTAAAGTCACCTCCCAGTCGCTTAAAAATTTCTCTAACTCAGGTTTGATCTGGAGATTGGGTGACAAAGCAATTCTCACGGTCGCTAAAACTTTTCCTGACTCATGGTTTGATTGGGAGATAACGTGACCACCGCCTGATCAAGTCTACATCAGTGGTTCACATTTATTCTATGAAAACCTTTACCTTAACTCATCACCTTCTAGCGAACACACAACTGAAGACATCTCACAATCTCTTAATATTTTCCTTTACCCTGGTTAAATTTAGAGACCACGTGAAAGCCTTTGTTCACCAAGTCATGAGATAATTTGTTTAACTTGAGTTAGATTATGAGATTTAGCACTAACCATTGATATTTCATTCATCCTACAGTCTTCACTGAGTCACTAGACATCTTATGACTTAACCACTACATTACGAGATCAAGAGATAACCGTGTTGCTGGATCGCTGAATGTTTAAAACATAACCTCTAGAATTGGGAGAACATGTGACTACTACAATTGCTGGGTCACTAGATAAATAGACTAACCACTTGAGAACTTGGAGACTTGGCGACTGAAGGAGAACAAACCACCATCTTACATTTGGAGACTTAGTGATTATAAAAGAAGTCTCATAATCGCTGAATACTTTATCATTTCATCATTTTATCTAGAGATCGCCTAACTAAAGGTATTCTTGATCTGGAGACTGGGCGACTATAGTTGTCTTCAAAACATTTATCAGTGTAGTCGCTAGATCTCACAATGCACATTAGATTTCATTCGGAGACTTCACGACTAAAGGCATCTACTGAGTTGTTAGAAGAAAAGGAATATTCTCTTAACTTAAAGAGATTGTGTGACAAAGGGTTTTGGGGAATCGCCAGACTAAAAGGAATATGCTGAAATCATTAGGAAATTGAGTGACTAGTCGATGATAGTAAAGCACACATTCTTAAAGGCTTTCTTAAGTGATTTGAAAAAGGTAATGGCAAAATAGAACCCGGTTAGGCTTTTCTAGGTTTTTTGGATCTTTAGAAGTATTTTCGACCTAGCACTTAGGGTTTTTCACCATTATGAACATATTTCACTACTCTAGAACAAGAAATTGTAGGAGATTTATCACAAAAAATAGGGAAAACTTTCAAAGAAGCAAAAATTAAAATGCAACCTTGAAAAATTAAAAATACTACCAACAGGACCTATGGTCGAAATGTTCACTTCAACCTAGAAGAATTATCTGCCATTCCTTTCATCTATCCAACCAATGTTGGTCAAAATTGTGAGGACTTATGGTTGGAATGGTCATTGAGTATATAGCATTCTTGTTGAAATAAAAAAAACAATGTTGGTGGAAATTGCGATGATGGGTGGTCGGAATAGACATCGAGTATATAGCGTTCTCATCGATATGTGTATGCTTTTGATGTCAAAAAAGTGACAGACAATTTAATTTTTTTTAAAAAAATAAAATATATTATCAAATTAAGCATAGCAATAATATGCTTAATCTATTAGTAATTATCTGCATTTAATCTACCAATTACAAATAGTTTTGTACTACACATGCATTTAATCTACATTGATTGGTATTATAAGTTTTGATCATTCCATGTACTGATTATGTTGTTTTGAAGTCTTAAAATTAAAGAATTTTAGTCCTTTTATTAACTATTCCTGTATAGTGCTTGGCGTGCAAACAATCTTTGTCTTGAAGAACCAATGATTTCCTAGGCTCTGTCAAATAGTTGGCAAGCAATGATGTATTCAATATTTCTAAAGTGCTTCAAAAGGCTTAAACTCACCAAGAATCTTGATGCAGGAGCATCCCAGGGTAGTTGGCTATCCTGCATGTTTGGGAGATTTGATGGAGTTGTGTGGACTTATTTTCATGTGTGAGGGGTTTGGTAGAATTGGATAAACCTACTTGGGTCTTCGGTAATTGGATTTTATGTATTTAATGGAACTTGGCATGGTCTTGGTTGCTCAGCATGGCCTTGGGGAGCTCGGCCTTGCTTAGGAATTTGGTTCCTATTTCAGGTTGTATAAGTAATTTTCCATAAAGAGTTAGAGGCTGCAAATTTCAGGGATTGAAGAGGGCCTATATTTCTACTTGTGGTTCGAAGCATGAGTTCTAATTCATTCGGAGCTAGGAGATATCACAATTTTACTAAGACATCAATTTTGGGAATTTAATTGTTGTTGTTGGCCGACTTGTGGCATTTAATTTCGGTATTTGTATTTAATTTATATTCAGGGCCGACCTGTGGCTTAGATTGGTATAAGTAGGGGTTGTGGGGGAAGTCTTGAGGCATCATTCATCCATCTTGGAGAAGAGGAAGAGGCAGAGGAGTGAATTTGGAGGAGAACTAGTAGCTGTGGCTTGGGAACAAGGAGATTGCTTGGAGGGCTTGTGGGCACAAGTTTAGATCTTCCTTGGGGGTTCCTACTAGTGTGTGGATCTGGGCTAGCTAGGGTTTGGTTTGGATCTTGTGAGATCTTGTGGAGTTTCTATTGTAATTGCATTATATTTGGCCGTAACCCGGAAGGCCTTACAGCCGGGCATGTTGGATGAAAATATGATGATTCTATTATGAGTATTGGCATTGTGTGGATCTATATCTCTGTATTGTTATTATATTCTATTTTGTGGTTATTTGCTGGGGGCTAGGACATCTCCATTGGGGATTCTCCTACCTTGCACTGCATCAAATCTTCACAAGACTTCTAAGTGATATATTTGGTGTTATTGACTTAGATTTTCTTGGATTCAAGGACTTCAGAATATTGACTTACATGGGGGGTGTATTGGTGCAGGGCACCAAGGCCATTCAATTTTTCTTTGGGACTTGAGTTCTATATTTTGTTTTTCTTTCTAATAAAGGATTTCTTCTAAATTACTAGACCATCCTATGGTTTGGTTTTAGTCCTTCTTGTGTGGAGTGGTGTATGGTTGAAGAAGACAATGTAATGAACTACCAAGCAATAAACTTTTAATTCTTTACAGATAGTCATTTCTCTTCTCGTGAAGACACAGTTTGGTGTTTATATTATTAAACTCTCTATTTAATGCAACATTGATAGGAAAAGCATTCATTGATTGGTATTATAAGTTTTATCATTCCATGTACTGGTTCTATTGTTTTGAAGTCTTAAAATCAAAGAATTTTAGTCCTTTTATTGACTGTTCTTGTATAGTGCTTGGCGTGCAAACAATCTTTGTCTTGAAGAACCAATGATTTCCTAGGCTCTGTCAAATAGTTGGGAAGCAATGATGTATTCAATATTTCTAAAGTGCTTCAAAAAGCTTATACTCACCAAGACTCTTCACCAATACACCCCCCATCCCACCATCCACACCCATCCACTCATGTCAAGATCTTGTCCAAAATCATGTTGAAATATCCATTGACCTAAATCAAGATCCTTCCCTCTCACTTCCTTCATTACATAATCACTTTTGGAGTATATTCTAAAGTCCTTGAATCCAAGTAAATGTAATTCAATAACACCAAATATATCATGTAAACTCACCAAGACTCTTCACAAGACTTCTAAGTGATATATTTGGTGTTATTGACTTAAATTTTCTTGGATTCACAAGATCTTGACATGAGTGGATGGGTGTGGATGGTGGGATGGGGGGTGTATTGGTCAATGTGATCTGCTCATGAAGACACAGTCTAGTGTTTATATCATTAAAATCTCTATTCAATGCAACATTGATAGGAAAAGCATTCATTGATTGGTATTATAAGTTTTGATCATTCCATGTACTAATTATATTGTTTTGAAGTTTTAAAATCAAAGAATTTCAGTCCTTTAATTGACTGTTCCTGTTCAGTGCTTGGCGTGCAAACAATCTTTGTCTTGAAGAACCAATGATTTCCTAGGCTCTATCAAATAGTTGGCAAGAAATGATGTATTCAATATTTCTAAAGTGCTTCAAAAGGCTTAAACTCACCAAGACTCTTCATAAGACTTCTAAGTGATATATTTGGTGTTATTGACTTAGATTTTCTTGGATTCAAGGACTTCAGAATATTGACTTACATGGGGGGTGTATTGGTGCAGGGCACCTAGGTCATTCAATTTTTCTTTGGGACTTGAGTTCTATATTTTGTTTTTCTTTCTAATAAAGGATGTCTTCTAAATTGCTAGACCATCCTATGGTTTGGTTTTAGTCCTTGTGTGGAGTGGTGTATGGTCAAAGAAGACAATGTAATGAACTACCAAGCAATTAAATTTTAATTCTTTACAAACAGTCACTTCTTTATTCATGAAGACATAGTCTGGTGTTTATATTATTAAACTCTCTATTCAATGCAACATTGATAGGAAAATAATTCATTGATTGGTATTATAAGTTTTTATCATTCCATGTGCTGATTCTATTGTTTTGAAGTCTTAAAATCAAAGAATTTCAGTCCTTTTATTGACTGTTCCTATTCAGTGCTTGGCGTGCAAACAATATTTGTCTTGAAGAACCAATGATTTCCTAGGCTCTGTCAAATAGTTGGAAAGCAATGATGTATTCAATACTTCTAAAGTGCTTCAAAAGGCTTAAACTCACCAAGACTCTTCACAAGACTTCTAAGTGATATATTTGGTGTTATTGACTTACATTTGCTTGGATTCAAGGACTTTAGAATATTGACTCACATTCAAGATAACATTACATAGTTTATTGCACCTATAATTATGCCTCCATAAAAATAAGGTATTTACTTGGCAATGATACTAAGATGAGAAACTAGAATAATTTAGATCTTGTGACTCTTTATCATCAATGTGAACAAGACAACGCAGTTCCTCAAAAGCACACATTGTTTCTGCATCAAACCCTCCTGTAAACTACAAATATGGCAGACAAATAAATGGAAAAATAAAACATTACTCAAAGAAATATATTAACAATTGAGGCCATTTATCCACATGTCACATGAAGTGAATATTTACCTGATGAGCTCTAAAAGAGAAACGCACACCCTGAAGCAACAAGAATTCTTGTGCTAGTGAAATCACTTCAAACTAGTGAAATCAAAGACAACCAATATAGAGATATGAAGTTATGATGTGTTACAAAGACATAGGTCCAACATGGTAAAGGATCAAATCAATGGTAAACAGACCAACCAAGTAAAGTGAGAATAGAGACTTCTAAAAGGTTAATGATTCAAATATGGACAAAGTAATGATGGATTGATAGATATAGCACATCAAAAGTTACATTTGCATATATTAACTGAGTGAGTAGGTTACTAGACATATGTTTTTAGCTCATAGTCATTTGGTACATATACAAATGAAATGCACAAATAAGTGTTATAGCATGAACATGAGATTGTGGTATCTAAACAAAGGTAAGTTTTCAAAACTTGCATTCAAGGTAGTGACAGATACTACATGAACAATCATTAATACCATGAATCTATGCCATTGGTTTAGTTTGAGCTTCACTTGGTTTCAAGAATGGTTTAATATTCTCTACTTAACAAGGCCAACCATGTGAAGGTGAAAGCTCATTTACCCCCCCCCCCCCCCCCAACATCACTCTAAATTCCCCATTAACATTCATTCATCCATTTTTGAAATATAACATTCAATCATTATAATCACATGATAACATTCATTAACACATAAAATTCATTAGCACACAACATTCATGAATAATTCATTAAGACATCATTCATCAACATTTACTAGTACAAAATTACATCCATTAAGACAATGTTCTTTCATTATCAAAAAATGTTAATTACAATAATTTATTTTTTGGTTTCTTGCTCATTTTTCTAAGGTAACAGCTAAGAGGACCATCAATATCCTCTTCATTCCCCTCCTCTACTGGTTCTAATGCCAAAAAATGTCTCCTCCTCATTTGTTCAGGAACAGGAGGCTGCTGCACCAAAGGGGGGTCTGCTGCAATAACAACTACGTCATGGGTTAAATTCACACCATTTTATATTAGTGTTACAAGTATTTAATTAAGTAAAAGAAATATAAATAAAAAAATAAATTTAAAAGAGCAAAACATAGATTTTCTTTACCTGAATGTGCACCATGATCTACATGGTGATCACTCTGAACATCCTCCACTCATTCAACATGACATTCTGTATGCTCTAAAATATATATACACAAAAAAAGTTACACCAATTTCAATTTAAGATGTAAAATTATATTAATAATTACATAATTACTTTTAAATAGAAAATGAACACATCCATTGACACTATGATGCACATCAGGGGCTTCATCATGCGGCGTAGGATCTGTGTTACGATTAGGAGGCTGCATTGCAATGTTATGCATATTATTATCAAATAGATTGTTGCTCAAGTATTCAATTTCAAATTTTTTTTTTGGCATATTTACCTATTCACATGATGCAGGAGACTCTTGGGTTGGGCTAGTGGAAGCTTGGCATAGGTGTTCAGCGACGACTTGATAGTCTTCCTTGAAGGCAATTTTTTTGTGTTTTACCGTGCCCTCTAAATTAAATTTCAAGCCCTGCATTTTTTGATTAAACAAAATTATTTGCATTTTATTAATAATTTTGCTCAGGAATTCATTTAATGCTACTTACAATTCATGCTTTAATTTTTGAATATCCACCAGAGCTAAGTTTGTGCTGCCCAATCTTTTTCAGTTTGGCCTTTGTTTGCCTTTGATGTGTCCTGCAACCTATGAAAAGTTTGAAATATGTTACATGATATAGATATAAAGATCACTAATTAGTGCATTATTACATTCTACTAGTAGTTAATACTATTGCATACCTTCTTCTCTCATTTTCTGGTGTAATTCCTCTTTGAGAATCCCCTTTCTCTTTTGCATCCAGAATGAACTCATTCCAATCCCTAATTGGAATAAAGGGAGGACTCTCGTACTTTGGGTTCTGGACGAGACTCCTTCTATATGAGTCCCTCACAATCTTAAGATGTTTGGCAACTTTTTCTAAAATTTTCTTCTCCTAAAAAATATTACAACCAAACTCATGCTCTAAATCTTTAATGAGCTGATCTTTTAATTTTTTATCTTGCAAGTTCCACCTTTCAAGAAAAAACACAAAATTGTTTGATAGAAAAATTAACTAAAGTTGTGTACCTTGAATATAGTAAAAGAAAAGGCCCGAATGAAAGGAAAAATACTATACCAATTAATGATATGAAATAAAAATAGTAGGATAGGGTTAGTTAACTTATGATGTTCCACCTTGTATGTATGGTGGGCCCGAATATCTTCAATATGAAGTCATAAAGCGTCTTATAAAAAGAATCATTTCCTACAAAAATGTCATGGGATCATCAATCCAAAACTTTTTATGAATAGGTAAATGCATATTACAATATAAATAATAATAATTTTAAAGTACTTGGAAGCTTAGGATATTTTAAAAGCATCAATTCTTTATCGTCAATCAACAATGACGTTTGCATAACTCCCATGCTAGAAACATAGGTAGATCCATGAAATAATGGTGAATTATCACCAATACAGGTACTTTGATTTGTATCTGGCATAAAAAATGGTGCTGGTGTATCTCCTACTCCACAAAATTAATCCACTATGAGATGCACCCAAGATTAAAGTACAAATTATCAAATTATAATTAACACAAAACCAAATATAGAAAAACAAGGATTTACTAGGCATAGACCGTGAAGGCGTCAATGTTTTTATGCCCCTTGTTGCTGACATTGTACTCAAAAATCTCTGATGGATGTCGGTCGACCTCCTAGGAGGAGTTTCCTGCACTTGATCACCTGAACAATACATTGTTAGCAAAGAGATTCTGAAATAATAAAAGTAAGAGTTAACTTAAGAAGATTTTGAATGTTCCAAAGAAAAAATTCCTTGTAACTTGTCAACTTAAGGATTATTTTACTTGGGGTGGCTGGAGCTTTGCTAGTATTGGCCTCACCGTGATGTCCATGACTAGGTACTTGAGCAAGCAAAAAATCCTGTAACAAGAACACATACATATTTTAGTTCATGACATAAAAGACTGTAAAATATAAACCTTTATTGAAATCTTGTTATAACTAAAGATTCATTACTTCTTACTTCAAAACGATGTGCTTGCGCCATCAATTCATCTAGCCTCTTCAGCATCTCCTCGGTTGGATTTGCATCTTCCAAAATGCTAATAATTTATTCATTGACTCTTTTTAGTTTTTTCTTCAACATATTTATTAGATTAGGGATTTCTGGGATATCCTCATCTGTATCTACAACTATTGCCTTTGTTGTTGCAGGTGCTTTTCCCTTATCCTGAACATCAAATTGTGATAGGAATATCAGTAAAACTATCATAATAACTCCAAAACCCTAAATAAAATAACATAATAATATAACATTTTTCAACTATCTAATTTGTACAATTTCAATAAGGTTTACTATTGTTGACGAATGGGTGGGAGGAGCATCCCCGTGACCTCTATCATGTGGGGGATCCATGTTGTCCTGTGACAAAGATTAAATATAAAAACTTCAGTGAATTGAAAGCAATAGACTTAGCAAAAAAATTTTATTAATAAAATGGTATATTATAGTCATAAATTTGAGGTTAGTTTAAATGGTATATAATACTTACCACCCTCATGATAGCAACTTTGTTTGTATCTATGCAATTTAATTGGTAATCTATTAGCAGTTCTTCCCCTGCACTTATTGATTTTATCACACATACAAAAATTTGATTCCCCTCACGCACCTCAAATATGTAATTGGGTTGCTTATTAGTTGAGGAAGGTCCCGTACTATTTATAAAACCCCCAATATTCCCTATTGATTTTGGTCTCCCATCAATGTACATAGAAAATCTTTTACTTTGATCATTTTCTTTCCATTGTATATAATTTTCTGATAGTGCATACCTACACATATTTTTTTTATATTGAACAATCCACATCCACTCATTGTAATTGTAACAAGGACCTACATACTCCATCAATTCAACAACTTTTTTGTAACATACCTTTATCCCATCCATGGAAAATAGGCCCAAACCATGTAATGAGGATGGAGCAATGCGATATATCCTCTCATTAACACAAAAACTAGTGTTAATTGGAGGTAGCTCATTGGGTACCCATTCTTTCTCAAGATGTGTGTACAGAAAGGGCACCTTGATGTCACCTTTGGTCTTATCATCATAAGAACACGACCCCCATTTAGCAAGGAAAAATTGCATGCATTTATTAAATTTTTTTATAATCTTTTGACCTCTAGTTGATCTCCCTATTTTAGCCGTACTACATGTAGAAATTTCATCTACCATTCCCTCATTTCCCTCATTCGATGTAGATTGGTCTGACAAGTACCTATTTGGTAGGTCCTGCAATCCATCAAATGTGATATTGTCATGTCTCCACTTCAAATAGAATTTTGATAATAATTAAATAATATATATAGAATAATCAAGTCATGACCCATATGTATGGTTCTTCTTTGTCTATATGTGGGAGATATAAAATGTAAGTTGAAAGTGAAAGAAAGACACACAAATAGGAATCATATCAAAGGATAAACAAGAAGAATATAACATGTCAAAATTTCTGTGTCAATTATTCGACACATTAAATGATTATATAATATGTCTATTTATAACATACGTGCTTAGTAATAAACATGAAGAATATAAGAAAATTATGTCTATTTATTGACTTATACCTGCTGATCCATGTCACTGTGCAGGATCCTCGCCAAAGGGGTTAAATTTCCTGCATATGTTAATCATTTATCTTAAGTTAGCTAAATATTACATGATACGTATGCTACAAATAATGTAGAAGACAACATGAACAATATGCAAGATCGTAAATATGAAAAAATTACCTTTACCTTATATATGGAATGCAAGATCATCAATTGCAGGGGTGACGATGTCTGTAGTCAATTGCCTGTTTGCAGAAAGGGTGACAATCAAACAAAATATATACATGTATCAACAACAATTAATTGAGCATCATAAGAAAAAAATTGGTAATTATAAATCACATATGTTGTAATCATTAGAATTGAACACAATAAATATGTAATCATTAGAATTGAAATCAATAAATCAATATTAAATATATATACTAATCAAAATAAATATATATGAATAATTAAATCACATACCTTGTACATTTCAATCATGTCATTGATCATCTTCTTCATCCATCTCATCATCATCATCATCATCACCATCACCATCACCATCACCATAATCTTCATCATCATCATCTTCTTCTTTATCATCTTCAATATCTTCTTCTTCCATAACATTATACTTTATCAACCTTCCTCTTGGATCATGTCTAACAACAAATGACCAACCCTGTTTATGTGGAACCTCTAAGTTAAAAACTTTCTCACATTGGCTTGGAAGAACATGTTAGGAATAGTCCCAAGAGATAACTGAGAGAGGGGGGGTGAATTAGTTATCTACAAGTTTCAATTCTTTATCCAATTAAGTATACTTAAACATAAAGCATAAACATAATGAAAGAACACTTGAACAAAACACAATATTTTGGTTACGGGGAAACCCAAATAGGTAAAAACCCCAGTGGGAATTGACACCCACTAATATTCTACGCTAGTGTATTATGATCCTTGTTAGAAGATCCTTAACCTTGTTAGGAGTTTCTTTACAATATATTTAGTATAGTAGACTTGGTCAAGGGCCGGACCCTATTAGGAGTCTTTTATAATTGTCCTTGTTAGGGGAGAGGACGCACTATCTGAGAGCTCACTGCTCAAAGGGGCGAAGGCTACAACCTTCTAAATAACATATACACACTATATATGGATCTTGGTGAACTGCGCTTTCACCTATTGTCTGGTTTAGTTCTAATTTATAGTACAAATACTTTACTTGGTCACATAGACCTTCTTCTGATGACTCAACACTTTGCACACTCTGCTCTACTTTGCTTAATCAACCATGAACCACACTCAAGAAATCACAAATGAATGCCTATAAATATCTTTCCTCTAAATGATATAATCAAGTCAGCCTATTAGAACCACCTTGAAATCATATTAGAGAAACCATAACAAACTTTGATAAACATTCTATCGGCTCTTATATGCATGCAACATATTCTAGGACCTGTCCAACAAGATAATTGTAGATGCACGCTACACACTATTGGCTCTACCAAAACAACTGTATCTTTCTCCTCAAGCTGAATTACTTCATGCAATCTTAACCAAATATCAATAACTCTTCTCTAAGCTTAAATCCAAGGCTGCATACCCAAAAGATAGGCGCAACTCTAGAACCAATAAAATCTCTGTTGGCTCTTCTGAATAAACACAAAAAACTACTACTGGCGAATAGCGACTGCATATCTTCACTTCTACTAAATATCAGACTATGCATCCATGAGTAAAACATAACTAACATGTCTTCAACATATATCCAAGTGCGCAAGGCTTCATGATACCTATACAGACAACCATACATAGAACACTACCTATTACTTTGTCAGGAACACTGCTGACACAAGCTGCTATATAACTATCTGTACTAACAGTTAACCTCTGTGCCCATGATATCATGCTGATATCATGTCCATGCTACATATACTGAAAGCTTACTGCATAAGACTTCTATGCATGCTACTTTCCATATGTTGTCATTAATGACAAACATACAGTCAGTACTGGCCTGCTGGCAAATCTCCAACAGAACATAGGGCACATCTCCAAATGGCTCAAATGACTGTGTATTAATCATTTTAAATCCATTATCATGTTGAATAATAGTTCTATCAGGATCATTTTGATTTAGTTGTAGCCTGTACCATTTGACGATGAATAGAACTACTTTGAAGCAGTTAAAGTTGCACTCAATTATATCATCCAAGATGCCATAATATCTATTTTGAGATTGTTGAGGATGTATGTCATTTCTAGATGATATATTAGTGACCTTGAAAACTACAGTTATCCCAGAATCACAAGTTTTCTTCATGTCATCAAAATTTTTTATGAAAAATTTGTGGCCATGATAGTACATAGCTTTGTGGTGCTTGACCTGCAATTTTTTAAGCGTGTGAAAATTATTTGCATCGCAAGTTGATATGAAACATATGGGTCATGATTATTAATAAATTTTTACGTACCTCTCTACCTCTTAAACCATATGCTGGATCAATTACCATTGGCGTAAAATTAGAATCTCCATTACTATGAGCTTCTCTAACCAATGAAGCAACACCTTCCCATGTTAATGAGCAACCATTTTGTTGACATTGTTCAATCCATACTATCATCCAATCAAGATTGTTCATAATATATAAATGTATTACATCCCACTCTTGACCAACTGTATAAAAAAAATACACCAATTACAAATAACTTATATTGAAGATTTATAAGAATTAATTAACTACAATAACATCTTATATATACCTCTCACTTTCCTCTATCTACCTTTTCCCATCAAGTACTCCCGTTTGAATTTGTTAATGAAGTTGGGATCCCAAATATGATCTACATGGATCTTTGCTACAAACTTAAGAAGATATTCACTAATGTACACCATGGTCTAGTATACCATATATCCCTCCACCATAGAACCCTTAGGATGTGATCTTTTTCGAACCAAACCTTTCAAAAATTTCAAGTGCCTCTCAACCATCCACATTGACCTAGTTTGTATAGGTCTACACAATTCAATCTCCTCAATCTGATGTATGAGGTAGTGTTCTTGTGCATTGAAAAAAGTTGAAGGTAGACACTTTTGCATTTCACACATAAGATGAATAATTTTTCGCTTCCAATATTTTACATCTTCTTTATTGATTCTTTTTTATGACAACCACCTCATGTATCTTCTAAGATCATATATAACTTGTTTGACATTGTTGTCGAAGTGGTGTGGGAGAGATAGAGGTAGAACACACTACAATATTTGTAAAATGATCTTATCAATATTTTATAAAAGAATGCAATGAAAACTACATGCAGTATAGAAACATATAGTGAATACAAAATAACAATAATTACCTTAATAAATGTATGCCAATCATGTGTTTTCATCCTTGGCCCAAATTCACTTTTCTTTAATATGAGATTGTTTATGTTTGTAGCAAATCCTATGGGAAATCATATTTTTTTTATGACTTCTTTTATAGCATTTCTTTGCTGCTCCGACAATAACCAAGTAAGGGCACTTGTATTAATCTGGTCTTCATTATTATTTGATCGAATTATATTTTTCATTGCATGGTTGGATTCTTCAATGTCACTGCAAATTTTGACAATTTTTGTTAGAAAGTAAAGTCCACCAAGATAATTGAGAGGGGGGGGGGGGTGAATCAGTTATCAGATAAATACAACTTTTATCAACTTCAATATATTTTAACCAAGTAAGAAATTTAATCAACAACAATAGAAAGATAAACATACACAATAACACAATAACACTAGATATGTTGACTAGGGAACCTCTTGATCAAAGAGTAAACCCCGGTGGGAATGATGCCCACAAAAGATGCACTAATATGGAAGTTCCTTGTGAGAGGATGGAATCTGTTAGGAGTCTTATGGAATACATTCAATACATATGAGTCCCTGTTAGGAGACTTTGAATCCCTGCTAAAAGATTCTAACTCTGTTAGGAGTTATGGAAGACAGAAGGACCCACTGCACAAACAACTTCATGTGTAAGATCACCGAACACACTGTCCAACTGATCTTTGTATTAATCAACATAATAGTACCAAAATATTACTGATATCAACAACTCAATAATCCTAATCTGACTATGCTAAACCGCACCAACTGCTTCATCAAATCTCAATACTACATATCTATACTTCACATATCCTCTTCCAACTGTGTGTGTGAAAATTGTACCTGATCTATAGACACAACACTTCAGTAAAACATTAGAGGTTAGCTATAATCAAAATCGTGCAAAATTGAAATCTAATCTAACCAAGCGATTTACTGCCTTCTAATAGGTGCGAGATTAATGTTCTCATATTGTAATCAAGATCAGTGACCTAGATGACACCTAAATGAAGGATTTGAATGCAATTGATCTAGATATGAGATTGAATGCAATTAAGCTATTTTTCTGGTATTTTCTATGCAATAATAATGATAAAAACTGATATGAATCTATGCTAATATGGAAATTGATATGCTAAAATGATCTTACAATGATATGTAATATGAATGCAAAAATAAGATTGATCTCACAAAGATGTCGATTCGCAAGAGCTTTGATTCTTCAATTCCAATTCTCCAATGTGATTATGCAAAAATATGAGATGCCTGGATGCAAATTTGAGAGATGATTGAGAGATGAGCTGAAGCCTTGATTTTATAGAAATCCAGGGCTTTGGAGGTGCATGGGAAAAAAAGCCATAAATCACTCAAATAACTCAGGTTGATTTTTGAGTTATTTTTAAATAAAGGATAATTAACTCACAAAAACATGCAAAAGCTAAGCTTTAACTCAAAATAGAGTTTAGCTTTAATTGATAATTGATAGTTGTCTGCTTTTATGATTGTGCATGTTTTATTTATGAATTAATTTAATAATAAAGTGATTTATTTCCAACTTAACTGCTTTTTGAAATAAAATAATTAATTTATGGGTTAATTAGCTATTTTACCAAACTTTTATTAAAAATTATATTATTAAATAATGACAACATGCTTTAATTAATTAAATAAGAATTTAATCAATTATTCATAGGAATTTTGATTTATTGTCAAAATTAAATAATACAATTAATAATAGATAGAATTAAATTTAATTAAACAATTAAGTGGCAAATATTAAATCTAATTAATTAAATATGCAAAATATTTAATTAATCAAATTTTAGGATAAATGTGATTTATTGCCAAATAATTATAAAATTAAAGATAATTATGATGATTAGGAATATTACTAGGAATATTCCCTGATGTAGAATTTAAGATAATCAATTAGGATTCGATGATGTGCAGATGTGCCTTAGATTAGGACTTTGATGTCGATTTCATTCGAATTGAAGATGTAGGAGATTAATGAACTTATAGCCCATTTTTGGGGTATTACATTTTGCCCCTCTTTGAATTACTGTGTGAAGCACAGTGGTTCAAAGAAAGTCTATGTTTGATAAAGATATGAAACTGATGTTCAAAATTGATAATTGATATGAGACAGAAGCTGATTGATATTGATTTGATATGGAGATAATAGGTCCTGAGTGACCAAAGATAATGTTCACTATAACAGAAAATGAACCTATGATTGCGAAAAAGTGTCAAAATGTCTGATTCCAAACCTTAGGATTGCAAAGAAGTGAGTGACCCATTCTAGACTCGATTGTCTTAGCAGAACTAGCAGGTATCACATCCAAACCCTTCAGTTGCCGACGAACCAAGGAAAGAATACTATGATCTGATGGTTGCAAAAACTGATACAGTATACAAGATTAGGAGAATACCAGATTGATATGGATCTTGATGAATCTGATATGCCCCAAGTGATGATAGATTTGCCCCGAGCAATGAGGTCTTTATGATGAATCAATAACTAGACGTGGTTGTTGTCTTGATTACTGAGGAAAGATATTGATTTCTATAAAGATATGATTTCAAATTTGATTACAGACTTTGAATGGTATGCAATACCATGCCCCCTTAGGGATTAAAATTGAAATCTGACAAGAAAAGTCAGCGTTGAGAGTTTAGAAGCATGTTAATTGATTTGAGAAGTGGTTAAACACGTCCGGTGAATGCATTCTGCATCGTTTAGAGGTCCTAGAGACTAAGTTTGACTAGGTTTGACTATGAGTTGACCATGGTTGACCAAGTTGAAATTTCAATAGTTTGATGTAAGATAATCAGTTAAGTTGAATTATGGATTTCTGTGATGATCGAAGGTCGAATATGCAAGTAGTTAATAATATGAATGATCTCAGATTTGAATTTTGATCCTGAAAAAGGATTCTACTTGCTGTTTCGTTGGAGGAACCTTAGTGTGAGATTTAGCTCTTGTTAGATTTGAAGATGCGATTTAAAGAATTATTTAAGCATTGAAGTTTGTTTAGTCATTGTGAGATCATGCAAAGATGAAAAATGCAAAGAGACATGCAAAATGAAATGCAACCTAAGACCTAGGACCTACTCACTGATCATATGTCAATTTGTTATCATCATTGAACTTTTAGGTAATCGGATAAATCAATACAATGCCCACTAGCTAAAAAAAAACCATAGACATATGAATATTGATTTGTATGCGCAAGAATCAATACAACACCCACTGGTCAACAACCATGGATATATGAATATTGATTTTATTTTCAGAATGTCAGATTAGATATAAGCACCAAGGCATAAACACCAGGATGACCTGAATATCATGTCCATTTTGATATAGCAATTTGTATAAGCATCAACACATAAACGTCGTGATGACTTGAATATGCCTTGCATTCAAACACATCAAACAGTCAAGAGATCATTCTAAATCTAGTGTGAATTACCCGTAGTGACCCTTTATCATTCACATCCTTAGGTAAGATCATGTTTCACAGTAGGAGAAAGAACTCACTCAAAAAGACAATAGTTAGATCAAACTTCTTTGAATCATCTGAGTATCAATGGTCGAGGTACGCATGGCCATCCAATTCGAGATAGAGGATCTTACAGTCGAACACCATTTCAATCTAGAATTTCCAAAGATGTTAGATTTTCACATACAAGCAGAAGACAAAGAAAAGATTATGCCCCTATTCATCACTCTCTAAATCCTATAAAGAACATCATCGAAGAGCTCGAAGGGACACAATATGAAAAAATCTCAATGCGAATCAGTAAGCATACAAAGAGATAAAGCATGAAAAGCACAAATTGTTTTCAGTTGAGTTTTGATTGCATTGTTGTAGATGCAAAATCCTTTCTGGAGACAAAACAGATTGACTGAATCACATGAAGCATTCATTCCTAACAATCTCCCCCATTGGCATTGATGGGAATATAGATGAAAAAACATCCAAGTTCCATGAATACCAACATTGCAACACTGCTGCTCTAAAAATACTTTCAATTCCTCTTCATCAATCAAATATTGCTTTGTTTTCCTATACAATCTCTCCAATAGATGGTTTTTCATGTATACTTCTCCCCCATTGACATCAATGACAAATGCTTCATCACTATGTCAACAACAACTTCAATGTCAAAAGACATTATTTAGAAAATACATTCACTAGAGTCATCATGACTCAGCTTAGATACACATACTCCCCCATAGAGGAAGTACCACCATCCAGTCCAGAAGAAAGATAGGGCTCATATACCACTGGATGGATGCAACAGTCTGCATCACTTCTCAAAAGTAGGTTGGGGCATAACCCCAAGTATACCTCTAAGATACCCAAATGTATCCTTAGGCAAAGGCTTTGTAAATATATCTATAATCTTCTCTTTCATACTTATATACTCAAGTCTGACTTCTTTCTCTGCCACTTTCTCTCTCACTACATGATACTTTATTTCTATATGCTTTGTCTTAGAATGTAACACAAGGTTCTTAGACATACTATGCTAGTGTTATCACAATGTATAACAATAGGCTCAACAAATTTTATTCCAATATCCTTCAGCATTTGCTTCATCCAAATTATTTGATTACAATTGTTTTCTACTCCCACATACTCTGCTTCTACTGTGCTCTATGAAATATAGTTTTGCTTCTTGCTTAGCCAAGAAACTAATCTTCCTCCAATGAAAAATGCTCCTCCACTGGTGCTCTTTTTGTCATCAACACTACCTCCCCAATCTACATCTGTATATGCACATAATGTAAAATCATCAGATTTTTCATACCACAATCCATATTCAATTGTGCCTCTTAAGTATCTCAATATCCTTTTTACTGCGATTCTCTAGGTTCAACTTGAAATCTTGCTACAATTCCAACTGCATGTGATATATCTGGCCTTGTGTAAGTTAAATATTGCAATCCTCCGATCATAGATCTATACTTTTTCTATTCCACTACAAGAGTCTCATCTGTGATAGATATTTTGTGTCTGGTTACCATAGGTGTTCTAACTGGCTTACATTTCTGCATTCCAAATCTCTTCAATAAGTCATTCAAGTACTTTTTTTGACTTACAAAGATACCATCACTTTTTAGTGTTATCTGCAATCCTAAAAAGTATTTCATCTCACCAATCATACTCATTTCAAAGTTAGTCTTCATTTCATCTGCAAATTTATCACTAGCTTCATCTTCTCCTCCAAAGATAATATCATCAACAAAAATAACTACAACCAACAGACCATTCTCAATTTCTTTTGTTTACAAGTTTCTATCTACAGTACCTTTAGTAAATCCTAATTTTATCAAATACTTATCAAGTCTTGCATACCAAGTTCTAGGTTCTTATTTTAGTCCATATAAATCTTTCTTCAATTTACATACCATATCTCCTTCTTGAGTTAAAGGAAAACCTCAGGTTGCTCAATGTAGACCTCTTCTTCCAATTCTCCATTCAGAAATACTGACTTCACATCCATCTAATAAACTTTGAATTTTTTATAAGTTGCATAGGACAAAAAAATTCTTACTGCTTCAATTCTTGCTATTGGCGCAAAATTTTCTTCATAGTCAATTCCTTCTTTCTATGAGTATCCTTTACGTACCAATCTTGCTTTTTTTCTTACAACTTCTCCTTGTCCATTCATCTTGTTTCTGAATACCCATTTAGTTCCTATAAAATTCTTATCTTTAGGCCTAGGGACCAATTCTCAAATCTTGTTCTTTTCAATCTGATCTAGTTCTTCTTTCATAGCTTTAATCCAATGTTCATCTTCATAGGCTTCACTAGTAGATTTAGGTTCAATTTGAGAAATTAAAAACAATTTTTCTTGTACCTTATTCCTTGTCTAAATTCCTCTGTCTATGCTTCCACTAATCTTCTCAACAGGATGATTTCTTGATAGATTCCTATTAGGCATCACTGTCTCATTTCTTGTTTCTGTTGTAGGTTTGATCAATGATTTCTTTACTATAGCTTTCATTCAAAAAATCACTATCAGTCTCATAGAATAATTTTGCATTCTCTGGATTAGTTCTAGGATGAGTTCCTTCATCTGATTCATAATCAAGCATTCTTTCTTGAATTTTGAACTTTTCATCAACTTTGACATTTGCACTCTCAACAATAGTCTTAGTTCTTTTATTGTAACATCTATAAGATTTTCTCTTCAATGAATATCCAAGAAATATACCTTCATCACTTCTAGGATCAAACTTTCCAATGTCATCATCTCTCTTAATATAACATTTTCTTCCAAAAATTCTAAAATACTTAACTGATGGTGCATGTCCAAACCATAGTTCATAGAGTGTCTTGTCTATATCTGCTCTGATTTGTACTCTGTTCATTGTATACACTGCTGTGTTCACTACTTCTCTCTAGAATATCTTCACCAAATCATCTCAAATAACATAGCTCTTGTTGCTTCAATCACTGATCTATTTCTTCTTTTTGCAATACCATTTTGTTCAGGTGTCCTAGGGGCTAAAAACTATCTCTTAATACCATTCACTTCACAAAAAATATTAAATTCTTTTGAATTAAATTCTCCACCTCCATCTGATCTCAAACATTTAATTATCATTCCAGATTCATTCTCAACTTTGTTCTTAATAATCTTAAACTTATCAAATGCTTCAGACTTTTCTTTAAGAAATGCAATCCACATCATTCTTGTAAAATCATCAACAAGAATAATAAAATACCTTTCTCCATAGAATCCTCTGGTCCTTGTGGGACCGCTCAGATCTGTATGAACAATTTCCAACTTCTCTGCTGTTGTAAACTTCTTGCTGGGAAATGAGCTTCTCTTCTATTTAGCCATACACATTCCTTGCAAATCATGTTAGTAGGCTTCATAATTTTAGGCAAATCTCTTACTACAAGAGTAGTACTCACTTTCACAATGTTATCAAAGTTTATATGACAAAATCTTTTGTGCCATAACCAACTATCATCAATCTTAGTAATCAAGCATGTCATCTTAGTAGGATTCAACTAAAATACATTACCTCTAGTTCTTGATCTAGTACCAAACAAATTTCCATCCTTGTCTTTGATTACGCAAGTTTTCTTAGTAAACCAAACTTGATATCCCTTATCAACTAGTTGCCCAACACTCAAAAGATTATGTTTCAAACCATCCACAAAGTAAACATCATTAGTATTAGTCTTTCCATCAAGAGTAATAGATCCTATACCTTTAATCAAACAAGGTGCATTGTTTCCAACTCTAACAACTCTTCCATCATAATTGTTAAACTTTATGAACTTTTTCATATCTCCAGTCATATGATGTGAACAACCACTATCTATAATCCAATCAGTTTTATTTTCTACTTGAGAAACTAAGGCTTTTTCTTCCTTAACTTTTGTTTCAAGATTTTCTTCTTTTATTGCTACAAATCCTATATCATCATTCTCAATATCACTTTCACTTAAAGATTTCTCCAAACTAGCTTCAAGTTCTTCATCATTTGTGTAATAACATTCTTTAGATCTTTAGGTTTAAAGTTCTTTCTATACTTCTTGACTCTTTTAGGACATTTAGATCCAAAATGACCAAATTCTTGACAAGTCCAACATTTAAATTTTTTTTTACCATCTAGTTCTCTTTTCACAAGCAAGGAAATACCTTGTTCAATCTTCTTGTGTTCTTCATTTCTAGATCTATTGCTACTAGCATAATCTCCACTTACACTGATGCTTCTTAACAAAGTAGGGCGAACACTAAGTGCACTGAATGTTGTCTCCATTCTAGGTAAATCTCCTGATAATCTCAAGTTCATCTCCGCTACTTCCAATCTTCCAAGTAGAGTTTCTCTGGTAAAGTTCATAGTACAAGGTATAACTTGTTCAATCATCTATGTTGTCTTCTTAAATGTAGGAGTCAATGTCCTTAGAATTTTCCATATCACTTCATTCTTTGGCTTGGTTCCTCCACAAGATTTTATACCTACAACAATATTTGACATTCTACCAATATAGCTTCTAATAGATTCATCTTCCATCATTCTTACATCTTCAAATGCACATATCCAATTATGTAATCTGACTTTGTTTGCATGTTCATCACCTTCAAAAGTAGATTGTAAAGCTAACCAAATTTCATGAGATGTTTTTAGATATTTTACCTGACTGTACTCATTTTCTGGAAGGGCTGACAAAAGTGCTTCTCTAGAAATTATGTTACACATGAATAGATCTCTTTCCTCATTAGTAAATTCTTCAATCTTGTCCTCATCAATGATAGTATTCTGATTCTTTGTGATTAAACAATAACCTGGTCTTGAATAGAGTAAATGTGTCTTCATCTTTTCTTTCCAGCTATCAAATTTTACTCCATCAAACTTAGGGCTTTCTTTGCTGAAATGACTCTTCATGGATCTCCTTAAGTTGTTAAACTTTTCCGTCAAGGACTTGCTGCTCCGGTACCAATTGTTAGAAAGTAAAGTCCACCAAGACAAATGAGAGGGGGGGGGGGGGGGTGAATCAGTTATCAGATAAATACAACTTTTATCAACTTCAATAGATTTTAACCAAGTAAGCAATGTAATCAACAACCATAGAAAGATAAACATTAATAATAACACAAGATATGTTGACTAGGGAACCTCTTGATTAAAGAGTAAAACCCGGTGGGAATGATGCCCAAAAAAGATGCACTAATATGAAAGTTCCTTGTGAGAGGATGGAATCTATTAGGAGTCTTATGAAATACATTTAGTACATATGAGTCCCTGTTAGGAGACTTTGAATCCCTGCTAAAATATTCTTAGTCTGTTAGGAGTTATAGAAGATAGAAGGACCCACTACCCAAACAACTTCAAGTGTAAGATCACTGAACACACTATCCAATTGATCTTTGTATTACTCAAAAAAATAATACCAAAAGATTACTGATCTCAACAACTCAATACTCCTTCTCTGACTGTGCCAAACCGCACCACCTACTTCATCAGATCTCAATACCAGATCTCTATACTTCACATATCCTCTTCCAACAAGTATTGCACAATTACATAATTCACTTTAAAAAACAATACACAACCACTTATTTCAATAAGGAAAACATTCCTTCCTTTATACCACATTCAAGTAATTACAAATTAGTTGGCATACAAATTACAAAATAGAATCTTCTGCACATTACATAAAAATTACACAAAATTGTCAGCTTCTAATTAAGATAATTCTTCACTCGTGCAACCTCGAACCTTGTGCTCATGTCCAAGTCACTAAAAAAATATCTTCAACTACCTCATAACTGTGCATGATCAGATTCAATCCCGATTAGGAGATATCATCCGATTTCCAAAAATCGCTACTCAGGAACACTGCTTCCACTGGAATGCTCATAAATTCCATGAATAAATGAATTTATGTATGCCCTCTTAACCATGATCTTATAGAACATCATTGAGTAAGTCCTCAACTCCACATAGCTTCATCTTCAATATCCCATGTGCACTAACTCAAATACTATCTACTTCTCTTCTAATCTTCAGTAGATCACTGTGTTAACATCAATGACAATCATAGTCATGAATGCAACAAAAACTACTACAGAATGGCTGGAAATACTCCCCCATAGGATATATTTAGCATTCATTTGTAAAAATTTTGTCTTTGTCACACCTTCCATCCAATATTTTCCATAATGTCTCTGTTACATTCTTCCCAATATGCATAGCATCAAACAAATGCACGATTGGGAGTTGCTCGTAATACAACAACCTACTAAATTGCATAGGATAAATTTTTAGTCCTTTTGGAAGTTGGTCATTAATTCCTTGATGACCTTTACGAGCATCAATTACATCATTAGTAAACAAAACACAATATCAAAATATAAATTTCAAATAAAAACCATCAGATGGAATGACATTACCTTGACGATTTATTTTATTGTATTCCAACTTCCATAGGAAAGGTTTCATTCTCCGTGGCTTTGATGTAGTCTCTTCTTTCCCATTGAAAATATGTTTTTTGGTAATTTGGTACTTATGATTTCTATGGAGAAAGTGTCTATGCTCCATTGAACACCTGCTTTCCTAAACTTTTTGAATGACGAGATTTCATCTTTGGACCACAAACTGGACATGCAAATTTTCCCTTTGTCTGAAGACCTACAAGATCATGTATAATTGGATTAAATATGTTAAGTTTGTGTTAGCACTAGAACATACCAAAAAAGAGGTGTTAAGAAGAGAACATACAACAAAAATGTGTTAGCCCAGGGACATCATGTATTGTCCATACAAGCATTGCATGGAATTGAAATTGTCTTTGTCCTATTGGTCTAGAAATGTCATACATAGTGACCCCATTCCATAACACCATCAACTCGTCGATAAGGGGCTCAATATATAAATTGATATCTTTAACTTGGTACTTACCTAGTTGAATGAACAAAAACATTACGTAATTATTATGACCATTTTGATGGATTATTTATAATAAAATAATTTAGATGACTATTAAATGAAAAAATACTTGGACCAATCATTGCCAACATTATGTGATCCCTCTTTATGGACATCCAAGGAGGAATGTTATTGTTGATAACAAAAAATAGGCCACACCTAGTAAATAGATCTAATCTCTCCAAATGGATTGACACCGTCCACTGCCAATGAAAGCTTGAGATTATGAGGTTCTTCTTTAAAGTGTGGCCAAGTTTCCTCTATTTCCTTAAATACAAAACCATCCACAGACATTCACATAATTTCATCTTGACTTCTATTGCATGCATGGTAATTCATAAATTGTGCCAAGCTATTGCACCTGAATAATCATTGCAGATGTGGAATAATGGGAATAAACTGAAGAACCTTGTGAGGCACCTTTTTTGTTATTTGATTTGATTGATATCTACTAGTATGACAATCAGGGCATTCTGTTGCAAATTCATGTTGTTTATGATATATAATATGATCATTCAGACATGCATGTATTGTTTGATACTCCATTCTAATATCTTTCATAATGGAAGATAATTCTCAGTACGAGCGAGGTAGAATGTTTGATGGTGGTAACAAACACTCACCTATCAACCTACGACCAAAAATATTATTTTTTAATATAAAAAATATTAATTGCTACATGATTCACCCTTTGTTAACTATAAGGGAATTATGACTAAAAAATGAAAAAAGATGACATACCTTAACATACGTGTCATTGCTACGTTGGATAAACTATTCATAACCTTCAAGTTCACCAACAAAAATACAGTGGCAAGAAGAGTTGTTTGGGAGCCTTTGTATAGGGGCTCGTTTGCCTTCTCAAGTATAGGTACATCAAGGTCATCTGCATCAACAACATCATCATCATCATCATCTTGATCATCGTGATCATCTTGATCATCGTGATCTTCTTGATCATCACAATCTTCCATGGGATCATTACCTTCTACTTCTATATTCACACCTCCATGTTCCCTCATTTGGAAATCCACATTCTCCAGATTGTCATGGTCCATAACATGAAACCCAGGGTGGTTGACCTCTATGAAAATGATGACCTTAAATTAACCATGGCCATGATGTCATCATCAAATCATGTCTTATGTATTTTATAAATTATTAAAATACATACCAATGGATAGAATTCATTTCCCCCTTCAATGTGACCATGCTGCCTACAATGTCCTCGGTTTTTTTGATTAGATATCTTCAAGTCTTTAAGCCCTTACAAATTTTGCAGGGACAATAACATTTTACATCACCTTTTCTTTTAAAGTTAGACCACAATCTAGAAATTGTCTTGCTATTTTTTTGTGGGTTGATATCATTAGACATGGTCTTTCTTGAATGGAATGAATCATTGGTGGAAGAAGGATGATTTTTTTGCAACCTGCAGATACAAATCATCACTGAACAACCATTTTCTCAACTCTAATTTTCTCAACATAAATGGACATTTATCATACCATAGAAACTTGATTATTTTAATATGGAATACACTAAGGAGTACCATAAAAAATATTAACCATTTACAATCATGAAAAGTAAACCTAAATCAAATAGCTCATTTTTTTATCAACATCTGTAGTCTCTGTGAATATGAAAAATGAAAGAAATATGAAGCTGAAATAAAATAGTGAACAAAAATTCAAATTCAAGGCCTAATTTATCAAGAGAAACAAACAATGCATAACCCCATGACAATAAAAAAAATCATTAAGACTCTTTGTCAACAATGTTTAAAATCATCAGGACTATAGAAAAATAATCAAGACTATAGAAAATCAAATTTTAGAAATGGATGGTTTTGATGCTTTGCCATTACAAAAATTGAGCATTCATCATTTGGTATTGTGTATTCCATTTAAGTATGTCAACAATGTTCAAAATCCTATCACCAAGCATAGACATAGGAAATAAAAAAGGGACAAAAGACAAAAAATAAGAAAAATCATTAGGACTATAGAAAAATCAAGTTCTAGAAATGGATGGTTCTGATGCTTTTCCATTACAACAATTGAGCATTCATCATTTGGTACTTCTTGGTGTATTCCATTTAAGTATGTTAGGCACAAAGTATTCCATTTACATTTGACAAACATGCAAATTTGACCAAGCATTTATGTAAGGGTCAAGGACCTATAGGTATATCTAAGTTTGTTATATGGCCATTGATGCCATTATTATCAATTGTACTTCAAAGTGCAAAGACACCAAAAAGATGTAAAATTGCATTATTATAACTGACTGTGAAGGTTAAGAAGAAGTTGAAAATCAGTTTGTAAGGGGATTTTGGTCGGTTTCGTACATGAGTTTTATGGGAGAGGAGTCTTAGAAGTTGTGGGGAGGTGTGTATGGTTGAAGAAGACAATGTAATGAACTACCAAGTAATAAAATTTTAATTCTTTACAAACAGTCACTTCTCTGCTCATGAAGACACAGTTTGGTGTTTTATTATTAAACTCTATTCAATGAAACATTGATAGGAAAAGCATTCATTGATTGGTATTATAAGTTTTGATCATTCCATGTACTGATTATATTGTTTTGAAGTCTTAAAATCAAAGAATTTCAGTCCTTTTATTGACTATTCTTGTATAGTTCTTGGTGTGCAAACAATATTTGTCTTGAAGAACCAATGATTTCCTAGGCTCTCCCACTTTCTGTGTTTAATGTGACTTGTGGGAGAAGCCTTTCCTTGTATTACCTAGTCCTATAAGTATTTATGCAGGGAAGGTGAAAAGAGGCAAGGAACAATGACTGTCTTCCAACTTTTAAATTACATTTCTATTGCACTACTAATGTTGTTGAATATGAAACCTTCATTCCAAGTTTGTAATTTGGTATTAACAAGGGAAAATAGTAACTGCAACATCACTACCAAGATATTACAACAAACTTGCAATTTTTTCAAGTATAGCTTACAAACATTAGAAGTCTTGTGAAGAGTCTTGGTGAGTTTAAGCACCCTTTTGAAGCACTTTAGAAATATTGAATACATCATTGCTTTGTCAAATAGTCTTGGTCTAATAGAACTCCCAAGAATTCTTAAACATACTTTATCTGATATGATGAATTCTTGAACAATTAAGGTTGGAGTAGACATAGTTATCACACAATTTTTTGTGTGGTACAAGGAAGATTTGGCTAGGTCAAATCTTCCTTCGTGCTAGTAGTCTACAGAATTAGACCTTTATTAAGAATTCATCATATTAGATAAAGTAATTTTGACCAACACAGGAATAGAAGTAAAAAAAAAAGGTCAAATTTTATACATATATCCCGCCTACCGGCACATTTCATTTTATTTCATTTTGGCATAGTCCACGAGCAAAGGAGTGCTGAAGGAGGTGGTATAAGGTGGGAAGCTACACTAGGTCGACACTGCATGCTTATATGCAAGTAAGTTCAAAATAGTGGTTGAATATTACAGAAGTGCAAACCGGTGAGCAATAAAATCTTCATTTTAAATCTTAACTAATATATTAAGCATATTATTACTATGCTTAATGTTCCATTTAAATACATTTAACACAAAAAACAAAATTACAAAACTGAACCAATGGCATGTTTACAACAAAGGTCTAATAGAACTTCCAACAATTCTTAAATATACTTTATCTGATATGATGAATTCTTAAACAATTATTAAAGAATTCATCATATCAGATAAAGTATGTTTAAGAATTATTGGGATTGGTCCTTTGGTGTGTATTAAACATAATAGAATTTTCAACATATTATTATCATTCTATTTCTTTTTTGTAAACATGCCATTGGTTCAGTTTTGTAATTTATTTTTTGTATTAAATGCATTTAAAATAATTTTTTTGTTTTAAACTCACCAAGACTCTTCACAAGACTTCTAAGTGATATATTTGGTGTTATTGACTTACATATTCTTGGATTCAAGGACTTTAGAATATACTCCAAAAGTGATTATGTAACGAAGGAAATGAGAGGGAAGGATCTTGATTTAGGTCAATGGATATTTCAACATGATTTTGGACAAGATCTTGTCATGAGTGGATGGGTGTGGATGGTGGGATGGGGGGTGTATTGGTCAATGTGATCTACTTGTGAAGACACAGTTTGGTGTTTATATTATTAAACTCTCTATTCAATGCAACATTGATAGGAAAAGCATTCATTCATTGGTATTATAAGTTGTGATCATTCCATCTATTGATTATATTGTTTTGAAGTCTTAAAATCCAATAATTTCAGTCCTTTTATTGGTTGTTCCTGTATAGTGCTTGGTGTGCAAACAATCATTGTCTTGAAGAACCAATGATTTCCTAGGCTCTGTCAAATAGTTGGCAAGCAGTGATGTATTCAATATTTCTAAAGTGCTTCAAAAGGCTTAAACTCACCAAGAATCTTCACCAATACACCCCCCATCCCACCATCCACACCCATCTACTCATGTCAAGATCTTGTCCAAAATCATGTTGAAATATTTATTGACCTAAATCAAGATCCTTCCCTCTCACTTCCTTCGTTACATAATCACTTTTGGAGTATATTCTAAAGTCCTTGAATCCAAGAAAATGTAAGTCAATAACATCAAATATATCACTTAGAAGTCTTGTGAAGAGTCTTGGTGAGTTTAACACAAAGAATTATTTTAAATGCATTTAACACAAAAAATAAATTACAAAACTGAACCAATGGCAAGTTTACAAAAAAGAAATAAAATGATAATAATATATTGAAAATTCTATTCTGTTTAATACACGCCAAAGGACCAATCCTAATAATTCTTACTCAAAGCTGAAAAAGGAGGGTTTCGACTCCCAAAGCCTCTCACTATAGATCATTTTAAGCCTAAAGTAGCTGACCTAGTCATAATGCTGAATAGAATTAAAGGGAACCAACATACGTACTATTGGCATGACTAGATGTACTTCTATATCTAGGTCACTCTCGGAGGAGAGAAATATATAGACTGGGCTGAGACTATTGTTGATGAGCTCAATCATCAGCTAGCAAATTTTCCAACTGGTAGTAGCTTCCATATGTCCTCCTACCTATTCTACATTTTGGCTTGTACCAGAGAATGGAAAGGCCTGTTCCATGAGCAACCTCTCCCAAATATGAAAGTTTATGATTACTACCCTCACCTGCAAACATAATTTCATGTTGATAGTTTTGTAAAAGTTAATGGAGTTTTCTTTGGAAGGTTAGCATATGAGCTCCAAGGAAATATTGAGCAAAGAATGTCAGAAGAGGCTAAAACCTTTGTCAACACTTATGGAAGTTTCTTTATTTAGTTTAGAAGGTTCATGTACCTGAGAGTGGGTGGTTTCAAAGAGGAACCATTTAAATTACCCATATATGTTTTTGATAGTTTAATCATTGTAGAGGTAGCTCACCAGTTGGTGTATGTGCACAAAGGGGTTAAGGAAAGTTAAGGAAGAGAAAAATCCAATTTCCCAGTTGAATTGGGTTATTACACTTGCAAAAAATCTTTAGATGCCCTAAATTTAGAGTATGAGTTAAGGAAATTGAATCTGAAGATGTTTGCATTCAAAAAGGATTTTGACAACATGGGATACGCTGCTCAACATTTCAGCTTACCTTCTGAATTTCAACACATTGCTCAAATAGAGGATTACTGGGAGGGTTGTGCAGATGATTTTGAGGTGCAAAGAAGGACATGTTCTAGGTTTACCCTAGGAATTTTTTTTCCCTAAACATTCAAGTTGACATCTCAGCAATAGATGAAGATGATGGTAAATAGGTAATTGATGAGCAGTACAAAACCAGAGTTAGGGGTACACCACTCCCTGAAATAGATTGGGGTATTGAAGAGAGAGAGAGAGAGAGCCTAATAATCAAGACTCTCAATGTGATTAAGAGAACTGAGAAATAGGTTAATAGTAAGAGACCCCCTATTTTAAGAAGACATAATCCCAGAAGAGTTGCACATGCTAAAAATCCTATCAAACCCATTGTTACTGCTGACAAAACTATTTCCCTTGTAGGTAATAAAAACAAAAAGAAGTCTTCAGCTGACCTAGTGAAACAAGCTTCTCCTAGCTCCTCACCAGTAAGAAGGAACTTAAGAGGGAGAGTTGGCAAAGAAAGTAACAAGCTGGTTAATGAAAAAGAGGTCATAGATCTTGATCTCATGGACACTCAAATGATAGAGCAGGTTGGTTCAGATAATGTGGAGGGAAATAAAATGAACCCAAAGAGCACTTAGCTAGATTCAGGAGAACCTTTGGTAACCATAGCAGGTGACACCCTTCAAACTCCATCTCCTACTCTTAGTTGGTTAGGAAATTCCATCAACAATAAGAAAAGGAATGTCTTACCAATAACTCTTCTGGTAGAAGACATGGTTAGTAAATGCCTGGGAGCTATAGTGAAGCCTAAGAGAATCAGGATGGAATCAATGATTGATGTGGATGAGAAGAATGGAAGGTGGGTAGTAGAAAGGGCGATACCTAAGTCTGATAAATAGGTTTCTGAAGCTTTAGTTGAAGACTTCACTATTGAAAAGATAGACTTAGGGGTGGCAAGTAGGGTGGCAGATGAAAAGAATCTGAAATCTTCTACACAGAAGATATTGCACAAGACCTTCAAGGATGAGAAAGATAAGAAAGAACTAAAGGCAACCATACAGAGGTTGGTAGAGTTCATTCAAGTAGTGTAAGAGCCCAACCTACTTCCATTAGCTCAGGTACCTCATACATTTAACCCTCATTCACCTGAAGTCCATAAAACACTGGACCAGATCCTAAGGAATAAGATGGTAGTGAAAGTTTTTAATAAATGGGACACTAGCATGATCCAGTAGGGAGGTGACTATGTCTCTCAGTTACTTGAGACTCATGGAGTTGTGACAAAGGACATCTCAGAGCTACTAGTCGAACTAACAGAATGGAGGAAGGAAAGGAAGAAGTGGACAGGTATAGCTAATCAGCTAACAAAGATCGATCATTATGGGGTGCCTAAATTCCTTTTGGAGAAGCTAGTCCATGGCCTAAATGAAGAAGGTCTGTATGTTTTTGTGAAAAGTATTGAGTGGAGGAGCTAAATTATTAAGGATGGTTGTGACGGGGCAACTCACCTACTCAAAAATCTTAAGGGTCTGATTGACACCATGCAAAAAGATCTCAAATGCCTGAACATTGTGTTGATAGATGAGGAAACTCAAGATGTGAAGAGAGCCAAGAAGATAGTTTAGGAATTGGATGCAGGGATAACGACTATTAGAGACAGCAAGGAGTTCATGATAGAAGAACTTACCTCCATAGCTAACAATGAAGCCATGCTGGTGGTCTATGTAGATCATATGGAGTCTCATAAATTGAGGCTGAATCAAATCTTCAAGGACATGAAGGTTCTCAAACAAAGAATTTCCCTCATTAGCCTACCATATCATGCTACAGTCATCAACGTGTCATTAGCTCATGAGGAGTGGAAGCAGGCACATGTGCTTGGGTCATCACAGAGTTGAATCTATAGTGTCTAGCTTAGCCGAGATTGGTGGTCTATCTCCATATTTTGTGGGCCGTTATTTTTCAGTTTCTAGTTTACTGTTTTAAGCATTTTCTAGTTATCCTAAACAGTTGGTTTTCCAAAACTCGGGGAGTTTCAAAAAAACTTTAATATTTTTGATAATTGTAATTAATGGCTATATAGAGCCAAGATGAAATAATTGAAAGGGATGTTAGTTTATTTACGCTTAAGTAATAACATAGTTAAAGTTTTAGAATTTCTGTAAGGATTGAAATTAAGTTTTTCTGTATCACTGAATGAAAGAAACTTATCAGTATAGATTTGTTGGTTTATATTTTTGAGTGGATCTCTATTGGGGTATTCTGCATTGAATGGGATTACTTGATTGAATGTCTATGTTTTTCTTTGAATCTGATTGGTATAGTGTTAATTTGCTGGAGTCTGTGAGCTTTAGGTTTATTAGCTATTATCATTGCACAATAATTATATCATGTTGATGAAAGTTACTATTTTAGGCTTACCAACTTTCTGGTCAAAAGTTTGATTTATGCAGCAATGCATAATTCTTTTGCATAAATATTTATTGAAAATATTTCGGGGAGCTATACCATAATTTAGAGGGTTAAACACCTAGGTTTAATCCATTTGTTAGTAAAGGGTTAATGTTTCATAGTGGGCTATAGAGTGTTAGAAATAAATTATAAAAGAGATAAATTCATTTACCAACAACGTGCAAACAATCTTTATCTTGAAGAACTAATGATTTCCTCGGCTCTGTCAAATAGTTGGCAAGCAATGATGTATTCAATATTTCTAAAGTGCTTCAAAAATCTTAAACTCACCAAGACTCTTCACAGGACTTCTAAGTGATATATTTGGTGTTATTGACTTAGATTTTCTTGGATTCAAGGACTTTAGAATATTGACTTACATGGGGGGAGTATTGGTGCAGGGCACCTAGGCCATTCAGTTTTGCTTTGGGACTTGAGTTCTATATTTTGTTTTTCTTTGTAATAAAGGATGTCTTCTAAATTCCTAGACCATCCTATGGTTTGGTTTTAGTCCTTCTTGTGTGGAGTGGTGTATGGTTGAAGAAGACAATGTAATGAACTAACAAGAAATAAACTTTTAATTCTTTACAAACAGTCACTTCTTTGCTCGTGAAGACACAGTCTGGTGTTTATATTATTAAACTTTCTATTCAATGCAACATTGATAGGAAAACCAATCATTGATTGGTATTATAAGTTTTGATCATTCCATGTACTGATTCTATTATTTTGAAGTCTTAAAATCAAAGAATTTTAGTCCTTTTATTGAATTAACAAGATCTCATGTTAAGATGAATGCAAAAGCCAAAAGGAATTTGAATTCATTGCAAACATTTTGGGGTTTTTTTTCATGTTCAAGACACAATTTTCTATCAGGGACTGAGACCACATCACTATTTTCTATCTGCAACTAAGGGCACACAATAAATAGAGGTTTTATTCTAAATTTTTAACAGTTCATAGTTAAACAAAGTTTCATTGGCTTGCAATTGAGTTTTTAATAGCTTTTATTTTCTGCACTTTCGTGATATTCAACCACTTATTCAACATTTTTTTACAATGAAACCAAAAGTAGCATCAATTTTACCTTGAACTCAGTTGATGAGGAAACAAAGAACCCACCCTTAGTTGACTGCCCTATATCTCTAGAATTTGAACACCATTAGAAGTGGAAATTCATGAGCAACTTCTAATGGTGGCATGAACACCATTAGAAGTGCAGAGATTAGGGTTTCAAACCTATGACAAATGAAAACAATTTGAAAAAACAAAAAAAATTACCTTTCATTAAGGAAATGACAAAAAAATTGAATCTCTTACCAAGGTTGCAATGAAATGGTTGAAATCGAATGCCTATTCCTCTTGATGCTTGCTTAGGTTTGAGAATAGGAATGTGGAAGAGAATGCTAGAACTTACAGGCTAGATGCATATAAGGGGTGTCCACATACAACTTCCCTCCTTACACCACCTCCTTCAACACTCCTTTGCTCGCAGACTATGCCAAAATGAAATGTGCCGGTAGGTGGGATATATGTATAAAATTTGACTTTTTTTTTACTTCTATTCTCATGTTGGTCAAAATTATGACCACTATTTATGGTCGTAATTCTGACCAACATGGGAATAGAAGTTAAAAAAAACAAATTTTTCTTCTATAAACCGACCATGGAAATTCATTTTATAACTTGGTCGGAAATGTTGGCCTAAAAAGTGGGTCAAATGTACTAGTGCATGTTTTCAAGATTTAATGTTTTGATCCAACATCAAGGATGTTGAATTTTGATTTTGGTGCACTCTCTCATATGTTTAAGTTGAATTTGAGGGCCAACTTTTAAAACATTTTAGGGTTATAACACTGATCTAAAATAAATATATAAATGGTTATGAAAATTGATAAGGAAGTAGTTGGATGATATTGCAATGGTATATGGTGATATAAAAATATTTTTGAAGATAGAATAAAGGCATTATAGTTCTACGAGTAGTACAATTGATTAGGAATACATTGGATCTATCATGTATTAAGTGCAAATATCAGGTCATTATTTGCTTGTTGATTCTAATAGATTAGTAAGCTAAATCCTTTAACATGGTCACTCTTAAAAGGGTGAGAAAGATCTTTAACATGGTTTGAAGTGTAAATAGTCTAACAAGGTGAATTCTCAGAAGGAGTTTTAAATCCTTTGATAGAGAAATCTTTAACAAGACTACTGTATTTCTTAGCTAGGCTAATGGTACTCTAATTAGGTATAGCCTAAGAAGATTTGTTATAATTGCTCCTAACAAAGTAGATTTCATGGTGCACTAGTGACATATATGGGAATCATCTCCACACATGGTTTTCTCCCTCTAACAAGGGTTTCCACAAGAAAAATCTTGTGTCAAGAGTTCTATGTGTGTGAATGTTTTACTTGTTATGCTTTATTATCATGATATTATTTGCATGTTGGTTATTGTGGAAGATAATTGTTAAAAGTATCAGATTTGTGATTATACTGATTCATCCCCCTCTTAGTTCCTTATTATACTAACAATTGGTATTAGAGCCTTGTACCCTTGAAGGATCCTAATAGCTTAGGTAGACCCTTAAAGGAAAGTATGGAGGGTTTGAGATACATAAGACAACTTGATGAAGTTGAAAGGGTCACTAAAGAACAAAAAGATTAGTTGAAGAATTATTTGGCCAAGTGAAAAGAGCTTGTTAAGAAACTCAATGAGACTCAAGACTACATTGAGAAACTATCTAAACATAATGGATAAGAGGAATCTAAAGTAGTCCTAGAAGCCTTGTCTCAAGAGAATGAACAGCTACACAAGGACAAGAAGAATATCAAGAGGGGGTTAGAAGCATTAGCTATTAAGATGGGTTAGGAGATAGAAGAAAGGAACACTATTGAAGGTTACCTAAAAGATAAGGATCAAACCTTGAAGGATAAGGAGCATGAAATTTTCAAGTCAGAAAAAGAGGTAGGTACCTTGCCTGCACATATTCATAAGACTAAAGAGAAACTGGAAGATCTAAGAGGAGCGATCAATAATGTGATGATGATCAATGAGAATCTGAGAAATGAGAATGAGAAAGTGAAAGGAGAACTCAAGAGTGCAAATGATCTACTAAATAAATATAATGAAAGTTCTACAAAACTTGATGAGCAACTCCAAAATTAGAGAAGAAGCAAGGAGACAACTGGTCTATCCTTTACCGGTCAGACTACTTTTGTGTTAGAATAACTAAGAGGGGGGTGAATTAGTTATCTAGTGTCCCAATACAAAATGTATAATCCAAAACAATTTCTTCTATTTCTGCTTGTCGGCAAGCAATAATAACTCTTACTGTCTGTGCTTTTACCGATTACCAGTCTAATACTTATAACTATTTACCGATCAAATCTAATATGTAACATGCAAAGTATGATAGCAAACAAATATCACAATCAACACATAACACAAGAGATTTAACATGGAAACCCTATAAAGGGAAAAACCACTTGGGACCAACAACCCAAAATTGTTCACTCTTCTGAAGTGAGGTTGGTTAAGACCCAACCCTATTAAAGGTTACAAACACACAGTCAGGTGTGACCTTGTTAGAGGATTTTAGACTAGAAGTTATCGTCCAACCAGCATTCACTATGGGGTTGATAGGATAACAATGTTCATTCTACGAATGATACATCATAAGACTTTCAAAGTCCACTCGGTTAAGAGATTTAGTCTGTATACAATGGTTAAATATGTAACAGTAAAATGACCTGCCTTAATACAACTTCAATTGCAGATTACAAATCAATATTTGGTTAATTCAAATCCTTCTGATCAATAATTCACTTTAGATTCAATACTATATCAACTTACTATCTGTCGGTAACTGCTCTTTGTAGCTCGATAATTGCTCTGTAGCTTGGTTCTCACTAACTAGTATGATTAGAATGCATGAAACCTTATTCACACGATAATCCTACAACTTCTTCTTCTTCCTGGCATTTTCATAAAGAGATTTCATTCTCTTATATAGATGAGTAAATCATTTTCTTCTCCACCATCAGATTTTTCTGCTTAATCATATTCATAGATTTTTCCACTTAAACTTTCTTGGTACTTGTGTCAATAACACATTTCAATATGCTTCGTTAGATCTTCTTTGAATTTTGTCAGCCGTTGATCTTCATAACAAACATTATCTGTTACCTTGATGTTATACTCTTGCCAGCTCATCGATCTTATCAGCTAAACTAAAAATTTAATTCATTCTATTCCACTCGATTAACAAAGAAATGTGTCGGTGAACACTGCTCGGTTAATACTACGGTCGGTATACAACACTCCGTCGTTGTATACTATAAATGCATCATTTACCGACAACACTGCTTGGTGTCTTTCAACTCTATACTCCAATATAGATGAATGCAACATAATGAAGTCAATATCATCAAGTCATAGACTCATCAAAAAGTTACTCAATGCGTTCCTTATCCTCATCTGTCATGTACATCTTTCCTCATGTAGATTTCTCTGTTCTTCATCTCTTTTCCACTTTTCTCCAGATGTCTTGGTGTAGTAACTTACAAGATAAGTGCTGTCAAACTAGTTGACATCAATGACAACATAATATTGATTTAATCATATTAGATATCTAATCAGCAACTTCTCAGTGATCTTGTAATCACAGATCCTTCAATCAGATTCCAAATCAGTTGTAGTCCAACAATCTCTCCCTTTGGCATTGATGGCAACTTCAAATAATATGAAATGTACCATACACATACCAAACATACATTCTACAACTTTGTAAACAAATGCTGTAAGTCGAATAGACTTAATATGTTTAATCACTATGTTACTAAACCAGCATTGAGTAATACAACTTTACCTTTCTGTAGTTGTGATCTTTTTAGTTCTCCTATTCCTGCTTCTATTCTTTGTAACTAATATTCAATACTCTCCCTTAGATAATTGTTGAAATTGTCATCGGTGCTTGTTTCATTTCATTTCATATGTATATCTCTCCCCTTTTCATTTGATATGTTTATCTCTCCCTTTGACAACAATGCCAAAGAAACAAATAAACAATCAGCTATGTAGTAGCCAAGTAACTCTTTGTGGTGTTCAGTACTTCCTCTGTATCTCTGTATACTGATTTCTCATCAGTTCAAGTTATCAAAAACCTTGAACATGATTCAAAGTGTGAACTATGCTGCATCAACATGAATGATCTTCTGATAAAAATTGGCTGATGCAACATCCAGATCACCTTAGTGACTGATAGACAGGGGACAGACCCCAAGTCTAGTCCTCAAGTATTCAAATGTGTCCTTCGGTAGGGGCTTTGTAAAAATATCTACAAGTTGTTCTTTAGATGTGACAAATTCCAACTTTACCTGCTTCTCTTGCACTTGTTCTCTTAAGTAATGATACTTAATAGATATATGCTTTGTCTTAGAGTGCATCACATTATTATTTGAAATATTAATTGCACTAGTGTTGTCACAATATATAATCACTGGGTCAGTGATTACCTCATTCATTCCTTCCAACACTTGTTTGATATATGAAATGTTTGAACAGTTGGTAGAAGTAGCAACATACTATGCTTCAACTATAGATTGAGAAATACAAGCCTGATTTTTACTTGTCCAAGTTACAAGTCTTTCACTAAAGAAAAATGCTCCTTCGGTGGTGCTTTTTCTATCATCCACATTTCCAGCCCAATCAGCATTGGTGTAAACTTTCAGTTCAAACTTCCCTTCCTTAGAATACCATAATTCATAATTTTCTATTTTCTTCAAGTATCTTAAGATCCTTTTTGTAGCTATCATGTGTGATTCTCTAGGATTAGCAAAAAATCTTGCAACAATTCCCACAACATGTGCTATATCTGGCCTACTGTGAACTACATACATTAACTTTCCAATCATAGATTGGTAAAGTGTTTGATTTACTTTAGTAGTTTCATCCTCCTTTGTCAATTTGCATACAGTAGCCATTGGTGTTCCCACAGGTTTAGCATCTTCCATGCCAAATGTCTTCAGTACTTCCTTTATGTATTTAGATTATGTGATGAATATGCCATCACTCTGCTGAATCACTTGAAGTCCAAGAAAGAACTTAATCTCTCTGAACATAGACATTTCAAATTCCTTTTGCATTTCATTAGCAAATGCCTTGCAGACAAGATCTGAGCCACCAAAGATAATATCATGAACAAAAATTTCAGCAATGATAATAGTATCATTAGTATCACCTTTCACATACAGATTGCTATTTTCACTTGTTCTAACAAATCCAATACTTAACAAGTAAGTATGCAGTCTTTGATACCATGCTTTAGTCCATATAAGGCTTTATGTAATCTACATACCATGTCTTTGTTGTCGGGATCAACAAATCCTTCAGGTTGTTCAATGTAGACTTCTTCTTCAAGTATACCATTCAAAAATGCTGACTTCACATCCATTTGATAGACTTTGAATTTCTTATGTGTAGCATATGCAAGTAGCATTCTATCTCCTTCTAATCTAGCAACTGGTGCAAATGTCTCACCATAGTCAATGCCTTCTTCCTGTGCATATCCCTTGCATACTAATCTAGTTTTATTTCTTGTGACATCACCATTTTCATTCAATTTATTCTTGTATATCCACTTAGTACCGATAACATTCTTATCTATTGGTCAGGGTACCAAGGACTGGGTTTTGTTCTTTTCTATTTTCTCTATTTCCTCCTTCATTGCATTAACCCATTCTTCATTATCTAATGCAACTTTCATAGTTTTAGGTTCAAATTCACAAATTAGACATGTACCTTGTCTTGTTTTTCATTCCAGCATGTCTATCTCCAATGATTTGTGTTTCAGGATGATGTCTCCTGACAAAACTAGCCAAGACTTGATTTCTCCTTTCTTGTTCATCCTGCTCAGGGTCATTTCCTTGCTCGGCAGCTTCTTCATGTTCATCGGTTTGTGGTATCTATTGTATTGCATTATTTCCTTGCTGACCGGTTGATACAGCTTGCGATGTCGGTAGATACTCTGGATGTTCAATGTAAGTGAATCTACCATAGTCTTCTGGTTCCTTTGTATTTTCCTCTATGTACTTGTCATCAAACTCGTCAACACGAACATTAGTACTTTCAACAATTTTATTTGTAGCCTTATTCAAACATTTGTATGCTTTACTTGTAGTGGAATATCCCAGAAATATTCCTTGATCTCCTTTAGAGTCAAATTTTCCATTTCTCTCATCTTTCAAGATAAAGCATTTACTTTTAAAAATTCTGAAATAACTCATAGTAGGTTTGTGTCCAAACCATAGTTCATAAGGTGTTCGGTTGGAGTCCTTCTTCAGTTATACTCAGTTAAGAATATATACAGCTATGCTGACATCTTCCCTCCAATATGTTTGAGTAACATTCTTCTGTATCATCAAAGTTCTAGCACAGTCAATTATAGACCTATTCCTTCTTTTAGTAATGCCATTTTACTAAGGTGTCCTCAGTGTAGATACCTACCTCTTGATTCCATGCTCATTGCAAAATTTAGTAAATTCATCAGAGATAAATTCACCTCCTCTATCAGATCTTAAGCACTTTATTTCCTTACCGGTTTCTTTTTCTACCTTAGCTTTATACCACTTAAACATTTTGAAAGTTTCAGATTTATCTTTCAAGAACATAACAGTTTTCAGTCTAGTATAATCATCAACAAAAAGAATAAAATATCTATCACCAGAATAACTTTGAGTTCTCATAGGACCACACAGGTCGGTATGAACCAACTCAAGTATCTTATTTGTTGAATAGTCCTTGCTTTTGAAACTAGACTTAGTCATCTTACCTTTCTGACATTCATGGCACATGGCATGATCAGGTTTTGTCAAGTTAGGCAATCCTCTAACTCTTTTCTTTCTACTAATCTTGATCATGTTGTCAAAGTTCACATGGCATAACCTTTGGTGCCACAACCAAGAATCTTCATCCTTTATTAATAAACAAGAAGAATGATCTATATCAAGATAGAATAGATTACCTCTACATTGTGTACTAGTTCTGACCAGTCTTCCTCCATCATCATAAATCTTCACCTTTTTGCTCTCAAAAGCTAGTTGGTGGCCTGAATTGTTCAACTAAGCCACACTTATCAGATTATAGTTTAGTCCATCTACCCAATATGCATTTTCACATTGTAATCTGTCATTGATCATCAATGAGCCTTTACCTCTTACCATACAAGGTGCATCATTTCCCATTCTCACAGATCCTGCATTATATTCAACAAGATGATCAAAATTCTCTACATCATCGGTCATATGATGTGTGCAACCACTGTCTATGATCCATGTATCATTTCTACTTACTTTAGAGATCAGTGCTATCTCTTCATGTTTCTCTTCCTCTTCTGAGTCATCTTTCATAGCAACAAATACAACTTCTATATCATCATCAGAATCAGATTTAGTTTCAATATCTTCGGCTATGTAACATACCTTTTTTCCTTTTTAATCCCAGTTGTATCTATTATTGTGTCGGTAACCTCTGTTGACTCTTCTTCCATAGCTTCCTTCATATCAGTCCTTGGATCTATCATCATCTTTCTTCTATGGACATCTAGTAGTGATGTGATTGACTTCCTTACAATTGAAGCATGCTAAAGGTAGCTTACCTCTATACCTTCCTTTTCCTTTGGGCAATCTTCTAGCCATAAGTGCTTCAAGCTCATCAAGTTCATCATCGGTATTGTCATCACTATCACAATTCTTACTATTCCTGCTAGACTTTCCAATCTTCAGAGAAGACATGAAAGCAGATTCAACAGAAGGAACAACACTGTTATCAAAATTGTTTAATTCAAAGGTTGTAAGTTTACCGATCAGAGTGTCAAGAGTGAGGTTGGATGTAGCTCTTGTTTCATGAATTGCAAAAATTCTGATTGCATAAATTGGTAGCAAAGTTCTGAGAATCTTGCTTATCACTGTTTCATCATAAATTACTCCATCAGATGCTCTAATAGCATGTACCACTTCTTTGAGTCTATTTGAATATTGGACAATGTTCTCACCTTCTTTCATTCTCATTTCATCAAATCTGCTTCTCAGACTTTCAGCTCGGGCTGTTTTGACATTCAGATCTCCATTGTAGATTTGTGCTAACTTATCCCACATTCCTTTGGCAGTTGTGCATGTCTGGATATCTATAAATTCAGCGTCAGTACATGCAGCAGCAAGTTCCATCATAGTAACATTGTGTTCATGCTTATCCTTCAGTTGATCAACAGTTAGGGGACCAGGGGGTGGTTGTATGTAGCCATTTTGCATCAGATCTAGTGCTAAGTTCCCAATTCTAGATATGTGTAGCTTCATTCTACTTTTCCATACTACAAAGTTCTCTTTATTTAGTTTTAGTACTTCCCTCTTATACATCTTGAGACCTTTATGCTTAAGTCTTTAAAACTCTGTTCTAAGCAACTGAGCTCTGATACCAATGGTTAGAATAACTGAGAGGGGGGTGAATCAGTTATCTAGTGTCCCAATACAAAATGTATAATCCAAAACAATTTCTTCTATTTCTGCTCATCGATAAGCAATAATAACTCTTACTATCTATGCTTTAACCGATTACCAATCTAATACTTATAACTGTTTACCAATCAGATCTAATATGTAACATGCAAAGTATGATAACAAACAAATATCACAATCAACACATAACACAAGAGATTTAACGTGGAAACCCTATAAAGGGAAAAACCACTTGGGACCGGCAACCCAAAATTATTCACTCTTCTGAAGTGAGGTCGGTTAAGACCCAACCCTATTAAAGGTTACAAACACACTATTAGGTGTGACCTTGTTAGAGGATTTTAGACTATAATTTATCATCCAACCATCATTCACTATGGGGTTGACAGGATAACAATTTTCATTCTATGAATGATACATCATAAGACTTTCAGAGTCCACTCGGTTAAGAGTTTTACTCTGTATACAATGGTTAAATATGTAACAGTAAAATGACCTACCTTAATAAAACTTCAATTGCTTGGTTCTCACTAACCAGTATGATCAGAATGCATGAAACCTTATTCACGTGATAATCCTACAACTTCTTCTTCTTCCCGGTGTTTTCAAAAAGAGATTCTGTTCTCTTATATAGACGAGTAAATCATTTTCTTCTCCACCATCAGATTTTGCTGCTTAATCATATTGATAGATTTTTCCACTTAAAATTTATCGGTACTTGTGTCAATAACACATTTCAATCTACTTCATTAGATCTTCTTTGAATTTTGTTAGCCGTTGATCTGCGTAACAAACATTATCTATTGCCTCGATGTTATACTCTTGATAGCTCATCAATCTTATCAGCTAAACTAAACATTTAATTCATTCTGTTCCACTTAGTTAACAAAGAAATGCATCGGCGAACACTGATCGGTTAATACTGTAGTCGGTATACAACACTCCGTCAGTGTATACTAGAAATGCATCATTTACCGACAACACTGCTTGGTGTCTTTCAGCTCTATACTCCAATATAGATGAATGCAACATAATGAAGTCAATATCATCAAGTCATAGACTCATAAAAAATTTACTCAATGTGTTCCTTATCCTCATCTATCATGTACATCTTTCCTCATGTAGATTTCTCTATTCTTCATCTCTTTTCCACTTTTCTCCAGATGTCTTGGTGTAGTAACTTACAAGATAAGTGGTGTCAAACTAGTTGACATCAATGACAACATAATACTGATTTAATCATATTACATATCTAATCAACAACTTCTCAGTGATCTTGTAATCACAGATCCTTCAATCAGATTCCAAATCAGTTGTAGTCCAACACTTTTGAAGTTGGTGAATCTTCTTTAATAAAGGGTGAAAAGCCATTAGGATAATCTACACCTAAGGTAAATACCAGGATTCCAGGTAAGAAAATCTACAAGCCTATAGGTTTCAATTTTCATAAAGTGGGTCATACTTCTAATATTTGTTGGAGCAGGTCGGTTAATAGGCCTAAATTTTTTTATGGATATTGTTATATATGAAACAACTATGACCACAAAGATAATGAGTGCAGGTCAAGAGTGAATAATTCAAGGCCACTTGTGAATCAAGAAATACCTTACCAAAGGGAAAGGCAATTGAGTGTCACATGCTCAATTTGTGGAAACTATGGACACATGGCTATGAATTACAAAATGGGGAAAAATAAAGGTAATGGTGGACCATGGAGATCAACTGGTATGGCATGTTTTTATTGTCACAAGACTAGACATCTAGCAAGGGATTGTAGGTCAAGGAACCAAACAGTAAAATAGTCAAGCAATAAAAAAGGGAGGCAGATTATGAATGTAGAAGAGACCAAGAAAGAGATGAATAAGATTTGGAAGAAGACAAAAGACATTAAGTCATCAGAGGAATCCACATCTCCATTGGGTGTGGAGAATTCTTCATCAAACTAAGCCTTCATGTGGATTAGGGGGAGTAAGTACTGTTGAATCCATCTTTGGACCCCCTCTATAAGTGTATGGTAAGATCTATCAACATTTTAAGATGCAATAAAGTCTTTTGGAATGTATTGTGAAGTTTTGATAAGTTTTATGGTGTTTTGATTATTGGTAATCAAATTTTGGGCCAATCGGTGAAAAGGCATGTTCTATCAGGTAAGTGCATAATGCATGTGTGATAAGGTATATAAAAATAATATTTTGGATTTCATTATTCACCTTGCATGATTTGAGAGCTATTGTGGAGAAAAAGGAGTGTTGTTTGAGCCATTTGCTAAGACTGTTAGTACTACCGATAGTCTCAACCAGTCGGAAAATAAGAAGTGCTATAGAGAAAAAGGAAAAAGAAGATAAATCAATAGGTCTAATGGGAACTCATACAAATAAATCAACCAAGCCTTCCAAGTGACCAAACCTCCTATTACTGCATGAAAAATAAAGAAGGAGAAAGAAAAGAGAGACAAAGTTGCCACTAATGATGAAAGTGAGGAGATTGAATCAAAGAAGGGGTAGAAAGAGCTCAAATATAAAGGTAAGAAATATAAGATGGTAGGTTCCCCTACTAAAAATCTATAAAACCTGACATTAGTGAATCTATTTGTGTTGATGATATAGTAAAAGAAGTAAAGAAATGGGGATTATTTGCAAAGGTAAACATGTATTTTGACAAGTCCAATAAGGATGATCAAGATTTAATTGAGGATTCTGGAGTGTACATCATGAATAAATTTATCAAAATAGTGATGGAATTGCAAGGTCAGATATCAAATTCATTATATAATAAACTAGAGGCCTAATGAAATACCACCATTAAATAGGATAAGAAATAAATTGAGTACATGTTAATGAAATTACAATCGAAGATGTCTCAAGAAGAAGTGAAAAAGGCACTTGTAGAGACAAGACCATTATTCAAGACAAAGAAGAGATTCACAAGATTTTTATGTGGTGAATCTCTTGGTGTACAAGATGAAACTGAGGAGATTCTAATGGAACATTTTAGTATGGTTAAAGATGAAGAGGATGAAAAATATGTTGAACATGTTTAGGAGCAAGTAAGGCTTCAACTGGTGATTACTCAAACTAATGAAGGATGGAAAATTGATGGTGTTAGTGTCACATTTGATAATGAATTTCTCAATGATACTCATAATAATTTGGATAAGATAGATGAAATTTTAGATATGGAAATTCATGATGAACCCATAGATGCACAAGAACAACACAAAACACAGGAACATCAAAATATTATTGAAGAACAAAAATAAGATGAACTATTAAATTTGGTTACCAGTCAAGATATGACCAATGATGCATAAGAAAATGCTCCTAAAGATGATCAGTGATAAGATCAAGAAGAAAAGGACATAGATAATGATGTGCAAATGAAACAAGAGAAAGTAATTACCGAGAAAGAACAAGAAAAGATAAAACCTTCCTCATTGTCAAAGACAGGCATTGATGAGGATGACTTATTGGTCAAGGGGAAAGTAGACTTAAGCACACTGAACCCAGAGGACATGATCAATTTTGAAATGGAAATCAAGTCCAAAGCGAAGAAGAAAAAGATGAAGCAAGAGGGACAAATCATAGTGAAAGCCAGATACATATTTGATGATCTAGTCCCAAATGTGGCGTATGATGAGAAGGCTACTTTGATTGAGAAAATAGGATAGTTAATTTATGCAACTGGTGAGGAAATTAAAAATCTAGAGGATGCTACAATTCATCGTTAAGAGGTCTACGAAAAGAAGAGATCAGAGAAATTATCGCAGTCCATTGACCAAGACATGAGCTCTCTTACACTAGCTATGAACCAGATCAAGGAAGCATTACTTGAAGAAGGTAAGACACTGAAGAACATTTGTGACTTTTCTCATTTTATGCAAGATCTTGAGAAGAAAAAGGGTGAAGCTCAATAGGAGTCAAATGTTTTGTCACAAAATTATGATCCCATTCGTATGACTGCTACATCTTTTGGATTTGAGGTAGGAAAGATAAATCCAAAGTTGAAGAAATATAGGGATGAACACAATAAGAGACTTGAAAACTTGATAGAATTAGACATTCTAAAATAGAGTTTTAAGGAAGTAGAGCTAGCCTTACCACCTCACCAATTGAACTCAGTTGAAGTATTAGAGGACTCAACATTTTTACTTCATGGATAAATACTTATAATGGAGAATTTGCACAAGTCCTGGGTCAGTGAGTGGCAAGTATTAAAGACTAATTTCAATGAAATTTTCTATAGATTGTAATAGGTTATGCTACTGTTGATCAATAAATTTTTTATTTTAGCATATCTTGTAACACCTTTGTCATTGTTTCCAAAGGGGGAGAATATTGTATGAGTAGTAGTAGTTTTATCCTTTTTGACCCTTAGTCAATTTTTTTCCCTATGTTTCCATCAATGCCAAAGGGGGATATTTTTGGCATTTTGATGAAGGAAATATATATTTTGCTCACACAAGTGTGTTTTGATGTTTTCATTGCTGGCAACATGATCTATTTATGTCAAGAGATTAGATTTACCAATGGTACTGGAGGATCAAACTAAAGATGCACTAAGTGTTTAGTTAATTGGTAAGAAGATAATAAGCATGACAAAGTCAACCAAATTTGAAGCTAGAGATCAAGTTAAGGTGTGTGATCATACAAACATGATATACATAGGTATATTGAGTTATATCTATGATCACATCAATTGGTTTAAAGAATTGAATTAATTATTAAAGATTGAAGTGGAACTAACAGAAATAATAGTGAACTGGTGGATACAGTTGGTTAGATCGGTGTTGTGGTCAAATATAAGTGGTTGGAAGACATGTTTTTGAGATTTAATGTTTTGAAAAAATATCTAGGATGTTGCGTTTTGATTTTTGTGCGCTCGTTCGTATGTTTAAGTTAGATTTGAGGGTCGACTTGTAAAACATCTTAGGGTTCTAGCATTGACCTAGAACAAGAATATAAATGGTTATGAAAATTGGAAGAAGTTGGATGATAGTGCGATGGTACATGGTGTAATACCTCAAAAATGGGCTATAAGTTCATTAATCTCCTACATCTTCAATTCGAATGAAATTGACATCAAAGTCCTAATCTAAGGCACATCTAAACATCATCCAATCTAATTGATTATCTTAAATTCTACATCAGGGAATATTCCTAGCAATATTCCTAATCATCATAATTATCTTTAATTTTATAATTATTTGGCAATAAATCACATTTATCCTAAAATTTGATTAATTAAATATTTTTCATATTTAATTAATTAGATTTAATATTTGCCACTTAATTATGTAATTAAATTTAATTATATCTATTATTAATTGTATTATTTAATTTTGACAATAAATCAAAATTCCTATGAATAATTGATTAAATTCTTATTTAATTAATTAAAGCAAGTTGTCATTATTTAATAATATAGTTTTTAATAAAAGTTTGATTAAATAATTGATTAACCCATAAATCAATTATTTTATTTTTAAAATCAGTTAAGTTGGAAATAAATCACTTTATTATTAAATTAATTCATCAAAAACATGCATAATCATAAAAGCAGACAACTATCAATTATTAATTAAAGCTAAACTCTATTTTGAGTTAAAACTTAGCTTTTGCATGTTTTTGTTAGTTAATTATCCTTTATTTAAAAATAACTCAAAAATCAACCTGAGTTATTTGAGTGATTTATGGTTTTTTCTCATGCACCTCCAAAGCCTTGGATTTCTATAAAAACAATGCTCAGCTCTTCATAATTCATCTCTAAAATCTCTCAATCATCTCTCAAATTTGCATCCAAGCATCTCATATTTTGCACAATCACGCTAGAGAATTGGAGGCTGAGGAATCAACTTGCGAATTCAAAGCTTTGTGAGATCAATTTCAATTGCATAGTTTTTTTTATCTTAGCCTAGAATTTCATAGTTTTCATATCATTGTTAGATCATTTAGCATCCATAGCATATCAATTTCATCTAGCATAGATTCATATCAGTTTTTATCATTCTTATTGCATAGAAAATATCAAAAATATAAATTAATTGCATTCAATCTCATATCTAGATCAATTGCATTCAAATCTTTCATTTAGGTGTCGTCTAGGTCATTGATCTCGATTACAATCTGAGAACATCAATCTCGCACCTATTAGAAGGCAGTAAATCGCTTGGTTACATAGTTTTCAATTTTGCACGATTTCAATTTTTGCTAACCTCTAATGTTTTACTGAGTTTTGTGTCTACAGATCAGGTACAATTTTCACATACACATTTTTGGCACCCACCATGGGGCAACCCACCTTTGCATGCTGATTTTGATTCTTGGAGCTAAAACCCTAAAGTTTCAAAGATTTAATTTTATCTCCCAAACGGCTTGGAGTTTTAGTCTGAAATTTTTTTTTCAAGTTGGAGACATATTAGGGAAGCTTGGAAAAAAAAATTCAGAAATTGCTGAATTATTTTGAATTTTTAATAATTTTTTTTCAATTTTTCATAAAAAATTAATATCTGATGCAAATCAGCATATTTTTCTAAAATGTTTACATTTTAAGAAATCTCTTCAAATTATACAAGGGGTCTATTATTTGTGTTTTAAATTTGGATGCAATTTAATAGCTCAAATAGTCAATTTGCAAACACTTGTCTATTTTGATAAAATGAGTCTCTAGGGCACAAATGAAGAGATTTTTCTAAAATTTTTTCATTTTTGGAAAGCTCTCTATTTTTTAGTAGGGGTCTCTATTTTGAATTTTTATTTTTGTGGCCAAAATTATATCAAAAAAATTAGATCTTGTTGACTAGGTCAAATGTAGTGCAAAAAAATTAAAATTTTATGATGGGTATGCACTTATTTTTCATATGATTCAATGCATGATATGAGTTGTCATTTGGATTAATTTATGGTTATTATTTCCCCTAACAATTGATTTTTAGAGCTAACCCTATGGTTTTCATAAGTTGAATATATTTTGCATATCTTGTTTGCTTGTTTGCTTGTTGGAGAGTTCGTCACTTGCTTGCATGGAAAAGCTCAACAAAAATTGCTAAAAATTAGGTAGAATCTACTAAGCGTGTTGTGAGGATCACGAGGTATTCTTCTTGTTCTGAAAACATTTTGATTTGGACTTAAAATAAATCTCTTATGTGTCAAGCTTGTGTGCATCTTTTCATGCTTTTGATCTATTTCTACACACTTGCATAATTTGATACTAGGTTGTGATCCCTTAAGGATTCATTAAGTAGTCTTAGAATACTTGTGATTAATCTTGATTGCTATCTTGGGTTATTGGACTCGCTAATCCATCGGCCCCTCATTTCCACCCCGTGGTTGCAATCTCAGTGCCATAAAGGGGAGGGGTCAACAGGACAGAAGCGTTAAGTGTTCCACTTGGCAACCCTTTTGTGCTTTTAGGAACTCACTTGTTTTCTAAGTTGTGGACTCATTTTCAGATTGTATGAGGTGTTAAGTGTTCCACCTTGTGCACTCATCTCATATTTTCTTTAAGCGTTAAGTGTTCCTCTTTCTACTTTTTGGATGCTTTTGGTAGATTTGCTTTCAGGAATATATCTATGCTCACATAGTAATTAGGCCCTATGAACACTATTCATGATTCTTGAGAGACTGGATTCCTAGAGAAATCTTTCTTGATGACAGAATCCTTGTAGGTAGGGAGGATACTTAGTGCATTTCACATTCAACTTGGTTAGTGCATCTTCTCTTATTGATCGACACATTCTCTCTCCGGAGAGGTTGATAGATCACGTAGGGTTGATATCATGAGCTTTGGTGAATCAAAATTGGTTAGTGCGTCTTCTCTTATTGATTGATACATTCTCTCCCCAGAGAGGTTGATAGATCACGTGGAGTTGATATAATAGACCTTGGTGGAACAAAACTTTGTCTTAGCGTGTCGGATTAATCTGCTTGCTTTGTTTGGGTTAAAAGTGAAGAGGTGTCAAAACCTTGAATCTGGAGCCATGTCCCCTTGTGGTATAAATCTATGAGTCACCTTTAAAGAGGGTTAACCGTAGCAGACAATCCCTTCATAGGGAAAACTACGTTGATAGAAACTCAAGCGATAATAGCCATTTTCACCATGGTAGTGACAGCCGCTATATAAATGTCGTTGTGGAAGAAATCTCCATGGGCATGGTTCATTGTTGGGTTGTCAAATCTCCCTAGCAGCTCTTGAAGATTAAGTTCTCAGACTGTGTCAAAACCCTGGTGCGCTGGGATTGGAGTTCACCCCTTTGAATCATAAAAGTTGCAGAGTCAAACCATTACTAAAAACCCTAGAGAGGCCAATTTTTCACTTTCAAGTATATGTGTGTTATTGCAAAACTTTTTAGAACATACACAATTAGTACTCTCAGGGATTACCACAATTTGGTCACTTGATTGTTCATGCGCAAGGTTTCTTTTTCCCTTGTTCATTGTTTTTAGACGTGCTTGGAATCACTTGCTTGCTGTTCTGCGTGCTTGTTTATCTACTTGGCTATTAAAAATGATCAAATCTGGTATAACCTTCAAAATCTGGACAGTACAATTTGCAAACAATCCAGAATTGAAGACCTTAAATTTTGCAAAAATTGACGTAAATTCTTTCTGGAGTCAAAAGTCATTTCAGAAAGTCAAAAGTCGTACGAGTTTTGTCAAGTGTCATTTCAGTATTGCCCATCTGTCGTACGATTAAGAACCCAGTGTCGTATGAGTTCTCAAACCAACAAATTCAAGAAAGTCAAAATCCTGTTAGCAATTATCGTATGATATTTACAACTGTCGTTTCATTGCTACCCAATTGTCATACGAGTTTTACAACTGTCGTTTCATTTCTACCCAACTGTTGTACGAGTTTAGCAACTGTCATTTCATAGACTACCCAGTGTCATATGAGTCTGTAGAGTGTCATTTGGAAAAATTTTAGAGAGTTGTCAGAAATTGTCAAATTGCAAGATATCCAATGTTTCCAGTCTAGTTCCAGAATCTATCAAAAATATCATTGTGTTAGGAACAGAGCAGTAGTTATTGAGCATTCTACCATTTTATGAGTTTGATCTTTTGAATCCGATCTAGTCTTCTATTTGATCAATTTGAGTCCTTTTTATCTCGTGTCAAAACCTTGTCATAACTATCAATCTTCAATCAATCTTCAAAAATAGACTAAGTGTTGAGAACTCGTGTCCACTATCTTTTGGGCGATCTATCCCATACATCCAGGGCATAGTTTCCTTCACCCACATCTCATGAGATCTTCAAAACTATCATAATCTTGACAAGGTTGCATCATCCGATTTTCTTGAATCAATTTGTTCTTCAGTTGTCTTCGTCCTTTTCTTCTGTTTCATTCAAAGTTAATGGTGGAGACCAGAGCTTCTTCACACAAGAAATCAAAAGAAACATCTCAGAACTTACTTTTGACCAATACCCTAGGTCCAACTCTTGAACAACTCATCAAGTCAGGTATCTATGAAGATGATGGTCTCAGTAACTTTTGATTGAAAATTGGTTACATACCTCCTCTATCAACTCACAGAGGTAATCAGCAAACTCCTCCTCAATCTGTTCCAGGGAGCCCAAAAACTCCTACCATGTCTCAAGCAGGGAAAAACCATGGTTCTCTAGGAGAAGGGTCCCAAGGACACCATTCTCAACATAATGCTGACCAAGAACCTGCCCCCTCTGAAATCCATCGATGTCAGAATGATGATGAATTCAAGAGAATGATGAGGCATTTCTTGAAAGTGGATAGAGAGGCATACTTTTTACAATTAGCCCAGGAAGGGGCTAAGCTTCCTCTCAACTTTAATGTTGATGATATAATCACACATGAGGAAGAAACTCCACTCACAGCTATGACAAAAAAAATGCATGCTCTACAAGTCAAATTTAACAATCTTAAGAAGGAGAAGGAACCCAAGGAGTTCTCCATGGAGGCCCTATGTCCTTTCCCATTCGATAAAAACTTGTATATGCCACCATTCCCAAAAAGAGTGGAGATACCAAAGTATGACAAATATGACAGACACTCTGATCCTCAAGATCATGTTAGAGAGTTCTGTACGCAATCCATGGAATTCATGCATGAACCAACTTATCTAATGCATTTTTTTCCTAGATCCTTGGGAGGAGCACCCATTTAGTGGTTTTCAAGATTACCTTCTACGATCAAAACTTTTGAGGAATTGATTAAATTGTTTTATCAACAATATTCCTACAATATTCAACATCTGATTACCATGATCGATATCTGTAACCTCAAGCAATATCCAAGGGAATCATTCCTAACTTTTCTCAAGAGGTGGCAAAAGAAGTTTTCTCTATATGCTAGACCAATTCCCGAAATGGAGAAACTTGAAATCTTTATCAATAACCTTGTTCCAGAGCTCAACTATCCATTACAAATGCAAGATCATGTATCTTTTGATAAAATGGTGGATAATGCAATCAAGATTGAGAAAGTACTTGTCAAGAAAGGAGAAATCACACTTCAAAAGGACAAGTCTGAATCTAGATCTAGCTCAAAAGATAAAAATAAGAGCTGGAATATAAACAAAGGTATCATCTCTGATAGTGTTGTTGACACTATCCGTACCCCATCAAAGGCACTGGCCTACAATCTCACCCTTTCCACCAAAGCCATTGAAGCTTCAGAGCAAAAATCTGCTGAACCATCTCCAAAGAAGCCATTCAAATGATGGGATAATAAATGAAAGTTTACTCCCCTAGGAGAATCTTTGGAATCTGCCCTTAGAACCCTGATAGCTGATAACATGATCTCTTCACCACCAATCTGAAACCCTGATCTGGATCCAAAACCATATTGGTGGAAAGATAATGAATTCTGTGCTTTCCATCGGACTAAAGGCCACAGAACTAATGGATGCTTCCACTTGAAGCATACCATTCAAGACTTGATAGATCAAGGGGACATCATGATCGATAATCCTACCAGCAATAATGATCACACAACATTTATAGAACCATTTCCACAACATGGCAAGGGAGTTTCCACTTCTCAGCCTAACATGGGGGCAAAAGTCAACTATGCCTACCCTAGAAACAATGCTATCATCAATATGGTTGAACCATGTCTCTCTGAGAGCTGCAATGTCATCATGATTGTACGAAGAGACAGAAATCATTCCTCAGCTAATGTGGTTACCAGATCACTAGCTCAGACTCATCTGAAAGGACAAACACCAAGTTCATCTAATGTCCCTAAGATACCTTTCAATCTCACATTTGCTTCTAAACAGAAGGTTGCCTCGAAATCTTCCAATCCAAAGGATACAAGACCTACATCTTACAACATCATCCAACAACTCTAGCATACCAATGCCAAAATCTCTATGTTTGAGTTACTTCGAATATCTCCAGCTCACAAAGATATCCTAGACAAAGCTTTGCTCAGCTCTAATGTTCCTGATGATCTAGATCTAGACAGGTTCCAGACTATGGTTGGTCATCTAACATCTTCACAATATATCTCCTTTTCAGAGGAAGATGACAACTCCCTAAGTCACCCACATAATCAGCCCTTGCACATAGAAGTCTTGATCCAGAACCGTCGAGTCAAACGTGTGTTGATAGATGGGGGTGCAGGCCTCAACATTTGTTCTTACAACTTAATCACACAATTGGGATTCTCAGAGATGGCTATTGATCCTCGAAAAAAGATCACCATAAAAGCCTATGATGAACAAGAAAGAGCTTCTAAAGGCACCATTATCTTACCTATCCGAGTGGGTCCGGTTATCAAAGATACCACATGTCAGGTGCTTGATCTACCATTGGCTTACAATATCCTTCTAGGGAGACCCTGGATCCATGAAATGCAAGCCATTCCTTCTACGTACCATCAATGCTTGAAATTCCCCTATGACGGAGTGGAGGTTACTATCCCAGCAGATCTGAGTACAACTTGCAATACATTGAAGGAAAGTGCCGATAAGCTTGTTCCCAATAACAGAGAATCTTCCATCAAGCAGCTAAATGTTGCTTCCACATCTAAGATGGAGGACATTGCTAAAGAGATCAAAATCAATGAAAATGGGATGGGAGAATACACTATAGAGCTAGTCTTGTCTCTGACATCTCTCCCAATCTCAACTAAGTCATATGGACAATCCTTGAAGAAGTCTAAATCAGAACCTAAGGAACCTATGGAAGCATACAAAAGAAATTTTGTGGTGGAGCAAGTATCCAAACAAGAATTTGAAGAGGATGAAGCTATGCTGGCATGGCTATATAAAGAGGATTCTGAATCTAAAATTGTTCAACCTAGTGAATCTATAGCACCTACAATCCCTTCTAATTCATATGGTCTAGGAAACAAATTGATAGCCAAGATGGGATATTCCGGTCAAGGACCTCTAGGAATTAGTGGAAAGGGTCTTGTGACACCCATTTCACATATTGGTAGAGCCAACAAAGATACTGGTGGCTTAGGGTTTAAGAAGAAACCCTATCATCTCAAAGGTGGTTGTTCTCATGTCATAGAACAAATTGCACCAGGAGAACCCCTTCTTAAGAAAGAAGAAAAAGAACCCTCTGCTGATGATTCAGATAGCTCTAAGCTCATCCCCTATGAAAAATTGCCTAAAGAGATCAAAGATCTTCTTGATGATACAGATGATCCTATCAAAAGAATTAATGTAGTAGAAACACAAGAACCTACTGTAGTGCAAGAGATGGTTGCACCACAAGAACCAGCCAATCTCGAAGGTGATCAAACTGATCAAGAAGAAGGGGGTAGTTATTCTGACACTAATTCCCATGAATATGAATTCAAGTTAGAAACTGAGGGTAATCCTTCTTGGGGTATTCATCCTGATTTCACACATTTTATAAGATTTCCTAGAGATCCTGAATCAGAAGCTGAGTCAAATGACTATGAATGGGGTGCCATTCCAGAAGAAGATGAGCTTATAATAGAGAAATATATTGATGTTATTCACCAATATGTATCTCAACCCAACGTAGGTCTAGAGAGAAACAATGAACTTAATGTGTCAGATCCACCTATGGCTAAAGAGGACTCCCATGATGATGTTGAGCCTATTCATGAATTGAACATTTTGAGCTGTAATATCACATTTGAACTTTAGCGTCAGGTTAGGACCAATGATGACATATCCCCATCCGTGAACACCATATCCCAAGCCTTTCGCACTTTAACTATCCAACGCCTTGATCTTATCGACCAAACTTCCACAAACCCAAGCCATGGTGTTTACACCTTTTCCAGTGACTATGCCCTTGCTTGTTACCTCAATGCAGTCAAGCCTATGAGGACTTCCATCAGTGAACCAAGTGTCAACATGACCGAGTTGGATGTCAAATATCTTAGTCAAAAGAATAAAAATAAAAAGAAAAAGAGTTCTAAGGGTGAAAACCACTTTGTGGCAGTCTCAGAAACTACAAAAGTAAAAAGAAAAGATGTATCTGAAGGTGAAAACCTCTCTGAGGCACCTAAGGATGAGATATTTGATGTCCTTTTGAGTCATTTATAGGATAGATCTCCAGTTCTGATTGAGCCCACTCAATCCATCAATTTGGGTACAACAGAGGAACCACAATTGGTACATGTAGCACAATCTCTATCAGAAGAAGAGAAATAGAAATTCACTACATTCTTATAAAAAAAAAGATCAATTTTGCATGGAAATATTCAGATATGCCAGGATTGGATCCCAATCTCATTATGCACCATCTATCCATTGCTCCTGGGGTAAAACTAGTCAAACAAAAATTGAGAAAGATGCATCCTCATGTTGCACTCTTAGTCAAAGTAGAACTAGAAAAACTCCTAAAAGATAGATTCATCTGCGTCATAGACTATGCTGAATGGATCTCTAACATTGCACCTATTTCAAAACCAGATGGTTCAATTAGAGTGTGCATAGACTTTAGAGATGTGAACAGAACATGCCCTAAGGATGACTTTCCACTACCTAACATTGATATGATAGTGGACATGACTGCGGGCTATGAAATGTATTCCCTTATGGATGGCTTTTCTGGATACAACCAAATCAAAATTGTTCTAGAAGACCAAGAGAAAACTGCATTCACATGTGCGTGGGGAACCTTCTATTGGAATGTTATGCCATTCGGACTCAAAAATGATGGAGCTACATATCAAAGAGCAATGACATCTATTTTTCATGATATGATGCATAAAACAATGGAGGATTACATGGATGATACCTTGGAAAAATCCATGATTAGAATTGAACATCTAACAGACTTGAGCATGATCCTAGACAGAATGGAATAGTTTAGTCTCTGACTAAATCCTAAGAAGTGTGCCTTTGGTGTCACTTCTGGAAAGCTCTTAGGATACATAGTTTCAAAGAAAGGCATTGAAGTTGATCCGGCTAAAGTCAAGGCTATAATAGAGATGCAACCTCCCACAAATATTAGCCAAATGAGGACATGCAAGGTAGAGTACAGTCCATCAGAAGATTCATATCATAGTTAGCTGACATATCACAACCTTTCACAAAGACATTACATAAAGGTGTGACCTTTGCATGGAATGAAGACTGTGCAAAGAATTTTGATCATATCAAGAATTATATCTCGAATCCTCCTATCCTAATGCCTCCTATTCATGGGAAGCCATTAATATTATATGTCTCCACAACAGATACATCACTAGGGGCATTGCTAGCGCAACATGATGAAGACAAGAAAGAAAGAGCCATCTACTATATCAGCAGAACTTTAGTGGCCTATGAAAAAAACTACTCAATGATAGAGAAGGCATGTCTAGTTGTGATCTTTGCATCACAAAAATGGAGACACTACATGTTAGCTCATACTACTCATTTGGTAGCTAAAATTGATCCACTGAAGTACCTACTAAGCAAAGCTGCCCTCACAGGTAGACTAGCTAAATGGGTCATGCTCTTGAGTGAATTTGACATTGAATATGTTGAAAGAAAAGCTATCAAAGGATAGGTCATTGCTGATCAACTAGCTGAAGCACCACTATTTGATGATACACCCATGCAAATGGAATTTCCCGATTCCTCTATCATGCACTTCTCTTCTAGAGAATGGCAGTTATTCTTTGATGGCTCCTACACACAAAATGGATCTGGAGTAGGCATATTGTTCATCACTCCTCAAGGATACTCGATACCCAAAGTATTCAGACTAAAATTTCCTTGCACAAACAATATTGCTAAATATGAGGCACTTCTCAATGGTATGAAAATGGCAATACAGTGGAGAGTTATAGAGATGCACATCCATGGAGACTCGCAACTGGTTATCCACCAAGTCAATGATGTGTACCAAACCAAAGATGAAAAGCTCATTCCTTACAAGAGAATGGTAGATGATTTAAAGAAATACTTCATCTCTATCACATTTGAGCAAATACCCAGAACGGAGAATAAGGCTGCTGATGCAATGGTGACACTATCTACTCTCTTATAGTAGCCTGAACATGAGCTATGCTATGAGTTCCTGGTGGAAGCCCTATCCTATCCTGCATATGACTCCTCTGAAACCCGCATGATCTGCACTGTTGTAGGTTATGACTCATCTCGCTACAAAAATCTATTCTCCTATCTCCATGACCAAATCATCCCTAAGTCCTTTAACCATTTTGAGAAATGAAACCTTATCCAATTTGCATCCTAATATGTCATCATTGGTAATGATCTGTACAAACAAGGTCTAGATGGTACACTGCTTAGATGTTTAGAACGGGAAGAGTCTCAATGTGCATTAGAGGAAGTCCATGAGGGTATATGTGGGTCACACTCAAATGGTTTAACGTTAGCTCAAAAACTTATTAGGGATGGGTACTATTGGCCTGAAATGGAGAAAGAGGCTATTAAATTTGCTAAAAACTGTCAATAGTGTCAAGTACATGGCAACTTGATTCATGCTCCAGGGAGAGATCTAATTCCCTTTACTACACAATGGCCTTTTCAACAATGGGCATTTGATTTCATAGGCACTATCCATCCACACTCTTCTAATGGACATACCCATATCATCACAGCTACAGATTATTTTACAAAATGGGTAGAAGCAGTTCCTCTAACACAAGCAATGGGAAAATAGATCTCTATGTTCATCCTGAACTACATCATTTGCAGATATGGGATCCCTCACTCTATAATCATAGATAACGGGGGACAATTCAAAAACAAAGATCTAGATGACTTATGTGCTAAATTCAAGATTACACAACATTGGTCTTCTATTTACTATCCTCAAGGGAATGGACAAGCTGAGGCTTCAAACAAAAATCTCCTGAAGATCTTGCACAGAACAGTGAATAAAACAGGAAGAGACTGGCATCTCATGATCAATCCAGCTCTCTAGGCCTATAGAACTAGTATCAGAATGCCTACTGGGGCTACACCATTCACTTTAGTTTATGGGTCTGAAGTAGTACTACCTATTGAGGTTGAAATCCCATCACTCAGAATCAAAATGCATGGACTTGTCACCAACGATGACTACAGAGTGTCTAGGTTACAAGAACTGGAACTACTAGATGAGCGCAGACAAGTAGCGTATGATCATCTCAGAGTGTATCAGAAAAGAATGTCTAGATGCTACAACAAGAAAGTCAGACATAGAGAATTTCAGGTTGGCGATCTAGTGTTGAGAGAAAATCCTAAAAATCAATCACATCGAGAACGCAAGGGGAAGTTCAAACCCAATTGGCTGGGTCCCTTTGTTATCACTGCTACTTTTGGCTCTGGTGCCTATCAACTCTCAATGACTGAAGGAGAAAAGCTCTGAGAACCAATCAACATTCTCCATTTGAAGAAATTCTATGCCTAAGGCATTCAGTCTATGGTTAAATATTCTGAAAAAATCTTAAAAAACAGAAAAAGTCCTGAAAAAATGAACATCTTGGTGAAAACCTAGCAATAGGTGCCTTGATGATTCACAAAAAAATAGAAAATATCAAAAATTCAAAAAAATAAAAAAAATATCAAAAATTTAAAAAAATTGAAAAAAAAGAAAAATACAAAAAAAAAGAAAAAAAAGAAAAAGTGCCTTGGTGAAAACCTGGAAACAGGTGCCTTGGTAGAAAAAATAGAATCTCTGCCAAGATGGTGAAAACTCGGCAAACAGGTGCCACTTGTTCCAAAATGTTCTATCTATCAGCACAATCTTGGTCTTTCCCAGCTTTTAGTCTTGCTTTAGTTTGTACACATCTCCCAGTTTATTTCTGCATATCCTGGTTTCAATAAGTTGGTCTGTACACCAATCAGCTCAAGCGTCTGTATCTTATCAATGTTCAAACTTGGGGGCAATCAATGTCATATCCTATGGTCTCCCATGTATCTTAGACATGTCATATCTAGCCAGAGTCCTTTGAAGCTTCATGTGAGTCACTCAGTCAGTCTTGTCTCCAGAAAGGATTTTGCATCTACAATACGGCAATCAAACATCAAAACTCAACTGAAAATAATCTATGCTTTTTACGTGCTTTTATCTCCTTGTATGCTTACTGATTCACATTGAGATTTTTGCATATTGTGTCCCTTCGAGCTCCTCAATGATGTCCTTTACAGGATTTAGAAAGTGATGACTGGGGGCATAATCTTTTCTTGGTTTTCTGCTTGTATGTGAAATCTAATAACTTTGGAAATTTTGGATTGAAATGGTGTCTGACTATAAGAGCCTTTATCTCGAATTGGATGGCCATGCGTACCTCGACCATTGATACCTAGAAAATTCAAGGAAGTTTGATCTAACTATTGTCTTTTTGAGTAAATTCTTTCTCCTACTATGGAACGCAATCTTGCCTAAGGATGTGAACGATAAAGGGTCACTACGGGTAATTCACATTGGATTTAGAATAATCTCTTAGCTATTTGATGTGTTTGTAATGCAAGGCATATTCAGGTCATCATGATGTTTATGTTTTGATGCTTATACAAATTGCTATATCGAAATGGACATGATATTCAGGTCATCCTAGCATTTGTGCCTTGATGCTTATATCTAATCTGACATTCTGAAAATAAAATCAATATTCATATATCCATGGTTGTTGACCAGTGGGTGTTGTATTGATTCTTGCGCATACAAATCAATATTCATATGTCTATGGTTTTTTTTTAGCTAGTGGGCATTGTATTGATTTATCCGGTTACCTAAAAGTTCAATGATGATAACAAATTGACACATGATCAGTGAGTAGGTCCTAGGTCTTAGGTTGCATTTCATTTTGTATGTCTCTTTGCATTTTTCATGTTTGCATGATCTCACAATGGCTAAACGAACTTCAATGCTTAAATGATTCTTCAAATCACCTCTTCCACTCTAACAAGAGCTGAATCTCACATGAAGTTTCCTCCAATGAAACAGCAAGTAGAATCCTTTTTCGGGATCAAAATTCAAATCTGAGATCATTCATATTATTAACTACTTGCATAATCAACCTTCAATCATCACAGAAATCTAGTATTCAACTTAACTGATTATCTTACATCAAACTATCAAAATTTTAACTTGGTCAACCATGGTCAACTCATGGTCAAACCTAGTCAAACTTTGTCTCCAGGACCTCCAAACGATGCAGAATGTGCTCTTGAACGTGTATAACCACTTTTCCCATCAATCAACATGCTTCTGAACTCTCAACGCTGACTTTTCTTGTCAAATTTCAATTTTAATCCCGAAGGTGGCATGGTATTGCATATCATTCAAAGTCTGTAATCAAATTTGAAATCATATCTTTATGAAAATCAATATCTTTCATCAGTGATCAAGACAACAATCACGTCTAGTCGCTGATTCATCAAAAGTCCTCATCACTCAGGGCAAATCTATCATCACTTGGGGCATATCAGATTCATCAAGATCCATATCAATCTGGTATCCTCCTAATCTTATAAACTGTATCAATTTTTGCAACCATCAGATCATAGTGTTCTTTCCTTGGTTCTTTGACAACTGAAGGGTTTGGATGTGATACCCTCTAGTTCTGCTAAGACAATCGAGTCTAGAACGGGTCACTCACTTCTTATCAATCCTAAGGTTCAGAATCAAGCATTTTGACACTTTTTCGCAATCATAGGTTCATTTGCTGCTACAGTGAACATTATCTTTGGTCATTCAGGACCTATTATCTCCATATCAATTCAATATCAATCAACTCCTATCTCAATATCTTTCAATCGGTTTCTATCTTGAGATCGGTTTATCTTTTGAATCAGTTTCATATCTCTATCAAACATAGACTATCTTTGAACCACTGCGCTTCGCACAGTAATTCAAAGAGGGGCAAAATGTAATACCCCAAAAATGGGCTATAAGTTCATTAATCTCCTACATCTTCAATTCGAACGAAATCGACATCAAAGTCCTAATCTAAGGCACATCTAAACATCATCAAATCTAATTGATTATCTTAAATTCTGCATCAGAGAATATTCCTAGCAATATTCCTAATCATCATAATTATCTTTAATTTTATAATTATTTGGCAATAAATCACATTTATCCTAAAATTTGATTAATTAAATATTTTTCATATTTAATTAATTAGATTTAATATTTGCCACTTAATTATGTAATTAAATTTAATTATATCTATTATTAATTGTATTATTTAATTTTGACAATAAATCAAAATTCCTATGAATAATTGATTAAATTCTTATTTAATTAATTAAAGCAAGTTGTCATTATTTAATAATATAGTTTTTAATAAAAGTTTGATTAAATAATTGATTAACCCATAAATCAATTATTTTATTTTTAAAATCAGTTAAGTTGGAAATAAATCACTTTATTATTAAATTAATTCATCAAAAACATGCACAATCATAAAAGCAGACAACTATCAATTATAAATTAAAGCTAAACTCTATTTTGAGTTAAAACTTAGCTTTTGCATGTTTTTGTGAGTTAATTATCTTTTGTTTAAAAATAACTCAAAAATCAACCTGAGTTATTTGAGTGATTTATGGCTTTTTCTCATGCACCTCCAAAGCCTTGGATTTCTATAAAAACAATGCTCAGCTCTTCATAATTCATCTCTAAAATCTCTCAATCATCTCTCAAATTTGCATCCAAGCATCTCATATTTTGCACAATCACACTGGAGAATTGGAGGCTGAGGAATCAACTTGCGAATTCAAAGCTTTGTGAGATCAATTTCAATTGCATAGTTTTTATATCTTAGCATAAAATTTCATAGTTTTCATATCATTGTTAGAATCTTCATTGTTAGATCATTTAGCATCCATAGCATATCAATTTCATCTAGCATAGATTCATATCAGTTTTTATCATTCTTATTGCATAGAAAATATTAAAAATATAGATTAATTGCATTCAATCTCATATCTAGATCAATTGCATTCAAATCTTTTATTTAGGTGTCGTCTAGGTCACTGATCTCGATTACAATCTGAGAACATCAATCTCGCACCTATTAGAAGGCAGTAAATCACTTGGTTACATAGTTTTCAATTTTGCACGATTTCAATTTTTGCTAACCTCTAATGTTTTACTGAGTGTTGTGTCTATAGATCAGGTACAATTTTCACACACACACATGGTGATAGAAATTTTTTTTTGAAGACAATATAGAGGCAGTAAAGTGCTATGAGTAGTGCAATTAATCAAGAATACATTGGATCTGTCATGCATTGAGTACAAATATCAGGTCATTATTTACTTGTTGATTCTAATAGATTATCAATCAAAATCCTATAATAGTGTCACTCCTAAAAAGGTGAGCAATATCTTTAATAGGGTTTGAATTGAAATACTCTAACAAGGTGAACTCTCAGAAGGAGTTTTAAATCCCTTGACATGATAGTCTTTAATGGAACTGTTGTAGTTCTTAATTAGGCTAATGATACTCTTAACCATGTATAACCTTAGAAGGGTTGTTGTAATCACTCCTAACTGGGAAGATTTCATGGTGTAGTAGTGAAACTTGTAGGAATCATCCCCACACATGGTTTTCTCACTCTAACAAGGTTTTCTACAGGAAAAATCTTGTATCAAGAGTTATTTGTTTGTGAATGTTTTAATTGTTATGTTTTATTGTCATAATATTATTTGCATGTTGGTTATTGTGGAAGATAATTGTTAAAAGTATCATATTTAAGATTGCACTGATTCAATCCCCCTCTCAGTGTCTTATTATGCTAACAATATCCACCATAAATCTTTTAACAATATTCAATGAAAATTTACATTTCATATCTTCCATTTTTCTTCATGAACCTATTTCTGTTTCCTCCTCCAATAGTATTGAAAAGAAAATCATATGAAAAAATCAAACAAATTATGATAAGAGATCTCATATCCATATCTTCCCAATCCTCATCAGACACATTTTTAGGTTTTCTTGACTTTTCTACCAATGCCTTGTGCAATCATTGTTACACTAACACATTGTTAGGAAATTGGTTACTCAACCTTGCAATAATAAAAGGTACTTCTAATAAAAAGCTATTATTGATATGTGATCATGAGGGGTTGCAAGGGGTAGGAGTACCTCCCTTGTAGGCTCTGATTCTTTGACTAGCTGGGAGCCAGGGGCAGTGTGCCTCAATGGGGATTTTTTGGGTAGTGCACCCAAAATAAAATTTCATATACAACTTATCATTATAAATCTTGAGTGATATCACAACTTGATCACCTTTGGTTTCAATGGTGGCTTGTTAGGTTTTTTTAACTATTCTAATTTGAGAGAGATCTTGTTAGAAGATACACTATTATCTTGTTGCAATAATTTTTAGATTGCAAGTCCATTAGGGAGAAGAGAGTTGTACATTTTTCTTGAAAATAATTATGAGATGTGGAATTTGAAGATCAAGGATATGTTAATAGATCAAGATATGTGGGATTTTTCTAATGAGAATGTCTTGATACCTACATATTTTAGTTAGACAAATAAATATGATTTTATGGAGTATAAAGCCAATAGTTTAATCAATTTGTGTCTTAGAGAGTTTTTTTAATCAATATCCATGAAGAGTTCTTTGAAAATAAGCTATGAAAGAAACTTGGTGAAATGTATCAAGCCAAATATTTAGTGTATAATATTTTCTTGAGGTATAAATCACATTCCTTGAGAATGTGGGGGGGGGGGGGGGGGGGGCGGTGGTGGATGTATTATAAAATATCTAAAAGAATACAATATATTGGTGGCTCATTTGGCTTCAATTGGTGTCAATATGGATGATGAGGAGAAACTTTAGATCCTACTTTGTTCTTTACACTATTCATTAGATTCGCTTGTTATGCCACAAGTAGTAATTCTGTTATTTTGAAGATTGAAGATGTATTGGGTTCTTTTCATTCCAAATAGATGAGGAGGACAGTATCCATTAGCACTAAGGAGGAACTAAATGTTTGTGGAAGACCTAATGAAAATAGAACTAAGAATGAGAAGTGTGATAAATTCAATTCTAAGGAGAGATCTAAATCTCATGGAAAGTACAAAGTAATTTTTTAGAATTTCTCTAAGCCTAGAAACATCTGTGAGGACTACAAAGAAGAAAAGAAGAAAAGGAAAAAAATTGATTCTTATTTTGGGAAGGAAAACATTAATGCATTCAACGCAACTTTGGTCACTCATGATGTAAGTAATGATGCATGATTAATTTAATCAAGTGAATCTTTTCATATGACCTCTACTAAATAAAATCTTTTTGAATCTAAAAAATTTGATGGAGGTAAGGTGCATTTTTGTGATGATTCTCATTTATATGTTGTTGGTCATGGTAAAGTTAGAATTATATTTTCTTATGGTAGAATAAGAAAGATTAATGGCATATTGCATCTCCCTAGATTAAAAAATAAATTTCTACCTATGAGAAAACTAGTAGATGCATGTATGTAGGTAATCATTTCTTGTGCGAGATGCAAAATGGTGAGACGTGCTATGGTGATTGCTAGAGGTTTTTAATTTGGAACATTGTATAATATGGATGCATATACTATTGAGTATAATATTACTTATATGAAAATAAAATCTATGAATAATTCATCACAAGAGGTGAGGTTTTCAAATTTAATAGATGGTCATATATTTTGGGTATGAAAGTGATGAAGGGTGCTCCCCTTAATACCGCAAACACATAACAGAAACAGAGAAACAACAACAATATGCAAGAACATAGAATTGGCTTCTTATTATCTCCACAAATGTGGAATTACAAACTTTCAGAATTACAATATGCAAAGCCACACGGGCATTCCCTTACAATATTCTGTAGGACAAAGGCTCAAATTATTACCCAGATCTACTACCCAGAACTATTCTGAACTGCCTAAGACAATAATACAGCCTTCCTTATATAGGTAATTTTCCACCGCCTGGGAAGGTTCCAGAATTTTAGCCAATAAGGCCGACCAAACTTAGAATTATTTTATTTTACATTTTATTACATCATAGTCGGCTCAAGATAACCTTTGAAACCTGAACAAAAATTTTGAAGAAAATTATTTTCCGCCATTTCAGGTGGCCCAACTTCTGAAGACCATAAGTCATCACCAGTTGACCCGATCCGCTATTATAACCCCATTTCAGAAATGCCACGAAGTGCTCTACAGGCTTGACTGGCACAAGCGCTTGTCACCAAAATTTTTGACCTCATCCGGGGCCTCTAAAGCTTTTAAAACTGAGTTCAAAGTTTCTGTACCCTGCTGCCAATACCAAAAATCTTCAATATCTTCCAATATACACTTGATCTGGCAATGAAACTTTACTGGCAGACTTATATGACCAAAATGAACCTCCAAGAAAGAAATTAGATCATTCTGAGGACATACAAAAATTACCAAAAATAGTAACTTTCCATAAATAGAAGCTCTGCACAAAATAACCCTTATTGAATATAAAAATATAAATATTTTTGGGTGATGCAAGATTGCTCTTACACCTAGGCTACTCCTGCAGCAGACACCCGGGGTAATTTGAGAAGTGACCCTGTTACGAATCAGGTGTGCAGAGGAAAACCAAGACGGTTAACCTCCACTCTTGTTAGCCATGATGAATCTTCAATAGGTCATCCTTTCCACTTGACCAAATATTCTTCATATGTCCTGTTTCTTGTGCTTCTGCCAACAGGACTATCCAGTATATCTTAATTCTCCTTAGTGTCTGAAGTAGTTGCTAGAATACTCCACTATGCTGCTGTGATCTCATCTTCAACACCTCCTTCATGATACTCTGTCAGATCTGAAATGTTAAACACTGGTGAAATATTTAGCTTAGTAGGCAATTCTACCTCATATGCGTTTTCTGAATCATGTTTCTTCAGTATCTTACATGGTCCAAACTTCTTCATTTTCAGCTTGTTATATGTACCAACTGGAAACCGCTCCTTCCGCAAATGAACCATGACTTCATCGCCAACCTGAAATTCCTTATGCCTCCTTTTCTCATCTACCTTAGCTTTATACTACACATTCATCTTGGTAATATGCTTCCTCACCTCCCCATGGATGTTCTTCAAGTGTTCTGCAAAATCTTCAGCTTCAGCACTACTTATTTCTCTTTTATCTATCTTCCTAAATTCAGATGCATTTCTCGGACTACTTCCATAGACAATCTGGAATGGTGATTTACCAGTGCTCCTGTTGACATAATTATTGTATGAAAATTCTATCTGTGGTAAAATCAAATCCCATCCTGTTGGCTTATCTCCAACCAAACATCTCAACAAATTTCCCAAACTCCTATTCACCACCTCTATCTTTCCATCAGTTTGTGGATGATGCGATGAACTAAATTTCAAATATGTCTTCAACTTCTTCCACAATGTACGCCAGAAATATCCAACAAACTTAGTGTCCCGATCTGAAACTATGGTCTTTGGCAAACCATGAAGTCTCACTACTTCTCTGAAAAATAATTTTGCTACATGAACAGCAACATTAGTCTTCTTGCAAGGAATGAAATGTGCCATCTTTAAAAATCTGTCAACCACCACAAAAATTGAATCATATCCCCACTGAGTCCTCGGTAAACTAAGAACAAAGTCCATGCTGATATCCTCCCAAGGCTTCTCTAGTACAGGTAATGGCTGATACAACCCTATATTCTACTTCACTCCTTTCACCATCTGACATACTCTACAACTCTATACAAACTTCTTCACATCTTTCTGCAACTATGGCCAATAATAATTCTCACTAACCAAAGAAAGGGTTTTATCATGACCAAAATGTCTAGCCAATCCTCTGCTATGCTTCTCCTTGATGAGATTCTCCCTCATAGAACTTCGTGGAATGCACAACTGACTCCCTTTGAATAGCATATCATTCTGGATGATGAAATCCAACCATTTCATCCTGTCTAGAGTAACAGGTTCTGTACAGGCTTTCCAAGCTTCACCAAAATCAGGATCCTCTAGATACAAATTTTTGAGTTCCTTGAACCCAACCACTTCAATCTGCATTTCTGTCAGCAATAGTTGCCTTCTGCTAAGAGCATCAGCAACCCTATTGGACTTTCCACTCCTGTGTTTCAAAATAAATGTATAACTCTGCAAAAACTCAACCTATTTCAAATGTCTCTGATTCAACTTTCCTTGACTATTCAAATATTGCAAAGGTTGATGATCAGTATACAAAACAAACTCCTTAGGAAGCAGATAGTGTCTCCACTTCTTCAATGCTTGAACTATAGCATAAAATTCCTAATCATAAATAGAATATTTTCTCTTGGCATCATTTAACTTCTCACTGGAATAAGCAACAGGTTTACCTTCTTGGCTCATAATAGCTCCTATTGCAGTACCACTAGCATCACAATCTACTTGAAACACCTTATTAAAATCTGGAAGTGCTAAAATAGGTTGTTCTGTAACTTTTTATTTCAACAAATGAAAACTTTTTTCTGCCCCATTAGTCCACTTAAACTCTTTTCTATCCCCTCTCATTGTTTCAGTCAAGGGTCCACAAATACTGCTAAAATTTTTGATAAATTTTCTGTAAAAGCTAGCTAGACCATGAAAAGATCTTACCTCAGTAGCACTCCTTGGAGTAGGCCATTCAAGGATAGTCTGTACCTTCTCTGAGTCTATTTTTAGACCTTTTACTGAAACTACAAACCCCAAATACACCAACTCTTTCTTCACAAAACTGCACTTCTTCAAATTAATCAACAATTTTTCTTCTCTTAACTTCTCAAATACCATACGAATATGCATCATATGCTCATCCAATGTCTTACTAAAGATCAAAATATCATCTAGGTAAACAATGACAAACTTGCCTAGAAGTTTTTTTAGAACCTCGTTCATGAGCCGCATGAAAGTGCTCGGTGCATTGGTTAGCCCAAAAGGCATGACTAACCACTCATATAGTCCTTCCTCTGTCTTGAAGGAAGTCTTCCATTCATCTCCTTCTCTGATCTGAATCTGATGATATCCACTCTTCAGATCTATCTTTGAGAAATACACAGCTCCACTCAAACAATCCATAATATCATCCATTCGTGGCAATGGAAACCTATACTTGATTATGATCTTGTTTATTGCCCTCAAATCTATACACATCCTCCATTCTCCATTCTTCTTTGGTGCTAATACCACTAGTACAGCATAGGGACTCAGACTCTCACGGATCAATCCTTTCTGTAATAGTTTATGTACTTGTCTGTTCAACTCCTCACTTTCTGCAGGTGTCATTCTATGTGCTGCCTTATTCGACAAACTCACTCCTGGGATCAAGTCCATCTGATGACTAATCTTCCTGACTGGTGGTAATCCATCAAGCACGTTATCAGATACAATATCCTGAAACTCATTCAACAAATCTACAACTTCTACAGGAACATCTTCTACTTCCTCTTTACCAACTTTTGGAATTAAAGAAAAACATACATGCTCATGCCTCAAACCATCTAAGAAATTTCTTCCATCAACAAAAGTTATCCTTGCATTACCACATACCTTTTCTTCAGTATCCTTCAATGGTTTTATCTTATGTCGCACTCCATCCTTTGTCAAGGAATAGGTATTCGCACGACCATCATGTACAGCACATTTGTCAAACTGCCATGGTCTACCCAACAACATATGACATGCATCCATAGATATGATATCACACAATACCTCATCTTGGTATCCACCAATCTTGAACTTCACCAGGCATTGTTCATTGACCATGACCTTGTGGTCATCCTTTACCCAAGCAATTCGATATGGATGTGGGTGTTTCTATCTCTTGAGCTTCAACTTTGTCACCATCTCTTCTGACACCAAATTGTCAGTGCTTCCACTATCAATAATCACATCACAACATTTACCTTCACACTTGCACCTAGTACAAAACAGGCTCCTCCTTTGCTCAGGTTCATTCTCACCACTCAACAGGACTCTTCTGTTAATCAACGTTTCTCCTCTTTCAGGATCTTCAAAATTTGATGATCTGACATCTTCATCTACATGTGCAAATCTGGCCTGGAATTTATTTTTCCTGTCTGTTCTTCCTTGGCGCTGAGGAGAGTTAAATGCCCTATGACCTTCTTCTCCACAGCGAAAACATGTTCCACGGAAGCCACCTCTTCCAGATCCTTGTCCTCTTCCTCTTCCTCTCTGATCTCTATTATTCTGATCCTAGACGTGATTGAAATTATTTCCTCACTGATTCTGACTGCTACTGGCCTCATCATTCTTTTTTGGATCTTCATTTCGGCCACCATATGACCGTCCACCAGATCATCCACCGCGACCTCTTCCATTTTGTCTACTCTCAAACTTCTTGTTCAGCTTTTCTTCTACTTTTAGGGAAAACTGGTATGCCTCTTAAATATTGTTCATTCGAACTAGATTCAGCTCCTCCTGAATGCTTGGCCTTAACCCATTAAGGTATCTTGCAACTTTCTCCTTATCAGCTTCTGCATGGCCTGTTCTGATGAGAAGTCGATAGAACTCCTCTGTATACTCCTGAACATATCTTCTTGCTTGCTTCAAACTCTACATTTTCTTTAGTAGGTCAAGCTCATAATCAACAGAATGAACTATCACTTCAATTTATCCACCATCTGATCCCATCTCATGATTTTCTCCTTTCCCCTTCTATTTTGCTCCAACTGAATCTCTTGCCACCATATCTTCGCATGACCTTTCAGTCTGGCCTTCACAAATTTGACCTTATCAGGATCCTCAACATCTTCATACTCAAAATATTCCTCAGATTCATTGATCTAGTCGATCAATTCTTCTGGGTTAAGATTTCTAAAAAATGTAGGAACCTCAATCTTAGGTCTTTTTTCAATCTTAGAAATGGTCCAAAAAAGTCTTTCTTCCTCCTGGTTCACAATTTTGACTTCTCCTTGATATTCTTCTTCAGCTTCATCCTCACCTTCATCTCTGACATTAGGATTCATTCCTCTATGAATCTCTTCTTGCAATGCTCACACTTGTCTCTTGAGTGCTCTAACCTCAGGTGTTACAATACCAGCTCTTCCATCACATTCTTTTCGTGGATGTATTTTCGCGATGCGTGCTGAATCCCTAACCACGGTCCTGGTGCAAATAACCTCACAGTCGATGATCTGTTTACACACTCAGGAAATCCTACTCTGATACCACTTGATGAAGGGTGCTCCCCTTAATACCACAAACACATAACAGAAACAGAGAAACAACAACAATATGCAAGAACAGAAAATTGGCTTTTTATTATCTCCACAAATGTGGAATTACAAACTTTCAAAATTACAATATGCAAAGCCACACGGGCATTCCCTTACAATATTCTATAGGACAAAGCTTCGAATTATTACTTAGATCTACTACCCAGAACTATTCTGAACTACCTAAGACAATAATACAGCCTTCCTTATAGAGGCAATTTTCCACCGCTTGGGAAGGTTCCAAAATTTTAGCAATTAAGGCTGACCAAACTTAGAATTATTTTATTTTACATTTTATTACATCATAGTCAGCTCAAGATAACCTTTGAAACCCGAACAAAAATTTTGAAGAAATTTATTTTCTGCCATTTCAGGTGGCCCAATTTTTGAAGACCATAAGTCATCACTAGTTGACCCGATCGACTATTATAACCCCATTTCAGAAATGCCACGAAGCGCTCTACAGGCTTAACCCACACAAGGGCTCATCACCCAAATTTTTGACCTCATCCGGGGCCTCTAAAGCCTTCAAAACTAAGTTCAAAGTTTTTGTACCATGTTGCCAATACCAAAAATTTTCAATATCTTCCAATATACACTTGATCTGGCAATGAAACTTTACTGGCAGACTTATATGACCGAAATGAACCTATAAGACAGAAATCAGATCATTCTGAGCACATACAAAAATTACCAAAAATAGTAACTTTCCATAAATAGAAGCTCTGCACAAAATAGCCCTTATTGAATATAAAAATAGAAATATTTTTGGGTGATGCAAGATTGCTCTTACACCCAGGATGCTCCTGCATCAGACACCCAGGGTAATTTGAGAAGTGACCCTGTCATGACTCAGGTGTGCAGATGAAAACCAAGACGGTTAACCTCCACCCTTGTTAGCCATGATGAATCTTCAACAGGTCATCCTTTCCACTTGACCAGATATTCTTCATATGTCCTATTTTTTGTGCTTCTGCCAACACGACTATCTAGTATATCTTCAATCTCCTTAGTGTCTGAACTAGTTGCTGGAATACTCCACTGTGCTGCTGTGATCTCATCTTCAACACCTCCTTCATGATACTCTGTCAGATCTGAAATGTTAAACACTGGTGAAATATTTAGCTCAATAGGCAATTCTATATCATATGCATTTCTTGAATCATGTTTCTTCAGTATCTTACATGGTCCAAACTTCTTCATTTTTAGCTTGTTATATGTACCAACTGAAAACCGCTCCTTACGCAAATGAACCATGACTTCATCGCCAACCTGAAATTCCTTATGCCTCCTTTTCTCATCTGCCTTAGCTTTATACTACACATTCATCTTGGTAATATGCTTCCTCACCTCCCCATGGATGTTCTTCAAGTGTTCTGCAAAATCTTTAGCTTCAGCACTACTTATTTCTCCTTTATCTATCTTCCTCAATTCAGATGCATTTCTCGGACTACTTCCATAGACAATCTGGAATGGTGATTTACTAGTGCTCCTATTGACAGAATTATTGTATGCAAATTCTACCTGTGGTAAAATCAAATCTCATCCTGTTGGCTTATCTCCAACCAAATATCTCAGCAAATTTTCCAAACTTCTATTCACCACCTATGTCTATCCATCAATCTGTGGATGATGCGATGAACTAAATTTCAAATATGTCTTCAACTTCTTCCATAATGTACGCCAGAAATATTCAACAAACTTAGTGTCCTGATCTGAAACTATGGTCTTTGGCAAACCATGAAGTCTCACTACTTCTCTGAAAAATAATTTTGCTACATAAACAGCATCATTAGTCTTCTTGTAGGGAATGAAATGTGCCATCTTTGAAAATCTGTCAACCACCACAAAAATTGAATCATGTCCCTGCTGAGTCCTCGGTAAACCAAGAACAAAGTCCATGCTGATATCCTCCCAAGGCTTCTCTGGTACAGGTAATGGCTGATACAACCCTATATTCTGCTTCACTCCTTTCGCCATCTGACATACTCTGCAACTCTATATAAACTTCTTCACATCTTGCTGCAACTGTGGCCAATAATAATTCTCACTAACCAAAGAAAGGGTTTTATCATGACCAAAATATCTAGCCAATCCTCTGCTATGCTTCTCCTTGATGAGATTCTCCCTCATAGAACTTCGTGGAATGCACAACTGACTCCCTTTGAATAGCATATCATCCTGGATGATGAAATCCAACCATTTCATCCTATCTAGAGTAGGAGGTTCTGTACAGGCTTTCCAAGCTTCACCAAAATCAGGATCCTCTAGATACAAATTCTTGAGTTCCTTGAACCCAACCACTTCAATCTGCATTTCTGTCAGCAATAGTTGCCTTCTGCTAAGAGCATCAGCAACCCTATTGGACTTTCCACTCCTGTGTTTCAAAACAAATGTATAACTCTGCAAAAACTCAACCCATTTCAAATGCATCTGATTCAACTTTCCTTGACTATTCAAATATTGCAAAGCTTGATGATCAGTATACAAAATAAACTCCTCAAGAAGCAGATAGTGTCTCCACTTCTTTAATGCTTGAACTATAGCATAAAATTTCTGATCATAAATAAAATATTTTTTCTTGGCATCATTTAACTTGTCACTGGAATAAGCAACAAGTTTACCTTCTTGGCTCATAACAGCTCCTATTGCAGTACCACTAGCATCACAATCTACTTGAAACACCTTATTAAAATATGGAAGTGCTAAAATAGGTTGTTCTGTAACTTTTTGTTTCAACAATTGAAAACTTTTTTCTGCCCCATTAGTCCACTTAAACTCTTTTCTATCCCCTCTCATTGTTTCAGTCAAGGGTCCACAAATACTGCCAAAATTTTTGATAAAATTTCTGTAAAAGCTAGCTAGACCATGAAAAGATCTTACCTCAGTAGCACTCCTTGGAGTAGGCCATTCAAAGATAGGCTGTACCTTCTCTGGGTCCATTTTTAGACCTTCTGCTGAAACTAAAAACCCCAAATACACCAACTCTTTCTTCACAAAACTGCACTTTTTCAAAATAATCAACAATTTCTCTTCTCTCAACTTATCAAATACCATATGAATATGCATCATATGCTCATCCAATGTCTTACTAAAGATCAAAATATCATCTAGGTAAACAATGAAAAACTTACCCAGAAATTTTTTTAGAACCTCGTTTATGAGCTACATGAAAGTGCTCGGTGCATTGGTTAGCCCAAAAGGCATGACTAACCACTCATATAGTCTTTCCTTTATCTTGAAGGCAGTCTTCCATTCATCTCCTTCTCTGATCTGAATCTGATGATATCCACTCTTCAGATCTATCTTTGAGAAATACACAGCTCCGCTCAAACAGTCCATAATATCATCCATTCATGGAAATGGAAACCTGTACTTGATTATGATCTTGTTTATTGCCCTAGAATCTATACACATCCTCCATTCTCTATTCTTCTTTGGTGCTAATACCACTGGTACAGCACAGGGACTCAGACTCTCATGGATCAATCCTTTCTATAACAGTTCATGTACTTGTCTGTTCAACTCGTCACTTTCTGCAGGTGTCATTCTGTGTGCTGCCTTATTCGACAAACTCACTCCTGGGATCAAGTCCATCTGATGACTGATCTTCCTAACTGGTGGTAATCCATCAGGGATGTTATCGGATATAATATCCTGAAACTCATTCAATAAATCTACAACTTCTATAGGAACATCTTCTACTTCCTCTTTACCAACTTTTGGAATTAAAGCAAAACATACATGCTCATGCCTCAAACCATCTAAGAAATTTCTTCCATCAACAAAAGTTATCTTTGCATTACCACATAGCTTTTCTTCAGTCTCCTTCAATGGTTTTAGCTTATGTTGCACTCCATTCTTTTTCAAAGAATAGGTATTCACACGACCATCATGTACAGCACATTTGTCAAACTGTCATGGTCTACCCAACAACATATGACATGCATCCATAGATATGATATCACACAATACCTCATTTTGGTATTCACCAATCTTGAACTTCACCAGGTATTGTTCATTGACCATGACCTTGTGGTCATCCTGTACCCAGGCAATCCGATATGGATGTGGGAGTTTCTGTCTCTTGAGCTTTAACTTTGTCACCATCTCTTCTGACACCAAATTGTCAGTGCTTCCACTATCAATAATCACATCATAACATTTACCTTCACACTTGCACCTGGTATGAAATAGGCTCCTCCTTTGCTCAGGTTCATTCTCACCACTCAACAGGACTCTTCTGTTAATCAACATTTCTCCTCTTTCAGCATTTTTAGAATTTGATGATCTGACATCTTCATCTACATGTGCAACTCTGGCCTAGCCTTCATTTTTCCTGTCTGTTCTTCCATGGCACTGAGGACATTCAAATTCCCTATGACCTTCTTCTCCATAGTGAAAACATGTTCCACGGAAGCTACCTCTTCCAGATCCTTATGCTCTTCCTCTTCCTCTCTGATCTCTATTATTCTGATCTTGGACGCGATTGGAATTATTTCCTCACTAATTCTGACTGCTACTGGCCTCATCCTTCTTTTTCAAATCTTCATTTCGGCCACCATATTACTATCCACTAGATCGTCCATCATGACCTAGTCTATTTTGTCTGCTCTCAAACTTCTTGTTTAGCTTTTCCTCTATTTTTAGGGCAAACTGGTATGCCTCTTCAATACTGTTCATTCGAACTAGATTCAGCTCCTCCTGAATGCTTGGCCTTAACCCATTAAAGTATCGAGCAACTTTCTCCTTATCAGCTTCTGCATAGCCTGTTCTGATGAGAAGTCGATAGAACTCTTTTGTATACTCCTGAACAGATCTTCCTACTTGCTTCAAACTCTGCATTTTCTTTAGTAGGTCAAGCTCATAATCAATAGGAATGAACTATCACTTCAATTTATCCACCATCTGATCCCATCTCATGATTTTCTCCTTTCCCCTTCTATTTCGCTCCAACTGAATCTCTTGCCACCATATCTTCGCATGACCTTTCATTTTGGCCTTCCCAAATTTGACCCTATCAGAATCCTCAACATCTTCATACCCAAAATATTCCTCACATTCATTGATCCAGTCGATCAATTCTTCTGGGTTAAGATTTCCAAAAAATGTATGAATCTCAATCTTAGGTCTTTTTCCAATCTTAGAAATGGCCCGAAAAAGTCTTTCTTCCTCCTGGTTCACAATTTTGACTTCTCCTTCTTGATATTCTTCTTCAGCTCATCCTCGCTTTCATCTGTGACATTAAGATTTATTCCTCTATGAATCTCTTCTTGCAATGCTCGCACTTGTCTCTAGAGCGCTCTAACCTCAGGTGTTACAACACCAGCTCTTCCGCCACGTTCCTTTCATGGAGGCATTTTCATGATGCGCACTGAAACCCTAACCACGGTCCTGGTGCAAACTGCCTCATAGTCAGTGATCTGTTTACACACTTAGGAACTCCTGCTCTGATACCACTTGATGAAGAGTGCTCCCCTTAATACCGCAAACACATAACAGAAACAGAGAAACAACAACAATATGCAAGAATAGAAAATTGGCTTCTTCTTATCTCCACAAATGTGGAATTAAAAACTTTCAGAATTACAATATGCAAAGCCACACGGGCATTCCCTTACAATATTCAGTAGAACAAAGCCTCGAATTATTACCCAGATCTACTACCCAGAACTATTCTGAACTACCTAAGATAATAATACAGCCTTCCTTATATAGGTAATTTTCCACTGCCTGGGAAGGTTCTAAAATTTTAGCCAATAAGGCCGACCAAACTTAGAATTATTTTATTTTATATTTTATTACATCATAGTCAGCTCAAGATAACCTTTAAAACCCGAACACAAATTTTGAAGAAATTTATTTTCTGCCATTTCAGGTGGCCCAACTTTCGAAGACTATAAGTCATCACTAGTTGACCCGATCGACTATTATAACCCCATTTTGGAAATTCCACGAAGTGCTCTACAGGATTGACTAGCGCAAACATATGTCACCCAAATTTTTGACCTCATCCGAGGCCTCTAAAACCTTCAAAACTGAGTTCAAAGTTTCTATACCCTGCTGCTAATATCAAAAATCTTCAATATCTTCCAATATACACTTGATCTGGCAATGAAACTTTACTGGCAGACTTATATGACCAAAATGAACCTCCAAGAAAGAAATCAGATCATTTTGAGCACATACAAAAATTACCAAAAATAGTAACTTTCCATAAATAGAAGCTCTGCACAAAATAGCCCTTATTGAATATAAAAAAAAAATATTTTTGGGTGATGCAAGATTGCTCTTACACCCAGGATGCTCCTGCATCAGACACCTGGAGTAATTTGAGAAGTGACCCTGTCACGACTCAGTGTGTAGAGGAAAACCAAGACTGTTAACCTCCACCCTTGTTAGCCATGATGAATCTTCAGCAGGTTTTCCTTTCAACTTGACCAGATATTCTTCATATGTTCTATTTCCTGTACTTCTGCCAACATGACTATCCAGTATATCTTCAATCTTCTTAGTGTCTGAAATAGTTGCTGGAATACTCCACTGTGCTATTGTGATCTCATCTTCAACACCTCCTTCATGATACTTTGTCAGATTTGAAATGTAAAACACTGGTGAAATATTTAGCTCAGTAGGCAATTCTACCTCATATGCATTTCCTGAATCATGTTTCTTCAGTATCTTACATGGTCCAAACTTCTTTATTTTCAGCTTGTTATATGTACCAACTAGAAACCGCTCCTTTCACAAATGAACCATGACTTCATCACCAACCTGAAATTCTTTATGCCTCCTTTTCTTATCTGCCTTAGCTTTATACTATGCATTCATCTTGGTAATATGCTTCCTCACCTCCCCATGGATGTTCTTCAAGTGTTCTACAAAATCTTCAACTTCAACACTACTTATTTCTCTTTTATCTATCTTCCTTAATTCAGATGCATTTCTCGGACTACTTCCATAGACAATCTGGAATGGTGATTTACCAGTGCTCTTGTTGACAGAATTATTGTATGCAAATTCTACCTGTGGTAAAATCAAATCCCATCCTGTTAGCTTATCTCCAACCAAATATCTCAGCAAATTTTTCAAACTCCTATTCACCACCTCTGTCTGTCCCTCAGTCTGTGGATGATGCGATGAACTAAATTTTAAATCTTTCTTCAACTTCTTCTACAATGTACGCTAGAAATATCCAATAAACTTAGTGTCCCCATCTGAAACTATGGTCTTTGGCAAACCATGAAGTCTCAGTACTTCTCTGAAAAACAATTCTGCTACATGAACAGCATCATTAGTCTTTTTGCAGGGAATGAAATGTGTCATCTTTGAAAATCTGTCAACCACCACAAAAATTGAATCATGTCCCCACTGAGTCCTCGGTAAACCAAGAACAAAGTCCATGTTGATATCTTCTCAAAGCTTCTCTGGTACAGGTAATGGCTGATACAACCCTATATTCTACTTCACTCCTTTCACCATCTGACATACTCTACAACTCTATACAAACTTCTTCACATCTTTCTGCAACTATGGCCAATAATAATTTTCACTAACCAAAGAAAGGGTTTTATCACGACCAAAATGTCCAGCCAATCCTCCGCTATGCTTCTCCTTGATGAGATTCTCCCTCATAGAACTTTGTGGAATGCACAACTGACTCCCTTTGAATAGCATATCATTCTGGATGATGAAATCCAACCATTTTATCCTATCTAGAGTAACAGGTTCTGTACAGGCTTTTCAAGCTTCACCAAAATCAGGATCCTCTAGATACAAATTCTTGAGTTCCTTGAACCCAACTACTTCAATCTGCATTTTTGTCAGCAATAGTTGCATTCTGCTAAGAGCATCAGCAACTCTATTGGACTTTCCACTCCTGTGTTTCAAAACAAATGTATAACTCTACAAAAACTCAACCCATTTCAAATGCCTCTGATTCAACTTTCCTTGACTATTCAAATATTGCAAGGCTTGATGACCAGTATAAAAAACAAACTCTTTAGGAAGCATATAGTGTCTCCACTTCTTCAATGCTTGAACTATAGCATAAAATTCCTGATCATAAATAGAATATTTTCTCTTGGAATCATTTAACTTCTCACTAGAATAAGCAACAAGTTTACCTTCTTGGCTCATAACAGCTCCTATTGCAGTACCACTAGCATCACAATCTACTTGAAACACCTTATTAAAATTTGGAAGTGCTAAAACATGTTATTCTGTAACTTTTGGTTTCAACAATTGAAAACTCTTTTCTGGCCCATTAGTCCACTTAAACTTTTTTCTATCCCCTCTCATTATTTCAGTCAAGGGTCCACAAATACTGCTAAAATTTCTGATAAATTTTTTGTAAAAGCTAGCTAGACCATGAAAAAATCTTACCTCAGTAGTACTCCTTGGAGTAGGCCATTCAAGGATAGCCTGTATCTTCTCTGGGTCCATTTTTAGACCTTTTGCTGAAACTACAAATTCCAAATACACCAACTCTTTCTTCACAAAACTGCACTTATTCAAATTAATCAATAATTTCTCTTCTCTCAACTTCTCAAATACCATACGAATATGCATCATATGCTCATCCAATGTCTTACTAAAGATCAAAATATCATCTAGGTAAACAATGACAAACTTACCCAAAAATTCTTTAAGAACCTCGTTCATGAGCTGCATGAAAGTGCTCGGTGCATTGGTTAGCCCAAAAGGCATGACTAACCACTCATATAGTCCTTCCTTTGTCTTGAAGGTAGTCTTCCATTCATCTCCTTCTTTGATCTAAATCTGATGATATCCACTCTTCAGATCTATCTTTGAGAAATACACAGCTCCACTCAAACAGTCCATAATATCATCCATTCATGGCAATGGAAACCTGTACTTGATTATAATCTTGTTTATTGCCATGAAATTTGTACACATCCTCCATTCTCCATTCTTCTTTGGTGCTAATACCGCTGGTACAGTACAGGGACTCAGACTCTCACAGATCAATCTTTTCTATAACAGTTCATGTACTTATCTGTTCAACTCCTCACTTTCTACAGGTGTCATTCTCTGTGCTGCCTTATTCAGAAAACTCATTCCTGGGATCAAGTCCATCTGATGACTGATCTTCCTGACTGGTGGTAATCCATCAGGCATGTTATCGGATACAATATCCTGAAAATCATTCAACAAATCTACAACTTCTACAGGAACATCTTCTACTTCCTCTTTACCAGCTTTTAGAATTAAAGCAAAACATACATGCTCATGCTTCAAACCATCTAAGAAATTTCTTCCATCAACAAAAGTTATCCTTGCATTACCACATACCTTTTCTTCAGTCTCCTTCAATGGTTTTATCTTATGTCGCACTCCATCCTTTGTCAGGGAATAGGTATTCCCACGACCATCATGTACAACACATTTGTCAAACTACCATGGTCTACCCAACAACATATGACATGCATCCATAGATATGATATCACACAATACCTCATCTTGGTATCCGCCAATCTTGAACTTCACTAGGCATTGTTCATTGACCATGACCTTGTGGTCATCCTGTACCCAAGCAATTCGATATGGATGTGGGTGTTTCTGTCTCTTGAGCTTCAACTTTTTCACCATCTCTTCTGACACCAAATTGTCAGTGCTTCCACTATCAATAATCACATCACAATATTTACCTTCACACTTGCACCTGGTATGAAACAGGCTCCTCCTTTGCTCAGGTTTATTTTCACCACTCAACAGAACTCTTCTGTTAATCAATGTTTCTCCTCTTTCAGCATCTTCAGAATTTGATGATCTGGCATCTTCATCTACATGTGCAACTCTGGCCTGGCCTTCATTTCTCCTATCTATTCTTCCTTGGCACTGAGGACATTCAAATTCCCTATGACCTTCTTCTCCATAGTGAAAACATGTTCCACGGAAGCCACCTCTTCCAGATCCTTGTCCTCTTCCTCTTCCTCTCTGATCTCTATTATTCTGATCTTGGATGTGATTGGAATTATTTCCTTACTGATTCTGACTGCTACTGGCCTCATCCTTCTTTTTTCGATCTTCATTTCAGCCACCATATGACCGTCCACCAGATCGTCCACTACGACGTCTTCCATTTTGTCTGCTCTCAAACTTCTTGTTCAGCTTTTCCTCTACTTTTAGGGCAAACTAGTATGCCTCTTCAATACTATTCATTTGAACTAAATTTAGCTCCTCCTGAATGCTTGGCCTTAACCCATTAAGGTATTGAGAAACTTTCTCCTTATCAGCTTCTGCATGGCCTGTTCTGATGAGAAGTCGATAGAACTCTTCTGTATACTCCTGAACAGATCTTCCTGCTTGCTTCAAACTCTGCATTTTCTTTAGTAGGTCAAGCTCATAATTAACAGGAATGAACTGTCACTTCAATTTATCCACCATCCGATCCCATCTCGTGATTTTCTCCTTTCCCCTTCTATTTTGCTCCAACTGAATCTTTTGCCACCATATCTTCGCATGACCTTTCAGTCTCTCCTTCACAAATTTGACCCTATCAGGATCCTCAACATCTTCATACTCAAAATATTTCTCACATTCATTGATCTAGTCGATCAATTCTTCTGGGTTAAGATTTTTAGAAAATGTAGGAACCTTTTTTCCCAATCTTAGAAATGGTCCGAAAAAGTCTTTCTTCCTCCTGGTTCACAATTTTGACTTCTCCTTCTTGATATTCTTCTTCAGCTTCATCCTCACTTTCATCTCTAACATTAAGATTCATTCTTTTGCGAATCTCTTCTTGCAATGCTCGCACTTATCTCTGGAGTGCTCTAACCTCAGGTGTTACAACACCAGCTCTTCCGTCACGTTCCTTTTGTGGAGGCATTTTTATGATGCGCGCTGAAACCCTAACCACGGTCCTGGTGCAAACTGCCTCACAGTCAGCGATCTGTTTACACACTCAAGAACTCCTGCTTTGATACCACTTGATGAAGGGTGCTCCCCTTAATACCGCAAACACATAACAGAAATAGAGAAACAACAACAATATGCAAGAATAGAAAATTGGCTTCTTATTATCTCCACAAATGTAGAATTAAAAACTTTCAGAATTACAATATGCAAAGCCACATGAGCATTCCCTTACAATATTTTGTAGGACAAAGCTTCGAATTATTACTCAGATCAACTACCCAGAACTATTCTGAACTGCCTAAGACAATAATACAGCCTTCCTTATATAGGCAATTTTCCACCGCCTAGGAAGGTTCCAGAATTTTAGCCAATAAGGCCGACCAAACCTAGAATTATTTTATTTTATATTTTATTACATCATAGTTGGCTCAAGATAACCTTTGAAACCTGAGTAGAAATTTTTAAAAAAAATATTTTTTGCCATTTCAGGTGGCCCAACTTTCGAAGACCATAAGTCATCACTAGTTGACATGATCGGCTATTATAACCCCATTTTGAAAATGCCACGAAGTGCTCTACAGGCTTGAACGGTGCAAGCACCTGTCACCCAAATTTTTGACCTCATCTGGGGCCTCTAAAGCTTTCAAAATTGAGTTCAAAGTTTCTGTACCCTGCTGCCAATATCAAAAATCTTCAATATCTTCCAATATACACTTGATCTGGTAATGAAACTTTACTGGCAGACTTATATGACCAAAATGAACCTCCAAAAAAGAAATCAGATCATTTTGAGCACATACAAAAATTACTAAAAATAGTAACTTTCCATAAATAGAAGCTTTGCACAAAATAGCCCTTATTGAATATAAAAACAAAAATATTTTTGGGTGATGCAAGATTGCTCTTACACCTAGGATGCTCCTGCATCAGAAAGGGTTTTTTTTTCCTATATAAAAGTTAACTACATATAAGGCTATGTTACATGGCACTAGATAACTATCCACAATGGAGAAAAAGGTGTAAGGAACTTGAAAAATAAAAATCTTGTTGAAGGTTTGAATGCTTGTCATGCAGGAGCATCTTGGGTCCATGGCAATCCTGTGTCACCAAAAACATGTTTGTATTTTCCTGTGTTGCTCAGTTCCTACTTTGACCAAGTTGGTTTGGTGTTGCTTGGTTTCCTTTGTTAACCAGGCTTGGCCGGTTATCTCTCTGGTGCTTGGTTAATTCCCTAGCTCTTGGTGATGCTTGTCTGATGCTTAGTTATCCTTGCTTACTGAGGTGTTTGTTTTAGTTTCTTGTTGAGGCTGACTTGTGCAATTAATTATGGCTGCAAATTTAATGCTGGCATCTATCATTGGGAAGTGTGTGGACCTAGGTCTGGTCATTCCTTCTATTGATGGTGTATCTAAAGGCTGACTTGTTTGGTAGCCTCTTGTATATAGTGTAATCTTTGTTTGTAGTTTTGGGAGAGCAATTAGGACATCAATAGTAGAAGATAGAAGATTGAAGATAGTTTCATATCCTCACATGTTTGAGGACTTCTGTACTTAAATTGTAATATCTGGCCTAAACCAGGAAGGCCTTATAGCCTGACATGTATGAATCAATTTGAATAAATATAAGAAGTTATCTATATTCTCTCTCTCCCTTGTGTGTTTGTTTCTTCCACATGTGATCTTTGCAAGGTGGACCTAGTTAGGGTGTGCCTTTTTCCCCTCTCCTCTCTACCTACCCTTGTGTCAGGTGGTATTAGAGCAAGGTGAGATCTGGATCTAGGTTTGCAAATCTAGGTTTGAGGGTTCCTTCTTGTCAAACCCTAGTTGATTTGTTGTGGGGTAGAAGATTATGATCTGGCCTACAATTGCATAGGGTTTCAAGATGGTTCATGGGAGGCAAGATGTGTATCTAGGATTGGTGGACATGTTGATACAACTTCTACTAGATTAGAAGCTGTTGAGATAGCCCGATGAAGAGGAAGACATCTTGAAGATGTTAGTGATGATGAAATTGAAGAAGAAAAAGTTGATGTAGAACCTGCACCAGTGATGGATCAAGGTAAGGAAATATTGTTGAAGGCTCTGACAAATCTGAAGACTACACCACACTTTAATCCTCCTGAGTATAGTGGAAAATTGGATTCAGATGAATTGGTGGACTGGATCACCGAGATGGAAAAGTACTTTGAATATGAAAATGTCCTTGAGGAAAAGAAGGTGAAAATTGCAAGCACAAAGTTGAAAAGTCATGCATCCTTGTGGTGGGAACATTTGCAATTGGATAGAAAGAGGAAAGGCAAAGACAAAATTAAGGTATGGAATAAGATGGTGAATAAATTGAAAGGAAATTTTTTACCTTGTGATTATTAGATTAACCTAATTAGGTGAATGCAAAGTTTGAGGCAAAAAGATATCTCAGTAAAAGAGTATACTGAGGAATTCTATAGATTAGATATCAGATCTAGACATGATGAAGATGATGTGGAAAGAATTGTTAGGTAAATGAATGGATTGAGAGTTTCCATCCAAGAAGAAATTAGTTTGGTTAAATTGGAGAACATTGAAGAAGTTTATCAATTTGCATTGAAAGCTGAGGAGAAATTGAACAAGAGACATGAGCAAAGATAAAGAGGTAGAGGTGGTAGATTCCCTAGAGGAAGACGTAGATCTTGTTGGAAAGTTGGATATACTAGTGTATATGACTTGGTATAGTGTTTTCATTATGGTAACAAAGTCATATAGTAGTTTGGAGTCAGCGCACTTGATAAGAAGATTAGAAATTTGCTAAGTGTTCAAGATTGGACAGTATACAGAGTACTTGAAGCTCAGAGCATCAACGCACATACGTATGGCCAAGTTATAGTATGAATCCTAGAAGATAAGTTGGTTAGACTATATTCATGCTTATTCTATGTGCACATGATCAGATATGCAAGTATGAGAAAGATATAGACAGTTGAAGTTACACAGTCAGTGTGCACTAGAAAAGAACAAAGTAAGAAACTGACTGTTAGCATTTTGAGTTACGGTTATATTATAATGATCTAAAGGCTATGCACCTATTTTAATTAGGTTTATGACATGTAAATATGTTTGATTGTAAACATGCTTGAGCTAATTCATTTGGAAGCATTGTATGTAATAGGTTTAAGGGCCGACATAGTTGTTTATTTTGTATGTGCATATAAATATGAGATGCACCCATTGTAATTAGTATGGAAGTTGATAGAGAGTTATGATAAGTAGAGAAGAAGCATGTGAAGAGACTATAAGATGTATTAGATCTTTTTAAGAAGTCAAAATATCAGCGCATCAAAGGAACTAATCTGACAAGTAGTGTCATAGTGACAGTTCATCCAGCAGATATAGTGTGTATCTGAGATCAGAAGGTTGTAGCCTTAACCACTTGAGAAGTGAGCTCTAGGATAGTGCATCCACTCCCATAAAAGGGACTATTGTAAAAGACTACTAACAAGGTCCAACCCTTGACAAGGTCTACTATACTTAATGCATTGTAAAGCAACTCCTAACAGGGTTAAGGATCTTCTAACAAGGATCATAAAACACTAGTACAAAATATTAGTGGGTGTCAATTCCCACCAGGGTTTTTACCTATTTGGGTTTCCCCATAACCATATTGGTGTTATGTTTTGATTTCATGTTTCATGTTTATGTGGATGTTCATTTTAGTACTTAAGCATTTAAGTTTAGTTTAAAGATTAAGTGAAAAGATAAAATACTGTGAACACCGATTCATCCCCCCTCTTAGTGTTCCCATTCCTAACAATTGGTATCAGAGCTCTGGTCCTCATAAAAGAAGCTTAACCACTTGAGTAGATCATGGACAAAGTAGAAATGAAACATCTGAAAATAAATCTTGAAGCTTCTCTTGAAGACCTGGACAAGTCTGAAAGAGAAATTGAAGAACTAAAAGAAAAAGTCAGTGATGCTCAATTAGTCATAAAAAAGCTAAGAAAGGATTTGAAAGAATGCTCCACCAGTGATCTAGGGACAATGGTCAAGAAGCTAAATGAAGAAAATACATCCTTAAAAGAACAACTTGAAGAATTTGATGATAAGCTGACTAGCAATCAAGAAGTCTATGATGAACAGATCAAAGAGAACCTTCAACTGAATGAATAATTGAGGCAAGAAAACATGGAAATCTTGGAGCTAAGGAACAACAAAGAAAGCTTGGAATCTGAATTGAAAGATGCTAAGAATCACATTGATAAATTACACACCAATTCTGATTTGATAGAATCTTAGTTATATGCAAGAAGAGCTAAAGGATATACTAGCTGCATTGGATACAATGAAGCACAAAATCAGATTGACAACATGCGAGAAAGAATGAAAGCACCAAAAGGAACCTCTGATGCTAAGGAGACTAGAAGTTAGACTAAGGATCATATTGAACCACCTAAGAATGAGTGCAAGGTAGTAGACCCCACTTGTTATGCATGTAACAAGCATGGACACATAGCAAAGAACTGTACAGAGGTAAGAGCTTTCAATGGTTACTATTATTCATGTAATAAATTTGGTCATAGAGCTATGAATTGCAAGACAAGTCAAAAGAACATGACTCAGTATAATCAAAAAAATCAGAATCAGTCAAATGAAAGAAGTTCTCAAAATGTTACATGTTAGATATGTAACTATAATGGTCACTCAGCTAAACAATGTAAAATGGTGACTCATGTCAATACGCCAAGGAATATAAGGCCTCCAATCATTTGTCACTCTAGTAACAAGGCTGGACACATCTCAAAGTTTTGCAGATAAAGGACACAAGGTCAGGAAAGCCCTAAAAAGCTCAAAGAACTAGTTTTGGATCCTGAAGGAGAAGTCAATTTTGTTAAAGCTTCAGAGGATGCAAGCTTGATTTGGTCAAAAACAAAGAAGGACAAGGTTGATGAGTATGTATTGGATGCATCCATAGTCGACACACCCTCTACATCTAGATGAATGGCCCTCAGGGTCTTAGGGGGAGCTAATTTAGCTCTAGCCCCCTACGTGGCTGGTATACTCACTCTCAAAGTATGCACCTTTGGAATTAAGCTTTTGGAGAGTAGCATAATCTATGTGCAAGAGTGCACTAGCTGATTGTCTACAAAATGAAAGATAAAAAATTTCAAGTGACAACCTGGTTTACGCGACAAGCATTAATGGAAGATTTTCCTCTTTAAATTACATAGAAGTTTGAAGATCTCTCATTGCATTCAAATTAAGAGTGATTGAAGAGAAAAAGATCCCTATCATTCGATTGAGAAGGATTATAGTTTGATTCATCAAGTGATTTGTTGTGCATTTGATTGGTTATGAAAACCCTAGTTCGTCGCACCGATTCAAGAAGTCTTCAAGATCATTCGGAAAGCGATATCCAAGTAAGTGATGGCTACTCCTATAGTATTTAATGTTACAGAGAATAAAATATATGTGTTTAAGAGGCATCCATTTAAATCAAAACTTGATGACCTAGAAGGGGCATTCTCCCACACTCCTATGGGTGTTATGCATGTTGAGGACATTAGGGCATACATTCACTATAAGAAAGAACTAGTAGGATTGGATAGATTGAGAGCGCACATGGAAACAATGATGAAACCAGAAAAAACCTTCATGGATGAGTATGTGTGGTGGAATAATCACTCTATATTGGAGTATGCTATGACATATGAGTTCTATGAATTAGAATGGATCAAGATTCTACTAAGCAGGACTCATGATGACCTATTTTGGATAGGTGAAGTACTGGTTAGAATTACTGGTGACCTAATTCATGAGATGACATGCCTCTCAAAGACAGGTGCCATCCTTCCAGTGGGAAAAGATTTGAGGAAGATTTTTGAACAGACTTGCAAGTCAAGGAGTGATAGGCACAGAATGACCATAGAGCCTATTGAGCAAGATGACATCAAATTGATGTCTATGATACTTGGATACAAGTTTCAACACACCAGTAGGGTAAATAGTGTGTCTGCGGCCATAATTCTTGTAGCCATAAGAATTGTAAATGAGAATGGAGAATTCAACCTATGTGAAATCTTGCATGTGTAGCTAATTGACAACATAGAGGCAATCAAGCATGATAAGACCAAGATATTTAGATTTGGGTCTTTGATCATTTATATGTACTTTCACATTGTTGGAAAAGTATTTGATTTGTATCTAGACAAATCCATTCCCATAATGCCACATATATCTCTCAAAGCATGTACTGAGAGCACTTTGAAGGACTACATGACACTAGAGTTAAAGACATTTAGAGCTAAGATGCAGATGAGGTATAGGATACCAGAGAAGATAGTTGAAAAGTAAGAGGATATTGTTTGCTTCATGGTTGAGACAGACACAACATGCATTGAGGCAACTGAACCAAGAACAAAGTGGATTCATCCACTGGGATATGAAGTGGAAGAGCCTATTGTAGAGGCTTATGATCAAGTTCTGTTAGCAATACCTAAGGACCCTAATGAGCCAAGATGGGGAACCTATGAGGAGAAAACAAGAAAAGTTGATATAGTGTTAAACAACATAGCAACAAAAAGGAAGGTTGCTAAGGTTACCTCAGAGATCTTGAGAATTCATGGAGTGTCTCGAGTAGACCTAGACAAAGCAAGGGAACAAAATATTGCTTTGGAATTAGAGAGCACATATGCAAGAAAGGAAGAATTAGATGATCCTAAGTTGAAGAAGGTGAAGATAGAAAAATCTGATGAACAGAAGGGTAAAACTGATGTTACTCCTTCTGCACCCAAAGAAACCATTGACCTTACTGCTCCTCCTGAGTATAAGGCAATGCCTAAGAGGAAGAAAGAAATCAACATTGGTCATCCATCCTCGAGAGTAACAAGGAACAAAAAGAACTCACAAGCACCTCCTGAAGTAAGTGTTAAACCTAGTCTCAGTGTGCTAAGTGCAAGAATAATTGATGAAGGCAGAATTGATCAAGTAGGAAATTTTTATGGAAAATATAGTGAAATAGAAAAATCAGAGATACATGGAATGATAGTCAAACATATGTTGAAGTTCAAGAAGATAGTCTTGGAACTAAAGACCATGATTCTTGATAATGTATGGAATATCTTAGAATTCCAAAAGAGACAATCCATTGAAGAGGATTTAAGGATAAGGGAAAAGATTCTAGATGATACCCTTCCAGTATGTTCCTTAGAAGAGAAATCCTTGTTGTTAGACTTGGTGAAGCCACATCTTAGAACTAAATCAAGGACCTTGCACATAATGGACAAGAACTATGATCTTGTTACAAAAGAAATAGAGAAGGCTTTTGAAAATATTTTCATGAATAGGCACATGTATCCATCTATTGCACCTACAACACAAGTACCCTCAAAAGAAGTCAAGATGGTAGAGCCCACTAATGCATCAGTGATAGGTCCTCAGGACTCAGTGCCTACAGTTGAAACACAAACAGAGGCACATAAGTTTGTGCCCATAACAAAGTCACTAAAGGATAGCACCATTATAATTGATAATGTAGAGATAGCCATGGCGGCCACTGATACTGAGTTGGACAAATTTTAAGAGGCATTTGTGAGTACTCAAGAGGTTGAGACTCTATGTGGTAACTCCACTCCTAATGAAGAAGAAATATTGATTGAGGATATATCAAATGAAAAGAAAGAAGAAGAAAAGATGGAAGAAAAGAAAGAACAAAAATGAAAAGAAATAGAAAAAGAAGTAGAGAGAAATGAACCATCATCTGAAGTGATCAAGGTAAAAGAGGAAGTTATGGATAGTAATCCTATCACTCCACTTCCGTCAGCAACATTGTTGTCAAGTTTGACACCTGACATAACCAATTTGGATTCATGGGGAGAAGAAGACCTGATTAAGCTCAGCATCTTAGCTATGGAGAAAGCCAAGGAGAAACAGGTGATGAGGAATCCCCTCCTTGTAGAATTAGTAAAAATTCTGAACAACTTGTTACCAGTAGACAAGAAAGTGTCCAAGGTACACTCCATTGATGATGTCAGCTCAGTGATATCACATTTCAAGAATAGTTTCTCTAGCCTAGAAGAATCTACATCCTTAGTTGTAGAGGAGAAGTACTTGAAGAAGAGATTGAGTGAATTGGTTAGCAATTATACACTTGACCTGAGCTCACTAAAGGCTGGTCAAGCATCCTTGAAGGAGTTTGTAGCAAAGGGCAGAAAGATCATTGTTGACTATATGAACCAGGACAAGTTGATTGTTGATCTATACAAGAAGATTCAAGAGGTAGAAGCCATGATAGAAAGCATAAGGAAATCAGTGGAAGATCCATCTGTTGATGTAAACATGTGTAATAATGTCTACCAAGGATAGATAGAGAAGATTGAGAAGGCAAAAAAAGAGATGACCAAGATAAGGGCTAGGTAGACTCAGCTAAGGAATGCTCTTGTGCCCTCATTAGACATAATTAATTAGAATATCAAGTAGATCGATGCCACCATGATGATATGATCAAGGTCCTAGCTCAAATTTGGAGAAGATGGAGAAGCTACAGTATGCATTATGCGCCCATCTCCAGATTATGAATTCACTGATCACATTTTGGAAGGAGATCCAAAACCCACAGATAGCATATCCGAATGTTTTATCACAGTAAGTTTTTGTAGATATAGTTTTGACACACCTTTTTCATTAATGTCAAAGGGGGAGTATGCATAGAATATGGGTTATAGATATGTATAATGAGATATAAGATAGAAATTGTGTATAAGGGAGATATAAGACAAAAGTTTTTTGTATTGAGGAATAGTTAGCAACTTGTCCATATTCCTTTGTTTCCATCAATGAAAAAGGGGGAGATTGTTGGAAAGTTGGCTATACTAGTGTATATGAATTGGTATAGTGTTTTTATTATGGAAAAAAAGTCATATAGTAGTTTGGAGTCAGCACACTTGATAAGAAGATCAGAAATCAGCTAAGTGTTGAAGACTGGACAGTATACAGAGTACCTGAAGCTTAGAGCATCAGCACACATGTGTATGACCGAGTTATGGTATGCACCCTATAAGATAAGTTGGTTATAATATATTCATGCTTAGTCTATGATCGCATGATCATATATGCAATTATGAGAAAGATACAGATAGTTGAAGTTACATAGCCAGTGTGTGCCAGAGAAGAATAGAGTAAGCAGCCGACTGTTAGCATTTTGAGTTATGGTTATATTCTAATGATGTAAAGGCTATGTACCTATTGTAATTAGGTTTCTGACATGTAAATATTTTTTATTTTAAACACACTTGAGCCAATTCATTTGGAAGCGTTGTATGTAATAGGTTTAAGGACCAACCTAGTAGTTTGTTTTGTATGTGCATATAAATATGAGATGCGCCCATTATAATTAGTATGGAATTGATAGAGAGTTGTTGTTAGGAATGAATACTGAAGCCTTTGGTAGTCATTCTATAGCAGTGGTTGTTGCATTCATGACTATGATTGTCATTCATGTCAACACAGTGATATTTTGGAGTTTAGTAGAGAAGCAGGCATAGTTTTGTTTTGCGCACATGTTATATTGTTGATTGAGTTATGAAAAATTGATGGTATGTTATTTGGTGTGTTATTAACCTATTTTTAAGAGCCCAAAAGGAAATTCATTTATTCATGAAAGTTATAAGCATTTTGGTGGAAACAGTATTCTGGCAGTGTTCCTGAGTAACGGTTTTTGGTAATCGGAGGATATCTCCTAACCGAGATGGAATCTAATTCTACGTAGTTAAAGGGAAGTTTGAGACTCATTGGTGGTGATGTGGTTCATAGCAAAAACTTTGAGGTCACATGATTGGAAAGTTATTGTATCTGGAAGCTGATAGTTTTTATGTAATTTTGATGTAGTGTGTTGAAATTATTATTTTGTATTTGCATGCTGACTCATTTGTAATTATTTGAGTGTGGTATAAAGGAAGGAAAGTTTTCCATGTTATGATGAGGATTGTAATAGTTTTGATATGAAATTATGAAAGTTGTGATGTGAATGTATGCATGAAGTGAAGAAAAGAGCTAATTCAGTGATGAAGGAAGACTTGCGAAGTACAAAGATCTAGATTTGTGATCTTGTGTAGAAGAGAGTGCAGTTTTGGCACAATGTGAAGGAGGTAACATATTTCATATTATTCTATTGAATAATCCTAAGATCTATTGGACAGTGAGTTTAGAGATCTTTCCTTGAAGCTGGTTGGGCAGTGGGTCCTTCTGTCTTCCATAACTCCTAATAGGGTTAGAATCTTTTAACAGGGATTCAAAATCTCCTAACAGAGATTCATATGTACCGAATGTATTTCATAAGACTCCTAATAGGGTCCATCCTCTAACAAGGAACTTTCATATTAGTGCATCATTTTGTGGGCATCATTCCCACTGGGGTTTACTCTTTGATCAAGAGGTTCCCTAGTTAACATATCTTGTGTTATTGTGTCATTGTGTATGATTATCTTTGTATGGCTGGTTACTGCATTGATTATATAGTTTAAAGTTATTGAAGTTGATGTTGATAAATGGTTTAATTATCAGATAACTGATTCACCCCCCCCCCCTCTTAGTTATCTTGGTGGTCTTTACTTTCTAACAAATGGTATCAGAGCGGCAGGTCCTTGAAAGAGAAGTTTAACAACTTAAGGAGATCTATGGCGAATTTTAGGAAAGAAAGCCCTAAGTTTGATGGAGTAAATTTTGATAGCTGGAAAGAAAAGATGAAGACACATCTCTTGTGTTTAGGACCAGGTTATTGGTTGATTACAAATAATGAAAGGACTATAATTGAAGAAGACAATCTTGAAACAAGTACTAAAGATGAGGTAGATTTATTCATGTGTAACATACTTGCAAGAGAAGCACTTTTATCCACACTTTTAGAGAATGAATACAGTCAGGTAAAAGGTTTAACTAGATCTCATGATAGTTGGAAAGCTTTACATTCTACTTTTAAAGGTGATGAACATGCAAAGAAAGCTAGGTTACATAACTGGATTTGTGCATTTGAAGACATAAGAATGATGGAAGATGAATCTGTTAGAAGCTATATTGGTAGGATGTCAGAAATTATTGTAGGAATAAAGTCTTGTGGAGGTGAAAAGATAGAGAATGAAGTAATATGGAAGATTTTGAGAACATTGACACCGGTATTTACGCAGACTACACAAATGATTGAACAAGTGATACCTTGTACAACAAACTTTTCAAGAGAGACTCTTCTTGGAAGATTGGAAGTAGTAGAGATGAATTTGAGATTATCAGGAGACTTACCTAGAGTGGAGAAAACATTCAGTGCTCTTAGCATCAGACCTACTTTGTCTAGAAGTACAAGTGTGAATGGAGATTATGCTAGTAGTAGTAGATCCAAATTTGATGAAGATAAGAAGATTGAAGAAGGTATTGCCTTGCTTTTGAAAAGAGAACCAGATGGTAAAGAAAATATTTAAATGTTGGACATGTCAAGAATATGGTCATTTTGCATCTAAGTGTCCTAAGAGAGTTAAGAAGTATAGAAACAATTTTAAGCCTAGAAGATCTAAAGAATGTTATTATGCAAATGATGAAGAAATTGAAGTAGGAATTGAAAGACATTTGAGTGACAGTGATAACGATAACTTTGATGACATAGGATTTGTAGCAATTAAGGAAGAAAATTTTGAATTTGATATTAAAGAAGAAAATTTTGAATTTGATATTAAAGAAGAAAAAGCCTTAGTTTCCCAAGTTGAAAAGAAAGCTGATTGGATTATAGATAGTGGTTGTTCACATCATATGACTGGTGATGAAGGAAAGTTCATAAAGTTTAACAATTATGATGGAGGAGTTGTTAGAGTTGGTAACAATGCACCTTGTTTGATTAAAGGTATATGATCTATTACTCTTGATGGAAAGACTAATACTGATGATGTTTACTTTGTTGATGGATTGAAACATAATATTTTGAGTGTTGGACAGTTAGTAGATAAGAGATATCAAGTTTGGTTTACTAAGAAAACTTGTGTGATTAAGGATAAAGATGGAAATCTAATTGGAACTGGATCTAGAACTAGAGGTAATGTATTTTAGTTGAACCCTACTGAGATGACATGTTTGATGACTAAGATTGATGACAGTTGGTTATGGCATAAAAGGTTTTGTCATATAAACTTTGATAATATTGTGAAAGTAAGTTCTACACTTGTAGTAAGAGATTTACCTAAGATTATGAAGCCTACTAACATGATTTTCAAGGAATGTGTGATGGCTAAGTAAAAAAGGAGTTCATTTCCTAGCAAGAAGTTCACATCTACAGAGAAGTTGGAGATTGTTCATATAGACTTGAGCGGTCCTACTAGGACTAGAGGATTCTATGGAGAAAGGTATTTTATGATTCTTGTTGATGATTTTACAAGAATGATGTGGATTGCATTTTTGAAAGAAAAATCTAAAGCATTTGATAAGTTTAAGGTCATGAAGAATAAAGTTGAGAATGAATCAGGAATGATGATTAAATGTTTGAGATCTCATAGAGGTGGAGAATTTACATCTAAAGAGTTTAACACTTTTTGTGAAGTAAATGGTATTAAGAGATAGTTATCAGCCCCTAGAACACCTGAACAAAATGGTATTGCAGAAAGAAGGAACAGATCAGTGACTAAAGCAGCTAGAGCTATGTTGTTTGAAGGTGATTTGGCAAAGACATTTTGGAGAGAAGCAGTGAATATAGTAGTATATACAATGAACAAAGTACAAATTAGAGCAGACACAGACAAGACACCTTATGAATTGTGGTTTGGTCATGCACCCTAAGTTAAGTATTTTAGAATTTTTGGAAGTAAATGTTATATTAAGAGAGATGATGATATAGGAATGTTTGATCCTAGAAGTGATGAAAGAATTTTTCTTGGATATTCTCTGAAAAGAAAAGCATATAGATGTTATAATAAGAGAACTAAAACTATTGTTGAAAGTGAAAATGTAAAAGTTGATGAGAAGTTTAAAATTTAGTTGAGAATGCTTGATTATAAATTTGATGAAGGAACTAACCCTTAGCCTAACATTGAAACTACTAAATAATTTTTTGAGACTGATAGTGAATTGTTGAATGAAAGTCATGTTGAAGAAAATAAAGAAGAATCTATAGTTGAAGAAAGATCAGTGACTATGACACCTAACAGGTATATATCAAGACATCATCTTGTTGAGCAAGTTATTGGAAGTTTGGATAGAGGAGTTATGACTAGAAAGAAGGTACATTTATGTTTGATTTCTCAAATTGAACCTAAGTCTACTAATGAAGCTTGTGAAGATGAACATTGGATTAAAGCTATGAAAGAAGAATTGGATCAGATTGAAAAGAACAAGACATGGGAATTGGTTCCTAGACCTAAAGACAAAAATGTGATTGGAACTAAATGGGTATTCAGGAACAAGATGAATGAACAAGGAGAAGTAATTAGAAACAAAGCAAGATTGGTATGTAAGGGATACTCACAACAAGAAGGAGTTGACTATGAAGAGACTTTTGCCCCTGTGGCAAGACTTGAAGCAGTAAGAATATTTTTGGCTTATGCAACATTTAAGAAATTCAAAGTGTATCAGATGGATGTGAAGTCAACATTTCTAAATGGTGAATTAGAAGAAGAAGTCTACATTGAGCAGCCTGAAGGTTTTCCTTTGAATCAAGAAGGAGACATGGTATGTAAACTAAAGAAAGCATTGTATGGACTAAAGCAAGCACCTAGAACTTGGTATGCTAGATTAGATAAGTATTTGTTAAAATTGGGATTTACAAAAGGAACAACTGATAGTAACTTATACACAAAAGAAATTGAGAATGGATTGTTAGTTTTGGTTATTTTTGTTGATGACATTATTTTTGGAGGAGAAGATAAAGTTAGTGACAAATTTGCTGATGAAATGAAGACATAATTTGGAATGAGTATGATTGGAGAAATGAAATACTTTTTGAGATTACAAATAACAAAAAACAAAGATGGTATCTTTATAAGTCAGAAAAAGTACTTGATTGATTTGTTGAAAAGATTTGGTATGGAGAATTGTAAACTAGTTGGAACACCTATGGTTATAGGACATAAACTATCTAGTAAAGATGAGACACCAGCAGTTGAGCAAAAGAAATATAGATCTATGATTGGTGGATTGCAGTACTTGACACACACTAGACCAGATATACAACATTCAGTTGGAATGGTAGCAAGATTTCAAGCTGAACCTAGAGAGTCACATTATGCAGTAGTAAAGAGGATATTGAGATATCTTAGAGGCACAATGGACTATGGACTATGGTATGAAACTTTTGATGATTTTACCCTATGTGCATATACTGATGCTGATTGGGGAGGCAACATTGATGATAAGAAAAGCACCAATGGTGGAGCCTTTTTTCTTGGAGGAAGATTAGTTTCTTGGTTGAGAAAAAAGTAGAATTGTATCTCATAGAGTAAAATAGAAGCAAAATATGTAGCAGTAGCAAACAATTGTAATCAGATAATTTGGATGAAGCAAATGTTGATGGACATTGAAATCAAGTTTGATGAGCCTATTGTCATACATTGTGACAAAACAAGTACAGTTAGTATGTCTAAGAATCCTATCTTAAATTCTAAAACAAAGCATATAGATATCAAGTATCATGTTGTAAGAGAGAAAGTAGCTAAGAAAGAAGTCAGACTGGAGTACATAAGCACAAAGGAACAAATAGCATATATATTTACAAAGCCTTTGCCTAAGGATACATTTGAGTATCTGAGAGGTATGCTTGGGGTTATGCCCCAACCTACTTTTGAGTAATGATGTAGTTGGTTGCATCCATCCAGTGGAATATGGTCCTATGTATTTTTTGGATTGGATGTTGGTACTTCCTCTATGGAGGAGTATGTGTATTTGAGCTGAGTCATTAAGGACTCTAGTGTATATTTTTTTTTTCTGAACAGTGTCTTTTGACATTGAGCTATTGTTTGACATAGTGATAAAATTTCTGTCATTGATATCAATGGGGGAGAGAATCATGAAAAATATTGAGGAACTACATTTTTTGGAGAGATTGAATATGATAACGAAGCAAGATTTGATTGATGAAGAGCAGCAGAGCAGTTGAGCAGCAGTGATTGGATTTTTGGAACATTGGATGTTTTTCATCTATGTTGCCATCAATGCCAATGGGGGAGATTGTTAGGAATGAATGTTGAAGCCTTTGAAAATCATTCTGTAGCAGTGGTTGTTGCATTCATGACTATGATTGTCATTGGTGTCAACACAGTGATATTTTGGAGTTTAGCAGAGAAGCAGGCATAGTTTTGTTTTGCGCACATGTTATATTATAGATTGAGTTATGCATAGTTGATGGTATGTTCTTTGGTGTGTTATTAGCCTATGATTAAGAGCACAAAAGGAAATTCATTTATTCATGAAAGTTATAAGCATTTTGGTGGAAGTAGTATTCTGGCAGTGTTCCTGAGTAGATTTGGTAATCGGAGGATATCTCCTAACCAGGATGGAATCTGATTCTACATAGTTAAAGGGAATTTTGAGACTCATTGGTGGTGATGTGGTTCATAGTGCAAAATTTGAGGTCACATGATTTGAAAGTTATTGTATCTGGAAGCTGACAGTTTTTATGTAATTTTGATGTAGCGTGTTGAAATTATTATTTTTTATTTGCATGCCGACTCATTTGTAATTATTTGAGTGTGGTATAAAGGAAGGAATGTTTTCCATGTTATGATGAGGATTTTAATAGTTGTGATGTGAAATTATGAAAGTTGTGATGTGAATGTATGCATGAAGTGAAGAAAAGAGCTAATTCAGTGATGAAGGAAGACTTGTGAAGTACAAAGATTTGGATTTGTGATCTTGTGTAGAAGAGAGTGCAATTTTGGCACAGTGTGAAGGAGGTAACATATTTCATATTATTCTATTCAATAATCCTAAGATCTATTGGACAGTGAGTTCAGAGATCTTGCCTTGAAGCTGGTTGGGCAGTGGGTCCTTTTGTCTTCCATAACTCCTAACATGGTTAGAATCTTTTAACAGGGATTCAAAATCTCCTAACAAAGATTCATATGTACTGAATGTATTTCATAAGATTCCTAACAAGGTCCATCCTCTAACAAGGAACTTTCATATTAGTGCATCATTTTGTGGGCATCATTCCCACCAGGGTTTACTCTTTGATCAAGAGGTTCCCTAGTTAACATATCTTGTGTTATTGTGTCATTGTGTATGATTATCTTTGTATGGTTGGTTACTACATTGATTATATGGTTTAAATCTTTTGAATTTGATATTGAAGTTGATGTTGATAAATAGTTTAATTATCAGATAAATGATTCACCCCCCCCTCTCAATTATCTTTGTGGTCTTTACTTTCTAACAGTTGTGATAAGCAGAGAAGAAGTGTGTGAAGAGACTTTAAGATGTATTAGAGCTTTGAAAGAGGTCAAAGCATCAATGCATCAAAGGAATTGATCTGACAAGTAGTGTCACAGTGATAGTTCATCCATCAGATATAGTGTGTATCTGAGATCAGAAGGTTGTAGCCTTCACCACTTGAGAAGTGAGCTCTAGGATAGTGCGTCCACTCCCCTAACAGGGACTATTGTAAAAGACTCCTAATAGGGTATGACCCTTGACAAGGTCTACTATACTTAATGCATTGTAAAGAAACTCCTAACAGGGTTAAGGATCTTCTAACAAGGATTATAAAACACTAGTACATAATACTAGTGGGTGTCAATTCCCACCAGGGTTTTTACCTATTTAGGTTTCCCCATAACCATATTGGTGTTATGTGTTGATTTCATGTTTCATGTTTATGTGGTGTTCATTTCAGTACTTAAGCATTTAAGTTCAGTTTAAAGATTAAGTGAAAAGATAAAATACAATGAACACTAATTCACCCCCCCTCTCAGTGTTCCCATTCCTAACAGATCTTATGGTGAAAATACTAGATCTGAACCAGAAAAGACAAATCTAGATAAAGGCAAGACCAGTAGAAAGGTGTAAGTTCATCTAGAGGAAGATGAAATAACTACCGAGGTGGTTATAATAGAGGTGGTTTCTAAGGAACTTTTTACAATTGTGGAGAAGGACATAGATCATTTAAGTGTACACATGCAAGTAAGAAGGTTGGTAGCAGTAGAAATGCTTTGGTGTAAGAAGAGTCACCAAATGAACCTGAGAAGGAAAATAATTTGATGGTAAGGAGTGTACTTTGGAGTGAAAGTAATAAGGAAGATCTGGTAATGAAATTTTTTTTCAAGACCGGATGTAGAGTTTTTGATGAAGTATGGAAGGTAATCATTGACAGTGGAAGCTCAGAGAACTTGGCATCTGAGGAAATGGTTACAAAGTTGTAGTTGAAAAGGATGGAACAACCATAGCCCTATCAAATTTCATGGATCAAAGATGAGAATACACTCTTGGTCAGTGAACAATGTTATGTGAATTTGAAAATTGGAAATTACTATGATAAGGTGTTATGTGATATCATGCCTATGGATTTTTGTCATATTTTGTTGGGTAGACCTTGGCAATATGATAGACATGCTATATATGATGGGAGATTGCATAAGTACACTATTTGGGCTGATGGAAGAAGACAAATCTTGTTACCTTTGATTGAAGAACCTATTAGTAATTTTTGTACATTTGTGAAAGTTTTCTTGATGGAAGGAAGAAAGTTTGCTAAGGATTTGAAGAAGAATGATGTATGTTTTTCTATGATTACTAACAAACCGAGTAAGAAAACAAAGGATATCATCCCTGAAGAGATTGATAAGTTATTCACTGAATACAGTGAAATAATTTTTGATAATGTACTTGATGGTTTTCCACTAAAGAGAAGCATTGATCATTGCATGGATCTAATCCCAGGAGCTAGTTTACCGAATAAGGCACCACATCGGTTGACACCTACCGAGAATCAGGAATTGAACTAATAGATTCAAGAATTGTTGCAGACAGGTTTGATTTGAGAAAGTTTGAGTCCTTATGTAGTACCTACTATATTGGAACCTAAGAAGAATGGAGGATGGAGAATGTGTACTGATTCTAGATCAATCAACAAGATAACAGTGAAATATAGGTTTCCTATACCGAGAATGGATGATATAATGGATAGTTTGACTGGAGCAAAGTATTTTACCAAAACTGATTTGAAAAGTGGGTATTATCAAATTAGAATTAGAGAAGGTGATGAGTGGAAGAATTCTTTTAAGACAAAAGAAGGTTTGTATGAGTGGTTGGTTATGCCTTTTGGTTTAACTAATGTACCAAGTACTTTTATGAGGTTAATGAATGAAGTTTTGAATAAATTCTTAGGTAAATTTGTGATTGTATACCTAGATGATATTCTAATATTTAGTAAGACCAGAGAAGAAATTTTTTTGCATGCTAAACAAGTTTTGCAGAGGTTGAAAGAAGAAAAGTTGCTGATAAATCTGAAAAAAGTGTTCTTTCATGCAAGAGGAGATTGTGTATTTGGGATTTGTGATTTCAGATGATGGTTTGAAGATGGATCTTGAAAAGGTTGAAGCTATTTTGAATTGGCTTACACCTAAGAATTCTAGTGAGGTAAGATCATTTCATGGTTTGGCAATTTTTTATTGAAAGCTCATTAGGAATTTGTTAGTTGGTGTTTTGAACCCCAATTTTAAACTTGAAAATCTAGTCTTCCTAATGGATTTTCCTTGTTTTTATTTGTTTCCCCTCTGATTTATATTGAAAATGTTGTGTAAAGTCATATTGTGGAAGGAATGTTTCAAGATGAAATTTCATGATAGTGGACCAAAGTATTCAAGCCCAAGGTTCAAAGTCAGACTTTGATATGCGGATTCAAGTACCCCAAAGTTCAACTTTAGATTCAGAGTTCAATTCAAAGACATGACTATGGGTGCAATTCAAAGGTTTAGTGGTTCACACAGTTTGGAGTTTGAGTTTTTACTGTCAAAGGTCAAGTTTCAATTTTAGATGTACACCATTTTCAGAATTGAAATGTGAATTCAAGATGCAGATTCAATTTTTCAATTTCAGACCCATAGTCCCAAATGCAGATTTTGAGGTGTAAGCAAAACAAGTTCAATTCAAAGTTCAATTTCATAGTTCATACTCATCAGTTCAAGAGTTTAGTTTAGAATTCAAGCCTGACATCATGATTTTAATGTCATGTTCTTACATCTACATGTATTAATTGATTGGATCACATCATGTTGACAAGGATTTTGTTTCAAATCTTTATTAGATAGGATATCTCAGGTGATACAGACAGAGGTGTGCATTTTTCAACAATATCTGAGCCCAAGTATGTATTTCCCTCAACCCGATGCATAAGATATGCCCAACAATGCATGCACAAGCCATAAAAGAATGAAAGACAAGTGGAGTACTTGACTGAAGATGTTGACGTGGGAATGATACATGTTTGAACACCATTGTATTATTGATGAACAAGTAATGGATCTCAAGCCTCTCTATCTAAAGAATGACTTGAAACACGTTGGCAACAAGTCATTTAATAAAACATCTCCCCTCACGTGTAGTTTCATCATCAAGGAGCTCGAAGATGATGCATGATATGGATCAGGATGCAACATCAGGCATTATCATGATGGTGAGTTATTCATAAAGTTAGGTGATGCTGAGTGCAGGGCTTCCAATTGGAATGTCTGGTCTGTAGAAACTTTCAGGAAAAGGCAAGGTTGATGACACCAAAGCAAGAAAATTATGTTAGAAATAGGGAATACTAAGAGGGGGGGAGGGGGTGAATTATTATTCTATAAACTTTATCTTTTTCCCAATTATGGATATAATAGATTGTCTTTATACATGCATAACATAAGAAGATAAAAAACATGTATAGCAATAAAACTAAAGAACTCATAACACATTATTTGTTCTCGAGGTAACCCTGGCAAAGGGAAAACCCCGATGGGGATGGTACCCACAAAGATCCACTAATCAAAAGTATCTTGTTAAGGATGTTGACCCTGTTAGGAGTCTATTAGAAGAATATAGTGTATCAGTCCTAATTAAAGGACTATAGGCCTTGTTAGAAGCCTCAACCCTATTAGGAGTTGGTTGTACAAAATGTGATTACCAGATGAGCCCACTGCCCAAACAAGTAATGTACCATATACACTAATTAAAAAAATAGGTTAAGGTACATAAACTTATACTACTTGCATCAATATCTCTTCACTCCTCTTTCACTATCACTATTACATATGCATCATATATTTTGTATCATATCACTGCTTCATTACATTTCATTACTTCATCATACATCTATCTTTTCTTACAATTACAATTACATTTATACAAATAAATTTATCCAAGATTTAAAATCTAGGATGTCATCCCTTTATATTTTTAGTCATTATTTTGATAAACAAAATAATCCCTTAACTCTTTACTAATTCTGTCTTCATATTCTGTCCTATCGGCTTGACACTATCTTCAGTAAAACTATCATAACTTCTTCCGTACATGCCGTACTGACTTGTGCTCTGAGATGGGAGATCAATAGTCATCATATAGTCTATGTTCAAGTGTGAAAGCACTAAACTTACTCCAATCAACATCACAAACAAAAACTATGTCCAGGTTCACTGGTAAAAATACTGTCTCACACTTAGACAAATTTGCAATGCACTCTGTCATACTTTCTCTCTGACTTGTGCAATCTTCATGTGGATCATATGTTTCCATAATGACAACATCTATGTAATAAACTCAGCCAAAATGCCAACAATCTCCCCCTTTGTCATTGGTGGCAACATATGAGAAAATTGGCTAAGTGTACAACTTCAAAATCTCAAAATTGTGGCCATAGTATAAAAATATATACTATCCTTATAACTCCTCAAAAAATATTATCTCTAATATAGTACTCCCCCTAAGATTATCAACCCTTATCATATACTATCAATTTTCTACTATATATCCCTCCCCCTTTGACAATAATGACAAAATAAAGGTAAGGAGGGTTACACAACTGTATCACAAAAAGATTATACCTTAATTCAATTATTGCAAAGCCTGTAGGCTTGCAACACAATCTACAAAATCAATCTTCATAGCTTCTAACTCCTTCTCCCCTGATTTCTTAATGGAATCTACCATATTGAGTAGTGCACTCAGTCCATAAGATGCTATTTCACATGCTTGGAGGTTCTCTAAGTTAAACTTCTAGAAATATGTTGTTAGAAATAGGAAATACTGAGAGGGGGGGGTGAATCAATATTTCACAAACTTTTACTTTTTCCCACTTATGGATATAATAGATTACTTTAAAGCATAAGAAACTAAATAGCATACATAACAGTAAATGTAAAGAACTCATAACACATGATATGTTCTCTAGGAAACCTGGCCAAGGGAAAACCTTGGTGGGGATGGTACCCACAAAGATCCACTAATCAAAAGATATCCTTTCAAGGATGTTGACCCTATTAGGAGCCTATTACAATCATATAGTGTATCAGTCCTGGTTAAGGGACTATAGGCCTTGTTAGAAGCCTCAACCCTATTAGGAGTTGTAGATAAAAAACCTAATTACCAGATGAGCTCACTGCCCAAACAAATAATAAAAATGTTTACTGATTACAATATGGTACTGCTTACAACTTCACATCAATAACTTTCACCGCTATCACAATATACAACTATTACAAGTTACATGTTATATTTCAAGTATGTTCGGTACATCTTTATTTATACAAGATACAAACATAATATCTTTCTCCAGTTATCTTTCATATCTTTATCCAAGAGTAAACATCTAGGATTTCATCTCTTTATAATATTAAGTCATTATTTTGACAAGCAAAATAATCCCTTAATTCATTTACTAGTTCTGCCTTCAAAACTGCTCTGTCGGCTGTACTCTATCATCGGTAAAATAATCATAACTTTGTCTGTACTATCCATACTCTTTTGCACACTAAGATGGGGTATCCTTAGACACCATAGAGTCTATGTTCAACTACACAAAATTTGATCATGTTCCAGTGAACGTCGCCAAAACAAACTGTATCAGGTGCTCTGTCAAAAACACTGTTTCATACTTAGACAATTTTAGTCTACGATCTTCCATACTTACTTTCCAGCTTATGAGATCTTCATAGGGAACATATGTTGCTATAATGACAACATCCATGTACATACCTTAGCCAAATTTCCAACAATCTCCCCCTTTGTCATTGGTGGCAACATATGAGAAAATTGGCTAAGTGTACAAATCAAAATCTCAAAATTTGCATCAAAATTGTGGCCATAGTATAAAATAAGTATACTATCCTTATATCTCCTCAAAATATACACATAATCTATAATACTTGATAATACTCCATAGAACTCCCCCTATGAGTATCCTTCCTTATCATATATAGACAATTTTCTAAGTATCTCTCCCCCTTTGACAATAGTGACAAAATAAAGAGTGGAAATGGATATACAAAATTGTGTCAAAACTTTTACCTTATTGTCTTATTGCAAAGCCGGTAGGCTTGCAACACAATCTACAAAATCTAACTTCCAAGCCTCAAAATCTTTCTCCCATGCCTTCTTAATTAATTCTACTACATTGAGTAAAGTACTCAATCCGCATGCTGCAATCTGACAAGCTTGAAGGGACTCAAAATTGAACTTCTGAAATGATGTCTTAGCAATAAGACATTCTTCTAGCTTCTCTGCTATTATAGTCAACTTGATTAAGACATGCTCTCTCAAGATGTTTATCCTGATAATTTTCTTGTTCTTCTCATCATTCAAAGTCCTTATCTCATCACATAATTTTCTGATCTTTTTCTCAACTGTACTGATCTTTATGTTTGTGCTGGCCATTGAGTTTGTCTCTGCTACAATTTCATCTTGCTTCTCTTTTATCTTCTTCTCTTCCTCAATTATTATATTTTCAGATTTTGTACACTGAATGTACAAACACTTTCCAGTCTCAAGATGTTTACTTAAGTTCTTAATGTGTCTGTTAAGGCTGTCAATGTCATTATTTATGTTCTGACTTATATTCTGTAACATCTCAACTTCATAAGCTGCTTGTGCCTTAACCTTAGCAATATCAGTCAAATTAGTGAAATCAAAATCAAAAGAATTTATTACCATCTTTGCTCTTTCAAGTGGGTCTGAATCAAAGACTTTTGTAGATATAACACTTTGTAGCTTCTCAGTCAGATCTTTTAGGCTACCTTCCAAATTCTTAACTTTCTTGTTCTTTCCAATAATTTTGTTCAAAGAAGTGATCAACTCTAATTGATCATCATCATCAACCTCCTTGCTCAAATCTTCAATCAATGTTCTTATTCCTTTCTCCTTTCTAGTCTTAGGAGTAAGACTAATATCTTCTTGTGGTTCAATAGGTGTATGGGTCTCTGTTTCCATTTGCTCTTCTATTCATGTAGTCTCTATTTCAATACTCTTTTCTTGCTCTCCCAAAACCAAATTGTCAACAATGATATCCAAACTGTTGAGTATCGCATCATCTGAATCTAAAGTAACTTTTGTTCCTTCAATGTCCATAGATTCTATGCCAATGTTTATAGAAGAAGAGGGAATATCTTCAACTTCAACTACCTCTGCTACTACCTCTACCTATTCTGAACTCTGTTTCTCTACTGGTTCTGCAATTGATTGATCTTTGCTATCTCTTCCTGCTACCAAGTTTGCTAGCACTTGCACAACTACCTATTCAGTTTCAGTCTTTACTTGTTCATACTGACCTCCCATTATTTGTATAGTTCTTCTTTTGGTTCTTAATAGGGTTTCAAGTGGCTTGAGGATCTGTTTAAGGTGGTCATCATCTCTTATGTCACAAAACTATCTTATCACATTCTCTCTCATTTTAGTATCTTCTTCTTGTGCTCTCATATTTCTTCTCACAAGTTTGTTGTAAAAATCTTCTAGTATCTTTCCATGAATAGTAGCAAATTTCTTGTTTGTCAAAATCATATGTGTAACCATTGCATTCTCTAGATTTAATCTATCAGAGGATCCATATAAATCATAGTATTTGTTCATTTTGGTAAAGTCTCCATGCTGCATTATATCTTCATTAACTCTTTCTATCCTTGGTTTCATGATTTCTTCTTTATTGTTACTTCATCATCTTTTATCTTTGCAACTCTTCTAGGTACTGGTGGAACAATTATTTTTTGTCTTTTACCCGGTCCTGAAGCACTTGCCTTGATTCTTTTGCTTGGTGCTGAAAAAGAGGGTTTCTCTGTCTGACTAATTTCTTTCTCCTTCTCAGGTTCTTCAACCTTTACCTTAACTTGAATGGGTTCTGCACTTGATTCCAAAGGTGGGACTGATAGTATCTCACTTTGCCTTATTGCTTCTGCAGTCTTTCTTACAATATCAAATTCTTGCTCACTCATACCTGATTCTTTTAGAATTTTCTTTATTGTAGACTCCACTCTCTTCTTTGATTATTTCTCTTCCTTGAGTGTCTTTTCTGAATCAAAGTTTTCATCATATGTTCCAAATCTATTTCCATGAGCATCCACTTTACTTTTCAACAATCTACTAACATATCCTTCTGTTTCAACTTCAGAGATTTCATAGCCAAGAGGGTCTATGAATTCATGTCTAGGTTCTACTACCTCAATGTAAGTGAAATCAGTATCAACCATAAAACATATATCATCTTTGTATTTATCAACTAGGGATGGAGGAATTCTTGATCTATTTACCATAATGTTCTGAAAAGTTTTCAACACTAACTTTACACTGTCATTAACCTTCTCAATAAGATGTTTCATGTAAACTTTATTGATTCTTTCCATAGTATTCACACCATCATTCCAATCAATAGTTTAAGGAAATCTTCTTAGTAAGTGGAAGAACATGTAAGTAACCAATGAGGAAAATCTAAAGTGAGTGTATTTAGCTTTCTTTATCTTTTCCAAATTCTCAAACAACTGTATTCTCAGAATTTCACACATATCCACAGGCTTCTTCTCCACACACATCAAATAAGCAATGTGTACCATACCTGCTGGCATATCATCTTCTCGAGAACTTCCACAATATTTTGTTGTCAAAATCTTACACAAGTATTTTACATCATCTTGCTTAATCTTACTAATGACTATACCTCTGCCATTGTATATTGAACCAGTGTTTTCAATCACAATCTTTCTCATGTTTTTCTCATTTAGTGGAATTGCACCAACTTTTGATAATCCAGTCACATCATGAATTAGGTTTGAAGTTATGTCTATAACTGTGTCTTCTAACCAAAATTTACCATTATGTATCCTACTCAAAATGATCTTAGTACACTCCTCATCATCAAATTCATATTTCATAGAGTACTCAATGATTTCATTGTTTTCTAGATGTTCATAACCTTGTTTCACTGACATATCCTTGTTGTACAATTTTTGATATTCACCATTAAGCTTACTCTCCCTTAGGGTTTCATATTTGCATCCAAGATAACTTTTAACATTCTCTAAATGAAGAACTCCGTCTGGTACAGATGATAAAGCTAAACTAGCATCTCTTTCTGAGGGTTCAACTAGATCTTTCTTAGTTCCAGGCCTGTTCTTATCCTTGATGTTGTGAATCAATGACACATCCATGATTATATCTGATTACTTAAGCTAATTCAAGATCTTAGTCGGATAAATACCTTAAATTCACAAAATTAGGGCTATCTCTTGATCAGCGCTTCAAACTTCTACAAATTGCTTCCAAACTTCTTTCTTCAGTTTCCAAATCACTTCTAATTACTTTATAATCACAATAAATTTGATTTCAATATTTTAAGACTTAGCATTTACTCGATCTGACATCGCATTCAATTCTTTTGCTGCTAAAATGCCAAAAAGATGATTCTGTAAACCTGCAACCATAAATCTTCTTGCGACCTCGCAAAACACAATATTTCTTTTTGTACACTTAACCATAGCACTAGTATAACATAAAAAACCTTCATCTAACTATGAAAAACTTAACTCATTCAAAATCTAATTCTACACTAATTCTAAGTTCCTAAACTACATAAATTTACATAATTTAAGTGCTTAAAGAAGGGTTAGGTAAAGACTCATTCTTACCATCAGATACATTACCTTCTTGATCTATGCATTTAACAAATTTTACTTCATCTTCATTGCTACATCAACCTTTCTCTTTGTTTCCTGCATTTTCATTCCTTCTGCATAGTTTCTAAGGTTAGGGTTATGATGATAACCTCCATTGTTCATTCTGCAAAATCTTGCTGTGTGTCTAATATTGTTACATATCTGCAAAATCTTGCTGTGTGTCCATATCTAGGTGTTTGCTGATTGATTTGTGTCCTGCAATTTCTAGCAATATGTCCAATTTTGTTGCATCTGTAACATACTATTCCATTTCCTCTTTTCATGTCTTCAGTTGATCTCTGATCTGCATTGTTAGTATTTCTAGGCATTCTACTATTGTAATTATTCTCAATAACTTTAGATCTTCTACATTCAATAGCTCTATGTCCAAAACCATGACAATTATAACAATATCCATTAAGAGGTTTGAATTGTTTACCTGTACAATCTCTCTTCATATGACCAATAGTATTACAAGCAAAACATCTACCTTTGAATACTCTTTGCATACCTTTGGATGGTTCATCTTACTTCAGTGGTTCTTCTTGCTTCAGTGATTCTTCTTGCTTAGGTGATTCTTCTTGCTTAGGTGCATCTTTAGATTTGTTCTCATCTAACTTCTTTTCTTCATTGCTTTCACATACATTCAGATCTAGTTTCTTTCTTTCACTAACTATCTTAAATATGTTAAATCCAAGACCAGTTTTGTCATAGAATGGTTTTCCATAAGATACTTGCTCATTAATCTTTTCACTATTTGAATATAGCCTCTCAGGTTGTTGTTTGGATTGAGTCAATTCACCTTTCACAATCTTGTTGTATTTCTCAAGCTCATCATACTGTAATTTGACTTTATCAAATTCAGATGTTACCTTGCCAAGTTTAGATTTTAGATCTTCATTCTCATTCTTTAAACTTTCATTCTTAGATCTCAGATTGTCATTTCCATCTTTCAAGCTAAGCTTTAGATTTGCTATCTTCAATTCATGTTTAAGGATCACATTTTCTTTTTCTAAATCATCACAATCTTCAACAAGAGTTTCAAATTCCTTTTTAGATTTTAGATCTTCTATCTTACCTTTCAATTTGTCAATAAGATTCTTTGCATCATCATACTTTCTTTTCAAAGTGTTTCTTTCATCAATAAGCATATCAATTTGTTCAAGAGCTTCTTCAAGATTCTTCTGTAACTGATCCATATCCATAGAGATCTTACTCAAGCTGCTAGGCTTTCCTTGAATGTTCCTTCTCCGAGTAACTGCACTCTGATACCAATTGTTAGAAATAGGAAATAATGAGAGGGGGGGGGGGTGAATCAGTATTTCACAAACTTTTACTTTTTCCCACTTATGGATGTAACAGATTACTTTAAAGCATAAGAAACTAAGTAGCACACATAACAGTAAATGTAAAGAACTCATAACACATGATATGTTCTCGAGGAAACCCTGGCCAAGGGAAAACCCTGGTGGGGATGGTACCCAAAAGGATCCACTAATCAAAAGATATCTTGTTAAAGATGTTGACCCTGTTAGGAGCCCGTTACAATCATATAGTGTATCAGTCCTGCTTAAGGGACTATAGGCCTTGTTAGAAGCCTCAACCCTGTTAGGAGTTGTAGATACAAAACCTGATTACCATATGAGCTCACTACCCAAACAAGTAATACAAATGTTTACTGATTACAATATGGTACTTCTTACAACTTCACATCAATAACTTTCACCGCTATCACAATATACAACTATTACAAGTTACATGTTATATTTCAAGTATGTTCGGTACATCTTTATTTATACAAGATACAAACATAATATCTTTCTCCAGTCAGCTTGCATATATTTATCCAAGAGTAAAAATCTAGGATGTCATCTCTTTATAATATTAAGTCATTATTTTGACAAGCAAAATAATCCCTTAATTCATTTACTAGTTCTGCCTTCAAAACTGCTTTGTCAGCTGTACTCTGTCATCGGTAAAACAATCATAACTTTTTCTGTACTATCTGTACTCTCTTGCACATTAAGATGGGGTATCCTTAGACACCATAGAGTATATGTTAAATTGTGCAAACTTTGATCATGCTCCAGTGAACATTGCCAAAACAAACTGTATCAGGTGCTCTGTCAAAAACACTGTTTCATACTTAGACAATTTTAGTCTGCGATCTTCCATACTTACTTTCTAGCTTATGCGATCTTCATAGGGAACATATGTTTCCATAATGACAAAATACATGTACATACCTCAACCAAATTTCCAACATATGTCTTAGCTGAAAGACATTCTTCTAACCGCTCTTCAATAATGCTTAACTTCGTAGAAGTGTGCTCTCTCAAAAGAGTGAATCTTTTCAATTTTCTATCTCTCTCATCTTGCACAACTCTGATTTCATCATATAGCTTCTGAATTTTCTTTTCAACATCACATACCTTCACATTGGGGCTAGAAAGAAGGTTGGTTTCATTCAGAATTTCTACTTCCTTCATCTTCATCTTCTGATCTTCTTGTGCTGTCAAGGTCTCTAATTTTGTACACCGTATGTAGAAAGATTTTCCTATTTCCAAATTCTTCCTCAAGTCCTTGATACAGATATCAAGATTTTTGATATCATTCTTGATATTCTGGCTGATGTTCAAAAGCATTCTGGCCTCATAGGCTGCTTGTGCTTTCACTTTTGCAATATCAGATAAGTTTGTGAATTCATTGTCAAAAGTGCTCATTACCTTCTTTGCTTTCTCCAGAGTGTCTGCTTCTGCAATTTGTGTAGTTACAATGCTTTGTAACTTCTCAGTAAGTTCCTTTAGGCATCCTTCAAGACTTTTCACTTTCTTGTTCTTGCCAATGATTTTATTCAAGGATGTGATCAATTCCAATTGATCATCATCATCTACTGCCTTTCCCAAATGCTCAATCATAGATCCAATCTTATTCTTCTTTCTGGTCTCAGGAGTAAGACTGATATCTTCTTTAGTGGGAATGAGTACTTGTTTTTCTATTATTGGGGGTTCTACAATAGTTGTCTCTATTGTCTCTTCTCCTTTTGTAGTTTCCTATTCTTCAAAGGCCAAATTGTCAACAATGTTCTCCAAATTCCTGAATACATTATCATCAGTATCCAAGGTGATCTTTGTTCCTTCTACATTCATGGTTTCATCTTCAATGTTAATGGCTGGAGGAGAAGGAATATCCTCTTGTTCTATCTCACCTGCTTGTTCTGCTACAACTGATGGTTCTTCAACATTTTCAGTCATAACCTTGATTATTTCTTGCTCTGTCTCAGAATTGATTTCTTCATATCTGCCTCCCATAATTTGAATGGTTCTTCTTTTGGTTCTCAGATGGGTGCTTAAGGCTTTCATGATCTGACCAAAATGTGTTTCATCTCTTATTACAAAAAGCTTCCTTACAAGATTTTCTCTGATAGCTGTGTCTTCCTCTGTTGCTCTCTTTTTCCTATTCATAATTTTATTGTACAAATCATCAAGTATCTATCCCTAAATTGTATCAAACTTCTTATTAGCCAAAATCATATGCTTTACCACTATATTTTCTAGATTAAGTCTCTCTACATAATCATAAAGATCATAGTACTTATTCATTCTTGTAAAGTCTCCATCCTTAATGATATGCTCATTAAGCTTCTCAACTTTAGGTTTCCAAGCTTTCTTCTTAATAGTAGTGACATCATCTTTTATTTCTGCAATTTTTCTTGGAACTGGTTGCACTAAAGTTTTCTGTCTCTTTCATGGTCCAGTAGCACTTTCCTTTACTCTTTTGCTAGGTGTGGAGGAAGTGGATCTAGTGGATATCTTTGCTTCTTGATCCTTCTCAATTTCTTCCACTTTCACCTTCACTTGTGATTCTTCCTGCTGTGCTGCAATTGATGATAAAGGTGGAATAGAAAAAACTTCTTTTTGTCCACTCTCTTTGATTGTTGCTGCTGTTTGCTTTGCTACTAAAAATTCATGCTTTGTCATCCCTGTATCTTTTAGGATTTTCTTTATGGTGCTCTCAACTCTTTTCTTAGACTATTTCTCTTTAATTAAGGTCTTTGCGGAGTTGAAGTTCTCCTCAAAGGTTCCAAACCTATTACACTGAGTGTCCAATTTACACTTAAGTAACTTGCTAACATACTCTTCTATCTCTACCTCAGATATGTCATAGCCAAGAGGGTCTATGAACTCTGTTCTAGGTTCTACTACTTCAATGTAGGTAAAGTCAGTATCCACCATAAAACATATGTCATCTTTATATTTCTCCACAAGAGACTTTGGGATCCTTGATCTGCTAGACACAATATTCTAAAATGTCTTGATTACCAATATTGCAATCTCATTTACTTTGTCAATAACATGTCTTCTATACACTAGGTTAATCCTTTCCATTGTATTTTGTTCATCATTCCAATCATTTCCAATGGTGTAAGGAAATCTTCTCAATAGATGAAAAAACATATAGGTGATTAGGGATGAGAACCTAAACTATGTATACTTAGTTTTCTTAATCTTTTCCAAGCTCTCAAATAGTTGAATTCTAATAATTTCACACATATCAACTTGTACCTTGTCAAAACACATTAGATAAGCTGAATGTATCATTCCAGCTACCATGTCATCCTCTCTTGAGTTTGCACAAAACTTAGTTGTTAGGATCTTGCATAAGTATCTCACATCATCTTGTTTGATCTTATTAATCATAATTCCTCTACCATTATAGGATGAATTTGTGTTATCAATGATTGTTTTCCTCATGTTTTTCTCATTTAAAGGAATAGCTCTAGTGTTAGATAATCCAGCGACTTCATGAATCAAATCAGCTGTGATATCTATCACTCTATCTTCTAACCAAAACTTCCCATTATGAATTCTTCTTAAGATAATCTTAGTGCATTCTTCATTATCAAATTCATACTATAATGCATACTTATAAATTTCATTATCTTCCAAATATACAAATCCTTGTTTCAGTGTCATATCCTAATTGTAGATCTTTTGATATTCATTTGTGAAATCACTATCACTAATAGTCTCTAGTTTGCATCCAAAATAACTTCTGACATTCTCTAGGTGTAAAACTCCATCTGGTACAGATGATAAAGCTAACCTAGGACCATCTTCCAAGGGTTCTAATGGTTCCCTTTTCAACTTAGGTCTATTCTTATCTCTAACATTGTGTATTAAAGAAACATCCATGATTTCTTCTAATTCCTTCACTAATTTAAAGATATGTCAAGTAAAATACCTTGATTTCATGATTTTAGGGCTTGCGTAGATTTGGCACAAAATTCTTCTCCAAATCCTTGCAAAATGCTTCCAATCGCTGCTCTTTGATCTCCTTAACACTTGAATTCTCTTTCATGATCAAATAATACCGATCATGACCTTTTATTAATTCAAGCTCACTTAGATCTGACATATCATTCAATTCTTTTGCCGCTTCTTTCCAAAAAGCTATTTCTGCTAACCTGCAAAACTTAAAACTTCTTGCGATCTCACAAAACATAATATTTTTCTTTGTGCTCTTAACCATAGCATTAGAACATCATAAACTACCTTTCATTAACTGTGCAAGACTCAGTTCATCATATATCTACTTCTACACTAATCTAAGTTCCTATTCTACTGTAATTTTCATAAATTAAGTACTTTGAGATGGGTCAGGTAAAGATTCATTCTTACCTTTCAATACTTCACCTTCCTGATTACCTTCAATGTTGAATATGTCTCCTTGATCTATGCTTTTGATAAACTTCACTTCATCTGAATTACTACAGCATCCTTTCTAAATTTTACATGCATCTTCATTTCTTCTTGCATGATTTCTAGTATTAGGATTAGAATGAAAAAATCTATTGTTCATTCTGCAAAACCTTGCTGTATGTCCAATCTTGTTGCATATCTGACAAAAAATTCCATTATTTCCATATCTTGGTCCAGGCTGATTGATTTGTAATCTGCAATTTCTAGCAATGTGTCCAACCTTGTTGCATCTATAACATATTACTCCAGTTCTTCTGTTCATATCTTCAGTAGGTTTCTTATCTGCATTGTTAGTATTCCTAAACATTCTACTACCATCATTATTCTCAATAAATTTAGGTTTCCTACATTCAATAGCTCTATGTCCAAAACCATGACAATTATAACAATAACCATTAAGAGGTTTAAATTGCTTACCTGTGCAATCTCTCTTCATATGACCAATAGTATTACAAGCAAAACATCTACCTTTGAATTCTCTTTCCATACCTTTGGGTTATTCCTCTTGCTTCGGTGATTCTTCTTCTTTAGGTGTATCTTCAGATTTGTTGATCTCATCAGACTTCTTCTCATCTATGCTTTCAAATATTTTCAGATATAGTTCCTTGCTTTCATCATTTGCTTAAAAATGTTGAATCCAAGATCAATCTTATCATATAATGGTTTTTGATAATATATTTGTTCATCAATCTTCTCACTAGTTGAATATAGCCTTTCAAGTTGTTGTTTGGATTGTGTTAGTTCACCTTTCACAATCTTGTTGTATTTCTCAAGTTCAACATACTACAAATTGACTTTCTCAAGTTCAAATGTTACTTTACAAAGTTTAGATTTTAGTCCTTCATTTTCAGTCTTTAGAATTTCATTCTTAGATTTTAGATTTGCTTCATTCTTGCCATTTCCATCTTTCAAACTAAGCTTCAAATTTGCTATCTTCAGTTCATGCTTAAGGATCTCATTTTCTTTTTCCAAATTGTCATCACAATCTTCAATAAAAACTTTAGATTCCTTTTCAGATCTCAGATCTTCCAATTTGTTTTTCAGTTTCTCAATGAGGTTCTTTGCATCATCATATTTTCTTTTCAACGTATCTTTTTTAATAGTAAGAAAGTCAATCTATTCAAGAGTTTCTTCAAGATTCTTCTATAGTTGATCCATATCCATAGAGATCTTACTCAAGCTGCTAGGCTTTCCTTGAATGATTCTTTTCTGAGTAACTAAGATTTGATACCAATTGTTAGAAATAGGGAATACTGAGAGGGGGGGGGAGTGAATCAATATTCTACAAACTTTATCTTTTGCCCAATTATGGATATAAAAGATTATCTTTATACATGCATAACATAAGAAGCTAAAAAACATGCATAGCAATAAAACTAAAGAACTCATAACACATTATTTGTTCTCGAGGAAACCCAAGCCAAGGGAAAACCCCGGTGGGGATGGTACCCACAAAAATCCACTAATCAAAAGTATCCTGTTAAGGATGTTGACTATGTTAGGAGTCTATTACAAGCATATAGTGTATCCGTCCTAATTAAGGGACTATAGGCCTTGTTAGAAGCCTCAACCCTGTTAGGAGTTGGTAGTACAAAATGTGATTACCAGATAAGTCCACTGCCCAAAAAAGTAATGTACAATATACACTGATTACAAAAATAGGTTAAGGTACATAACCTTATACTGCTTGCATCAATATCTCTTTGCTACTCTTTCACTATCGCTATTACATATGCATCATATATTTCGCATCATATCACTGCTTCATTACATTTCATTACTTCATCATACATCTATCTTTTCTTACAATTACAATTACATTTATACAAATAACTTTATCCAAGAGTTAATATCTAGGATGTTTTCCCTTTATATTGTTAAGTCATTATTTTGATAAACAAAATGATCCCTTAACTCTATACTAATTATGTCTTCATATTCTGTCTTGTCGGCTTGACATTGTCTTTGGTAAAACTATCATAAATTCTTCCGTACATGTTGTACTGACTTGCGCTCTGAGATGGTTGATCAATAGTCATTATAGAGTCTATGTTCAAGTGCACAAGCACTGAATTTACTCCAATCAACATTGCAAACAAAAACTATGTCCAAGTTCACTGGTAAAAATACTGTCTCACACTTAGACAAATTTGCAATGCGCTCTATCATACTTGCTCTCTAACCTGTGCATCTTCATGTGGATCATATGTTTCCATAATGACAACATCTATGTAATCAACTCAGTCAAATTGCCAAAAAATTGTTTCTCTTCTTATTGCGCCACTAGATAAGTACAATGATGTTATGATAGCCCTAAAATTGATCAACTATCCTCAAGTAATGGAGCATCTTGACTATGAGATGCCCACATAGATGGTGCACAATAAGTATTTGATAGAATGCTTGAGCATCAAGAGTGCTGACATGATGGTAGTGGGATTAGCCTTTGAGCTTGAATGTCACGAGGTTCCTAGGTGTTATTTAAACCAATGTTCCTCTATATTGCTAGTTATACAACCACTGCTATGAGAAGGATGGTGAAAACAAAGCTGATTCCTGCAAAGCCAATCCCAAAGCCTTCCCCATTTTCAAAGAATGAGATATGATTTTGGAGTATTATTTTTGTACTCTCTTTCACATTGGTTGTTCTTTTTCCCTTGGCTTTGGAAAATGTGCTAGCACATGTCTTCCATTCCTACTAGCCGCAACTGCATTAAAATATATTCTTGGCACTAGATTTTCTTCAAGTGCCAAAAAGCTATTGCATCTGATTATTACTTGTGCCCTGTCTACAGATTTGGTGGTGTTTGCTATTGGAGCAATCGATGGTTATAAAGATAAAGAGATGCCTTTATCTCTACGTGAACTTCAGGTCTCCCAAGTGAACATACGAAGGAGAAGGATAAAGGGTTTTAACCAAATAAAGCACAAGGCCATTCTCAAGCTTGAAGCTTTCAAACAAGCATCTTGATTGGCATGGGGAACCAAAGATCTTAGAGATCAATGCAGAAGAGGTGTGAATATGTACAAACCATTCAATGTAATGGTTGTATCAGTGGAGGCTTTTGAATCCTCAGTCTCAGTGGGACATGGAAAACATATATAAACTTGTGTCGAAATGCAGGTGTGAAAGGATTCTGTTAGTTCAGTCTACACATGTGAATTCATGAAGTAAGTGTGGCTCAGTCCACTGATGGAAAATACAGAGGATGATCACAAACTATTTGACAAAATGTCAAACAGTCATGACTGACAATAGAGATCTCCAACTTCTATGAGCATAGAACCAAACACTAATCATGAAAGCATATGTGGCGATAACAGAACCAAGTTTTAATGAAAACTCAGCATGATAGTAAAGGTGTCAGAAAATAAAAAATACTTTGATGGCATATAGCTTTATCATATCTATCCTAAACTCAACTAAGTTTTATCCTGAGAGATATTTCAAATGCTTCATTAGTATTTGTAAGGTGATAAACATTAGGGTCCCGACAAAAAATAAATAAATAAATATCTTAGGGATAGGAAGTAATACCAAGAATCAGTTTGATAATTGATGAAGAGGATATCACGAGAAATATGAAAGCACGTGTCAACAGTTTTATATGGCACATTGAACTCTATAATGTTTGAAATCAAATAGTGACAGGTGTCTGTGAATGGAAATTTGAGGGATAGAAGTAGTTTCAAGATTTAGTTTTGGGAATTGAAAAAGGGTCGGTTGATTCTATTTTATGGGGGATCTTTGAATGAGAAGGGGTTCCAATTTTCTTAAGGATCTGGCTCGACAGACTTTGAGCTGTAGCAAAATGAGAACAATGAATATAGGTGCTAGGCTAGAAGGGGCTTTCTCTGAACAATTGGAGATGGTGGAGAATGGGAATCTTTGAATTTCTGTATTGATATAAATGAAAGGAGAGATCTTTTTACGATCTTTGTATTGTTAATATCATCTCTTCTAATTTCAATGAGACTTTGATCTTTTTTAATTATTCATTTATGTTTTTCTACCACAAAGATTGTGTGCATTAATAGATTTTAGGACTTTGTTTCCGTAATTAAATATTATCATAGGAATGGAAGCCTCCATTAATTCTCAGTTCACACAATATTCATGGGTGTAGATAGATATGCTTTGTCTTATTTATCTTCATTCATCTTGTTGTGATCAGTCATCTACATTTGTTCCATAGTTATGGGCAGATGTTTACTTACCTTTATTGCTTTCTAGTGAAAAGCATATCAGCATTTCATTCATTGCATATCAGTAGAAGTGAGTTGTACCTTCCCAAAATTTAGAGGGCACTCATGTATTTCAATTACAAAGTGACCCAACTGTTAGTTATAGATTGAGTCTTTGTGTTTGGGTGAACGAGAGTCATTCTAAAAGAGGGTTTTGTTGAAAGACAAATCTATTCACTAACAAAATTTCAGCTCAATTTGTAATGCTATGACTGAGACTATGAGAGGAGATATGACACAAGAGAGGATAGGGAGAGGGGCCAAGGGAACACCCTAACCAGGTCCACCTTGTAGAGATTACACGCGGAAGAAACAACACACAAGTGAGAGAGAGAATGCAAATAACTTTCATATATTTATTCCAATTGATTCATACATGTCAGACTGTAAGGTCTTCTTATTTTAGGCTAGATATTACAATTCAAGTACATAAGTCCTCCAACATGCAAGGATTTGAAAACAATCTTTTATCTCCTAGCTTCTATCTATGATGTCTTAATTGATGTCCTAACAATACAAACAAAGATTACATTATATACAAGAGGCTACCCAACAAGTCGGCTTTCAGATCCACCATCAACTAAAGGAATGACCAGATCTAGGTCCACATGCTTCCCAATGATATATACTAGCATTAAATCCATGACCATAATTAATTGCAAGAGTTGGCCTTAACAAGAAACTAAAATAAACAAATCAGTAAAAAAGGATAACCGAGTGCTAGACAAGCATCACAAAGCACTAGGGAAATTCACCGAGCTCTAGAGAGATAACCGACCAACCCCGATTAATAAAGGAAACCAAGCAAGAATGAACCAACTCAATCAAAGAAAGAACCAAGAAACACAGGAAAAAACAAACATGTTTTTGGTGACACAGGATTGCCAAGGACCTGAGATGCTCTTGCATTAAGATAAAAGAGAATTCAAATGGACACATGGAGCTGATAAAATTTTTGAGACTCTAAAGTAGAAGGTTGTTGAATTGCCTGATTTCAATAAGGTATTTCAAGTGGAATGTGATGCAAGTGGTAGTGCAATAGGAGCTATGTTGAGTCAAGAAGGTAAACCTATTGCTTTCTTTAGTGAAAAGTTGAATGATGAAAAAAGGAAATATTTTGTGTATGATCAAGAATTCTATGCTATTGTTCAAGACCTAAATAATTGGAGACATTATTTGATACCAAGTGAATTTGTAATGTATACCAATCATAAAGCTTCACAGTATTTGGGTAGTCAGAATAAGTTGAATCAGAGACATATGAAATGGGTTAAATATTTGTAGAGTTATACATTTGTGATAAAACATAAGAGTGGAGTCACTAACCAAGTTGCAGATGCATTGAGTAGAAGAATATATTTAATGACCGAGATGAAAATTAAAGTTCTTGGTTTTGATGACATGAGAGATTCTTATGAATTTGATCATAATTTTTCTGAGTCATGGAGAAAGTGCAAAGCATCTATTCAAGATCAATCGAGTACTAAATGGGAAGAATATTTCATTCAAGAAGGTATGTTGTTTAAAGGTATTCAGTTGTGTATACCGAGAGGATCAATGTGAACTAATTTGATAAAGGAGAAACATAGTAGTGGTTTGGCTGGACACTTTGGTGTTGACAAAACATTGAATTTGCTTAAGGAGAAATACTTTTGGCCATAGTTGTATAAGGATGTTCAGAAATTTGTGAAAAGTTGCAGAATTTGTCAAGTTGCAAAAGGAGTAAGTCAGAATACTGGATTGTATACACCGATTTCTATTCCTGAGAAACCTTGGATTAATATCAGTATGGATTCTATTCTTGGCTTACCGAAGACAGTAAGAGGTAATGATTCTATATTTGTTGTTGTGGATAGATTTTCCAAAATGACACATTTTATACCCTACAGAAAGATATCAGATGTAGTACATATAACAAATCTTTTCTTTAAGGAAATTGTCAGATTGCATGGATTACTGAGGAGTATCATCTCTGACCGAGACCGTAAATGTTTTGGATACTTTTGGAAGACCCTTTGGAGAAAGTTTGACACCGAGTTGAAATATAGTTCTACATTTCACCCACATATCGATGGACAAACAAAAGTTGTGAATAGAAGGTTGGGTAATATTTTGAGATATTTAGTTGGAGACACACTGAGTAATTGGGATTTTGTATTGGCACAAGCAAAGTTTTCATACAATAATTCAGTGAATAGGAGTACTAGAAAAACACCTTTTGAGATTGTAAATGGCATACAACTGAGAGGTATATCAGATTTAAGGGATATTTCTGGTGAAGGAAAGAGAAGTGCTGAATTAGTAAAGTTTGTTGAATACATGAAGACATTGCATGAATATTTGAAACATAAGTTGGATAAAAGTAATCAGAAATACAAAGACAGAGCTGATAGATCTAGAAGACATAAGACTTTTGTAGTCAGTGATGAAGTAATGGTTCATTTGAAGAAAGATATATTTCCTGTTGGAACATATGGGAAGCTGAAAATGAAGAAGTTTGGTCCTTACAAGATTTTGAGGAAATTTGACAGTGGAAATGCTTATGAGATTGAGTTACCTGATGACATGGATATATCATCTATATTTAACATTTTTGATTTGTATGAGTACCATGAGTTGGATGAAGAAATGACAGTATCGAATGATTATCCTAAGAAACAGATAGAAGAAGTTGAGAAGATTTTGGAACAAATAATTGGTAGAAGTACAAGAGGAAAATAGTATATGGAATATTTGGTAAAGTGGAAGAATAGACCGATTGAAGACATCTCATGGATTTCATAATCTGAGTTGGATTAAGCTTGGATCGTACCCACTTCATGATTCAGAGAATCATTTCAAATAACCCCAGGTGTCTGATGCAGGAGAATCTCAGGTCCTTGGCAATCCTGTGTCACCAAAAACATGTTTGTGTTTTCCTATGTTGCTTGATTCCTACTTTGACCGAGTTGGTTCGGTGTTGCTCGGTTTCCTTTGTTAACTGGGATTGGTCGGTTATCTCTCTGGCACTCAGTTAATTCCCTGATGCTCGGTGATGATTGTCTAGCACTTGATTATCCTTTCTTATTGAGGTGTTTATTTTAGTTTCCCATTGATGCCGACTTGTGCAATTAATTATGGCTGTAGATTTAATGTTGGTATATATCATTGGGAAGCATTTGGACCCAGATCTGGTCATTCCTTTCATTGATGGTGGATCTAAAGGCCGATTTGTTTGGTAGCCTCTTGTATATATTGTAATCTTCATTTGTAGTTTTGGTTGAGCAATTAGGACATAAGTAGTAGAAGATTGAAGATTGAAGATAGTTTTAGATCCTCACATGTTGGAGGACTTCTATACTTGAATTGTAATATCTGGCTTAAACTGGGAAGGCCTTACAGCCCAGCATGTATGAATCAATTTAAATAAATATAAGAATTTATATGCATTCTCTCTCTCACTTGTGTGTTTGTTGCTTCCACGTGTGATCTCTTAAAGGTGGACATGGTTAGGGTGTGCCTTTGGCCCCTCTCCTCCCCGTCTACCCTTGTGTTAGCTTGTAATCTTGAGTTTTTTATGAACATTATATTTATGGAAAGAAAAACTATATTTAGTTTTACTTGAGTTCTCATAAATCTTGTTGTGTGTTGGATCTTATTCATTCTAATGTGTTTAATCATGTAGATGTTCTCTCCATTGGAAAATCCATTTAATATATTTCATCTATTGATGATTATATTATAAGGACATGGATATATTTTTTAAAGAGTAAATTTAAGTTTTTAGTTGATTTAAATAATTTAAAGCAATGGTTCAATTGTGGACTAGAAAGAAAATAGAATATTTGAGGATGAATAATGGATTTAAATTTTTATTTAATGATATTGATATATTCTATAAAGATTGCATCATTCATAGATATACAAATTTTTGTATTCTCCACATCACGATTTGAGTTGTAGAAAAAATGAATTGGATGCCTATTAAGAAGGCTAGAAGTATGTTGACTAGTTATAGCCTAGACAAAAAGTTTTGGGCTGAAGTTGTTGCCACTGGTTGCTACCTAATTAATAGTTCTCTAATAAATTCCTATAAGGCATGGTCGGGTGAAAAGCCTTTATTGATATATCTTAGAGTTTTTAGTGGCAAGTCATATGATTATTTGCCAAATGAGAAGTGAACAATGTTGGAGAGCACGACTATGAAATGTATATTCATAGAATACATTTTATGGTGTGAAAGAATTCAAGCTTTGAGACCTTGTTGCATAAAAGAAAATAAATAGAAAAAGTGTTATTTTTAGAGAAACTAAGTCTCCTTTTTTTGTATTTCAATTTGAACAAAAATAGCATAAACAAAATAAAAAGGAAGATATGATTCAACTAACTTCCATTCTTGAGAAAATTGAATTGAGACCTCTATATAGACAAGAAGTTGAGGAGAGCTCATTCAACTCTAAATATTCAAAAGAGAAGGAAGAACTTCCAACTTGTCTTATCTGAAGATTAAAAAGGCATAGGAAACCACCTAAAAGGTAATCACCTAATGATTGGAGATGTATTTTGAATACCAACATAGATCAACCTAGATCTATAGAAGATATATTATCTATAAAAGATGTAGAATCCTTGAAAAATGCTTGTAAGAGACAAGTTGTGGTTTCATTTTATATTATTGAAGAAAAGTATATGGAAACTACTCATGCTTGTAAAATACCATTTGTCTCAAGAGATCATGTTTAGGAATTGGAATAAAATAAGGTGTAATATTAGTTTATTACAATAGTTAGAGTGTGATTTTCCTATCTAAGAACCTGACATTTCATGCCCAAACCAAGAACATTGATATTCATGTTAGCATTATGTGATTTGTTTTTCCATTGATGTCAACTATTTTTTTTGCATTGATGTCAAATAGTTGTGTTGTCATGGTTGTATACTGATAAAGAGAAACTAGAAAGATGTCATGCTCAACATTGAATGGAGATTTGTGTTGTCTAGTGTACTGAATATTGAGATATGCAAGAAAAAGTATCTAAAGTATAATATGAAGGAAAAAAGTGTTGGTAAATGTTTGGTATTGTATGTTCAGATGTTATCCTAATGTCTGGTGGTGATAGTAAGTCAATATGAGGTGTATTCGAAAGATGGAAGTATGGGAAGTTGGAATATGTAGGAAAGAGTATTTGAAGTTCTTATTGGAGAGTGCTCCAAATTTATTTTCATAAGAGGTTGATGGATTACAATTTTAGTTGTAATAATTATGGCCTATGAATACTACACAATCATGTTTTAGATCTCCAACTATTTTGTAGTGGAAGTTGCATTTTTGTTGTTTGTTGATAGTCTTTGGCCAACTCAGTTGATTGGAGTGATTTAATTTATAACTTATTGGTCTAGATTTGTTTTGGATAAAGTGTTAAGTGGGTGCTATATATCTTTTCAAAGAATGTTGTGCTTTGCATGGAGTTATGTAGATTTTTTGTGTTGAACTACTAACCTTCTTTGATAGTTCACTACATGTTAAGGTTGGCACCAACTTTGGAGTATGTTGTGGTGATTTTGCTTTGATGAAATTATTTATGGGAGATAGTTTTAATCTATTTGGCTTCTCTTTTGAAGTAAAATTAATTGGATATAAATTCTTAAGGTGGCCAACTTTGTGTAAATGATGCTTATCTCTACCATGGACGACCTAGTTGTAATTTTGGTCGATCAAATTTATATATAGATTTGTATGATTGGTTGTGTTGAAGTGTGGATTGATTTGTATTGTTTGTGGTTGAATTTTAAGTTAGTGCAATACAAATGTGAAAGTGTAGAGGTGGAAGAGTGCAAGTTTGACAGATTTGTTGGTGTTTCATCAGGAGATCCTACATCTTTTCATTTCATCATTTCCCTATGCCTTATAGAAGATTTTGAACCCTTTTGACAACTTATACAAACCTGTATCATGTCCTAGTATCACGTGTTGTATTTTTGCAAGTCCTTTGTATCTTTCCCTAAGGCAGTGTGCCTTAGCTTACAAGTCCTTCTTTAGTGAGAAATGCACTTCCATGGTAGTGAATGTAAAACAAACATTATAATTTATTATTTCTATAATGAGTGTGATTCTAACCATATTTTTTTTCACATTGGGTTTTCCATGTAAATATAGTGGTTTTGTGTATATGTTGTTATTGCAATATCTTTTATTGACGATTAGTTGGATTAAAGATAATTGATAAGAAATTAAGACAAAATAGTTAAGTTATTGTGCATGCTAATTTACCCTCCTCTCAACATCTAAATTTTTTCATCAATTAGTATCAAAGATGAGTTCTTCTTGAAGAAACTTAATTGCTTGATGTGGACTTGAGATGTCAAATGAGCATGGTGTCAAATTACCAAAGTTTGATGGAACAAACTATACATTTTGGAAGGCAAGGATGGAATCACATTTGGAATCTATTCATTTTGGATTTCTATAAGCTATCAAAAATTGATACACTCCTCCAACATATGGTACTATCTCTACATTAAATGAAATCAAGACACATGATAATAATGTGATGGCTATGAATGTTATTATTATTGGATTATGCAATTTAGAGTTGTTTAAAGTCATAAGATGTAAGACCAAATATGATATTTGAAATTAAATTGGGCATCATATATGAAAGAGATAAGAAGATCAAAAAAATCAAATTGCAAAATTTGAAGTGTAAATTTGAGCTACTAAGAATGTCTAAGGATGAGAATATTGAAGGTTACCTACATTAGGTGAATGAAATTATAAGTGCACTTATAGGCACTGGTAGAACTATAAAATACAATGAAGTTGTATTTAAATTGATGAGAACTATGCCTAGACCATACAAAACTTTGTTGATTTCTAGTCAAAAGAGTAATGATATGAAGATATATAATTTGGAAGAGCCCCATGGATAAGTCTCTACCTTTGAGAATTTTGAACTTGAATAAATCAAGAATGCAAAGAAAGATGTTTCATTCAAGGATACTAAGAATATTGAAGATAAACCTGAGACAAGCTATGATTTGGATGATGTAGAAGCATAATTTATTAGAAGACTAAAGAAAGGATCCAAAAAGTATAAAGTTAAGCTACCCTTCAAATGTTTCAATTGTGAAAGAGTAGGATAATATGTTGCTAGATGATCTTTTGAGGAAGATAATAACATGTTTAGATGATGATGAGAGAAAATATAGTTATAAAATGATTAACAAAAATACGAGGAAAAATAATAGAGATAAAGATAAGAAGAGTTTTTGTTCAATGGAGACTCCTTCATTAGAGGATAAAGATAGAAGTGATTCAAATGATGAAGTGTTTCTTATGTCTATTAAGGAGAATGATAATAACATATCCAAAATTTAAAATGATTATATAGAATAAATTGTGTAGACGGATCTACATGCAAGAGAAGAATCTAGACCTTGGACGATTGATTCTAGATGTTCAAATAACATGAAAAGAAATAGAAGAGAGTTAATTAAGATTGAAAAATATTATGGAGGATCAATGTCATTTATTGGTGAAGGATCTTTTGGAAGTGCAAAATTGTCCCTTGTGAGATTTGTGACATGGTTTAACCACCTTCTATGTATTCTATAAGTCTAGTTTTTATATCAGGCATTGAAAGGTCTATATTTTGGTGCAACAAAAACCCTAGCTTATAGTAAGTGGTATCAAAGCTTGGTCACATGTTTGAATCTACACAGGCCATGGTGAGTGATGCTAGGAGAAGAATTGTTGGTAGTGCGCCAATGTCCCTTTCAAGATTCATGGCATGGTTTAACCATCTGATGTGTCTTCTATAAGTATATTGGTTGTATCAGGCATTGAAAGGTCTATCTTTTGGTGCAATGAAAACCCTAGCTTGTAATAGGATTTGAGCCTATATGTGATAAGGAAACCATATCTATTGATGTAAAATACAAAGCCAAAAATGTCTATTATGTTAAAGGGTTAATGTAAAATATATTAAGTGTAAGTCATTTGTGTAGTAAAGGATATTAGGTTAGCTTTCATAGATCTAGATGTAAAATTAAAAAAAGGTTTCTAAAGATTAATTGTAGAAGGTACAAGAAATGGTAATGTTTATTAGCTTTAGGAAAACAATGGAGGTAGTTGTTCTTTGGCTCAGAGCAGTGAATGTTGGTAATGTCACAAAATAATAGGACATATTAATTTTGACAATTTAATGAAGATCAACTAATCTAAAGTTGTAAAAGACATGCCTAAATTTATCGAGTCTACTAACAATACTTGTAGAGATTGTAAGATGGGAAATAAAACTAGGAACAATTTTATAAAACAAGGAGTATTCAACCAAAAAGCCATTGGAGGTAATCCTTGTAGACCTATGTGGACCTACAAGGAAAGGATAAATTAATAGTGAAAGGTATTTCATGCTACTTATTGATGACTATTCTAGAATGACATGGGTTACATTCTCAAGAGAAAAATCAGAAGCTTTGGATAGGTTTGAGACTTTCAAGAATTGGGATATAAGAATTAGATACATGCTAGAATCAATTTTTTAGATCTGATAGAGGAGGTGAGTTTACATCGTATGAGTTTAATAGATTCTATGAAGAGCATGGAATTAGAAAATAAATATATGCTCCTAGGACCCCACAACATAATAGAGTAGCTGAAATGGATAGAGCTATGATAAAATATGCTAACCTAACTCATTTGTACTAGAGAGATATTGTGCATATTAAGGTTTACCTTCTTAAAGTAAGAGTGAATCATACAAAGACACCTTATGAATTGTGGTTTGGAAAGATACATACTGTCAAATATTTTAAAATATTTGGAAGAAGATGTTATATCAGAAGAGATGAAGAAAATATTGGAAGTTTGATACAAGATATAATGAGGGGATATTTTTACGATATTCTACTACAAGTAAGGCATATTGATGCTACAATATGAGGTTGAAGAAGAATATGGAAAGTAAAAATGTTCTGGTAAGAAAAGAATGGAATTGGATTGCTCCTGAACTTGAAATAGATTTAGAAGAAGCTCTTACTACCCCGACAAAAGGAAAGAGTGCTTTGAAAGACAATGAAGATCAAGGTAAAAATAAAAAGAACCTAAACAAGTATTGAAGGCACCTACTAAATATGTCTAGATACATCATTGTGAAGATTAGATCATTGGAGACAAAGACAAAGTTGTTTAGACAAGGAGAATACTTACAAAGGTAAGTGAACAAAAACATTATTGTTTTTATATCTAATGTGGAACTAAAGACTTATGCAAAAGAAAGTGAGGATGAAGGTAGGATGAAACTTATGAATGGAGAATTATATCATATAGAGAAAAATTAGACATGAGAATCGGTACCTAGACTGGTAGACAAGATTGTGATTGGATCTAAGTGGGTTTTATGGAATATGATGAATGAAGAGGGACAAGTCACTAGAAACAAAGATACTATGCACAATTTGAAGGAATAGAATTTGAGGATACTTTCTCTCTAGTAGCTAGAATGGAAGCTTTGGATGTTTCTTTCTTTTGTTGCCTACAAGAATTTGTAAGTATATCAGATCATGGATGCTAAGTTTACATTTGCAACTAGATTGTTTCAAGTTATTAGATAATTTGGATATGGTCTATAGACTCAAGAAGACTCTTAATGGAATCAAGAAATCTCCTAGTGCATGGTATGCTAGATTGGAAAAGTATCTACTATAATGGAATTTTAAGAAAGGAACTATAGATAACAATCTCTATTTTAAGGTTGAAGATGATAAGTTGTTGGTAGTAATTGTATATGTTGATGATATTACTTTTGGAGGTGATTATAATATTTGTAAGAATTTTTCTGAAGAGATGAAAAAATAATTTAAAATGTCTACGATTGGTGAGTTTGCATTATTTTTTGGTCTTCAAATTATTCTAGAAAGGGATGGTATTTTTATTTATTAGTCCAAGTATATCAAATAATTGCTGAAAAAGTATGGAATGGAGGATTCTAAAGTAGTTGTCCAACTCCTATGACTATTAGTTGTCATTTAAGAAAAGATGATGGATCTTTTAGAGTTGATTAGAAACTTTACAGATCTATGATAGGCTGATTGTTGTACTTTACCACTTCAAGACCAAATATTATGCATGTAGCTTGTTTGGGTGCTAGATATCTAGCCAATCCTAAATAGTCTTGTGCAATGGCATTAAAAAAAAAATAGTTACTTAAAAGGAACCCAAAGTTTGGATTTGGTACAAAAGGGATAATGCTTTTTCACTAATGCAAATTCAACCGAATGTGCAAATGATAGAAGTACAAGTGGTGGTTTATTTTTCTTTGGAGATAAGCTCATCCCTTGGACAAGAGAAAATAAAGATTCAGTCTCATTATCTATTGCAAAGGAAAAGTATATTGCAACAACATCTTAATATATTCAAATTATGTGGGTGAATTATACTCTTAAAGATATGATGATGGTTCTTGATGAAGCTATTTTGATGATGTGTGATAACATGTAAGTGATATGAATATTTTAAAAAAATCTACTGATGCACTCAAAGACTAAGCACAATTATATCCAATATCACTTCTTGAGAGAGAAATATGCTAAAAAGGAAGTAAAGTTGAAGTATGTACCCACTAAGGAATAAATTGAACATATTTTGACTGAGACATTGGCAAAGGATACTTTTGAGTTTCTCAAACAAAATTTAGGGGTTATTTCCCCTCCTTTTTAAAATTAGATGCACAAGAGAGGTGCATCTTTCTAGGGAGAGAACTATTGTCTATCTTGTGTCCTCTGGATTGATACGATTGCTGCTCTTAGGGGGAGAAGTAAAGGTTGTGGTTTTATGATTACAAGAAAGTGTTGTAGAGATAAGTTTTCTCTGATAGGGGAATAATTGCTTGTAGAAAGTTATATGTTATTTTTAGAAAAGTTGCAATTGTTCAAAAGTAATTTGTATACCTGTAATGGAGGGAGATATTTGGATACAATCAAAATATTTCCTTTATCATTACACCCTTTGTCCTTGATGTCAAAGGGAGAGAGAGAGAGATACAAAAGACAAATATTTATTTATGTTTGTGAGAAGAAAATGAGAAGAGAGAAGTAAAAAATTTTTTTCATTGGTGTTTCCATCAATGAAAAAGGGGGATATTGTTAGAATTATTTTCTCTATGTTTTCATTGATGTCAACTAGTTGTGTTTGTTGGAAAAATGGTCAGCCCTCCCCTCGGGATTCATGACATGGCTTAAATGTCTCCTGTGTCTTCTATAAGTCTAGTGGTTGTATCGGGCATTAACAGGTCAATCTTTTGGTGCAACGACAACTACTACTTGTAACAAGTGGTATCAGAGCTTGGTCATAGGTTTGAATCCCCTAGGGTAACGCTGAGGGGAAGATTGTTGGAAAAATGGTCAGCACTCCCCTCGGGATTTGTGACATGGCTTAACTATCTCCTATGTCTTCTATAAGTCTAGTGGTTGTATCGGGTATTAATAGGTCAATATTTTGGTGCAACGACAACTACTACTTGTAACAATGTTGTCATAGTTGTATATTGATTAAGAAAACTTGGAAAGTTGTTGTGCTCAACATTGCATAGAGATTTGTGTTGTTTGGTATAGTAATCCTAAGATGTGAAGGAAAGAGTGACTAAAGTCTAATATGTAGGAAAGATTATTTGGAGTGCTAGTAGAGGTTATTTTATGTTCAAATGTTGTTCTAATGTCTAGTAGTGATATTGAGTCAGTATGAGTTAAATTTGAAAGATGGAAGTATGGTAAGCTGGAGTGTGTAGGAAAGAGTATTTGAAGTCCTAATGGTAGAGTTCTCTCCATTCCTTTGCAGAAGAGGTTGATGACTTATTGTTCTAGTTATAATGACTATGTTACGTGAATAATGCACTATCACATGTTTTTAGGTCTCCAACTATTTTTTAGGTCCCCAACTATTTTATTGTGCAAGTTGCATTTTATTGTTTTCTAACAGTGAGGCTGGTTATTAGTGATGATTAGGACAAGTTCAAAGAATGCTCTACATTTTTCCACATTACTCTGAATTGGTAATTTAGGTTGTGTGGTTTGGAAAAAAGTTTAAATGGTTCATGTAGTATTTTAATTCAGATATCTTGTGTTGGTTTTCTCAAGTGAAGTTATGTAGTTTTGAGTACAATATTGTCATTTGTGTTGGTCTTTGGCCGACTCAATTGATTATAGTAATTTGGATTATTGGTTCAGATATGTTTTGGAGAAATAGTTAAGTGAGGAATATAGATCTTGGCATATCATTTGTATTTTGCATGGTGTTACACATGTGCATTGGAGATTGTTTTTGGGCCAGTCCACTAAAATGTGCTTTAATGGTTTTCTACATGCTACATTTAGCACCGAGTTTAGAGTATGTTGTAGTACTTTCATTTTGATAAAATAACTTATGGGAGATACGTTGTGATGTATTTGGCTCCATTTTATCTCCTAGGGTGGATCACATTGAATGTAAATGCTTGAGGTGTTCAAATTTGTGAAAATGATGCTTGTCTTTACTATGACTAATTTAGTTATAATTTTGGTTGATCAAATTGATATATGTAGATGTATGATTGGTTGCATTGAAGTGTGGATTGATTTTAGATTATATGGGATTGAATGTGAAGTCATTATAATGCAATGTGAAAGAGAAGAGGTGGAATAGTGTGAGTTTGATAGAGTTATTACAATGTTTCATTAGGAGATCACACATCTTTTTATTTCATCATTTATTGGTGACTACTAGAAGATTGTGTGCTCTTTTAGCATGTTGTTAAGACTTGTATCTTGCTCTAGGATCATGCGTCTTAATTTTCCAAGTCCTTTGTATCTTTCCCTTTCTTTAGAGAGTAGTGTGCTTCCATGGCAATGAACCAAAAATATGTATTTTACTTTTTAATTCATATAGTTAGTGTGATTCTCACTATGGATTTTTTCCGCATTGGGTTTTTCACTTAATTTTTTTTGTTCTTGTGTGTTGTCATTGCAATATATTTTAATAATGGTTAATTAGATTAAAGATAATTGATAATAAATTAAGATAGAATAGTTAAGTTATTCTACATGTTGATTTACCTCTCCCTTCTTAGTGCTTGCTCATCTAGAAGCCTTTAATATTTTAGTGTCATTTTGTTAGAGATATGGTTGAGTATGATAGGGTGAAGCTAGTTTTAGGTAGAGACTTTGATGAATGTGGAAAATTCTTTAATTAAGGTTGTAAGGACATATATTTTTAGATGGTGTTTCGAGCCTTTAGGCCTTTCAACCCCTAGTGATTAAACAATGATCTGTTAGTACCCCTCCCATTTCTCTTACAAGGTGTTCCACAAGTAGGAGGTTTGTTAGGAAATTTGTGTCTCAACTTTGCAATAAAAGATAGGTATTATTGATAAAAGATTACTATTGATAGGTGAGCACAAGTTATTGCAAGGAGATACCCCCCTTGTGGGATTTGGTTTCCTAACTAGCTGGGGACTAGGGGTAGTGAGGCCAAGTTGGGGTTTCTGAGGGTAACAACCTAAAAAAAAACATATATAATTTATCATTATGATTCTAACCATTTCATTAGGTCATAGATCTAAAGGTGGATATTTTGTGTGCTTTGTTTGCCCTAGCAAGAAACCTTATCTTATGAGAGCATGATATTGTGATTATGTATTGTGATGTATTCTAGGAGTCCGATAGTTGTTAAGTTGCTTGTAGTTCTCTATTGGTGATGCTCTTGTGAGAAGCTTTCTCTACAAGTATATTGTAATCTATTGTTGATTTTTAAAAAAAAATTTGGGTGGCTTTTAGAGTGTGGGTTTTTATCTTGAAAGAGTTTTTCTCACATAAATCATTGTGTTGTGGCATGCATGTTATCTATATTTATTTATGTTAAATTTTTGTAACTATTGTAAAGATTTAAGAAATGTTCTACATAACCCTCTTCTCAAGGTTAGTGTGGGAAGTTCTTCTACCTTAGCTTCCTTACACAAATTAAACATCTTGAGCTTTCATGAATAAATAATTATTTTTCTATTAAATTACTCCACCTTGAACCTAAGAATTGAAACCTTTGCCATTTGATGTTGCAAAATTAACTCTAAATTCTAACACAATTGCTTGCAAAAATAATCGCTCTAATACCACATGTAGATGTAAAAGCATGAACCCATAAGATGGTAATTAAACCACCTGTAGACGCAAAAGCACGAACCCATAAGATGGTAATTTATGTAGTAAAACCTTGATAAAACACCTAGAATATATCTATAAGACAAGGTACCATTATTTACAAACTTGAATAGTTGTTGCCATCATTCTTACAACTTTAAATTTACAATTTATAACAACATTATTTTGCCTTCAAAATGAAAGAAATAGATATAATATTTTAAAGATAATAACTACACTAAACATAGAAAAATTCTATTTTATTTCTCGTTAATGATTTTTTTTTAAAGTGTGATTTATTTTATTGATTTATTGTCTTCAGAATCCAACATATTCCGCATGATTGGTTGGATTCCAGACCACCGAATGGCCCATGCCTCAATAGAGAAATTTAACCTTTAATTATTTGCTCTACATGTTGCCAATGCAACACTTGTGTTATCTCTTGTTTCTAATTCCAAGTTTGTCCAAGTCCAATGACCTTTCCTTCCTCTAAAATGCAAAGCAAATGTTTTTCAAAAATATCATGTACACAACACCTTCATTTGTCTTCACTAAACTTGGTGGTGCATTAATGGTGGCAATCTAAAGAGCCATATGCATTTCCAAACATCACTGAGAAACACGGACATGGTACCAACTGCATGTGTAAGAAACTTATTACTGAAAAAAGAATGTGCCATCTGTAACGTCTGAAACCATGAGTTAAGCATAGACAGAAGGATCATCTTTTAGGGTTACAGGTTTCATCTTTTCAGAATTGGATTTACCAGCCAAACGATAATTGATGTGATGTTTCTGGGAGATAGTCTGCACATTCAAGTCATGTTTGGCTGTGATGAACTTTCTATTGGTTTTTGTTTTGTATTACTTATAACAATGGTTGTGCAATGATTTCATCTCCCAATATAATGATTTCCTGGGCTATGTCATGTTTCAATCTGTCTTTTCTATTTGCTATTTCTCCCATGTATTGTACATTATTTATCTGCGTCCCATCATAGCCTGAATTCGTGTTTTGGGAATGAGTCGTATGTTTTATTGTTCTGAAAACTCAACGTGCTTTGTAACTATTTTCCTTAAACATCTACATCATATTAACTGGGGGGAAACCATCATGCCACGCTATCATATACACAAATGGTCTGTGCTATCTTTAAACATATCTCAAAATAGTTCAGGAACCCACATATCTTTAAATATATCATAAAGCTGACTGAATTTTCATAATGGAACCCACTTTGATTTTCCCAATAATGCATTCATGAGTATTGACATTTTTGGAGGACCTCTGGCACAGGATCAATTTAAATGGATTATAATCTGGTTGTTGGGACTTCTTTGGAAGGACATGGAAATTGCATTCCTGAGAATCAAAAGTACACTCAGAATAACTGAACATGTCCGCCACCTTGATATTGTTCTTAACTAAGGGTACGACATGCAACCTTTCAGAGATGCTAAAAGTAGAATGGTGGCTTCAATGTGAAAGTCATTTTACTTTCAGAAAATCTGATATTTGTATATCTCTTGAATGATTAATTTGAATATTTGAATCATTTGCTTAATTTCTAGCATGATGCAATAATATTGAATATTAGAAGATATTTGATTGTTTTTTTCCGTGAATGTGAAAGTAGTGTGCCTTCAATATAATAGATTTCAGATTTTTTCCTTAATAAATAATAGTTTAATTGTCTTAGATGTACAAGACATATTAAGGCACATTCAAATATGTTGTTTTAAAAAAAAATGAAACTATTGTTTGATTGTATTTTTTCGTGAATGTGAAAGTAGTGTGCCTTCAATATAATGGATTTCAAATTTTTTTTTTAATAAATAATAGCTTAATTGTCTTAAATGTACAAGACATATTAAGGCACATTCAAATATGTTTTTAATTTTTTAAATGAAATTCACAATCTTTAAGGTATCATAGAGCTATTGACTTTATGAAATCATTTAAAAAATAAAATTGGTTTGAGTGAAGTCTCACGCATGAAATAAGTTATAAATATGAGTTAGTCATTATTGCACAAATAAAATCATTCAATTGGGAGAAGAAAATTATTCCAACATTCATAAATCTTTAGATGTGATTTAGAAGGTTTAGACTCAAACTTTTAATGCACACCCAACTTGCAAAATAAAGAAAAAATAATACAATAAGAAGGATATGAACCTCATGCTTGTTTGTCACTAATAAATATCTAATCTTAATTAATCGAGAGTGTGTGTGGTTGAAATTGTTTAGCATAAAGGAGAAAAGAAATGAAACATAAATAGAACATCATACCATGTATAAATGGTCATATGTCCTAGAGAGGTCTACTTTAGGTGAAAATACAACTAAAAATAAGGAAAGAGTCCCTTAAGTACTCCAAAATAGAAAATGCAAGAGGTGTAATCAATAGATAGAAAACTTGCACTACTAGTTTTAGCTCAAAAACTCTCTCCTATAAAAAGAATAACAAGTTTCCTAAGACACTCCACAAATATCCATAGGACTAAAATCTATCACAATATTGTTTATAAATATTGAGCCAATAATAACATTAATTTTTATTTTGTATTAACTTGCATTTGAGAATTTTGTTTAGTCTAACCTAAACCATATAGGGTATTGAAAGTTTCTTGAATAGGCTTATCTACCAAACTCTATGCAATCAAGTTATTTTGTGTTCATGAATAAATTAAGGTATTAAACCACAATCAATATGGACCTTAATGTTAACAATACTTTATTACCCATCAAACCAAGCTTTTTACAATGCATAAAAACTTACGGCCAACCTCAAAAGTACATTAGCCTATTTTATTAGCATATCTTCTACTGAGGTATTAACATCCTTTTTACATTTTTTCTTATGTGGGTTCTTTCCTAGATGTAGCTACTAACAAGATAACTCTTTTTTACCATCCTTACCAAAATACACAACATGCACATATTTATTTTTAGCTCTATTTGACTTAATATTTTTGTCTTTATTTTGATCTTAAGGAATTATCTATCTTGAAATAGTAAGGGCCCGTTTGGGTGTTGGAATACCAAATGCCAATTCCAGTCAATTCTGGAAGATGCTCCAATTCTAGAAGATACAAATCTTGAAAATGATTTCCGGAATATGGGCTAACTCGTTTGGTTCACCCGAAAGATGACTAAGAAGATGCATAAGGAATTTTAATTTCTTTAAATATGGTGTCTATATGTCTGTATATATACACACATACATGTGTGTATATATACACATATGCACACATGTGTATATATACATACACACATGTGTGTATATACATGTGTATATATATACACACATACACACATATACACATACATACATATACACACACATGTGTATATATACACACATATGTGTGTATATACACACACATACATGTGTGTAGACACACACACACACAAATATATATATATATATATATATATATATATATATATATATATATATATGTATATGTATATACACACATGTATACACATATACACACATGTATATATATATACACAAATACACGTATGTGTGTGTATATACATATACATACATTTGTGTATATATATACACATACACACACATGTGTGTATATACACATATGTATATACATAGATGTGTATATATATACACATGTATATTACACACATGTATATATATATACATCCTTATAGAAATATAATATACATCCTTATAGTCACGGATCCCACAAAATATTAAATTTGGTTTTATACAAATTGGAATTGGAATTCAAAATTCCAATTCTACCTATTTGAGTGGAAGATGAAATGCCCATTTTGGGGGCAAAATTGGAATTTCAAAATTCCAATTCAAATTTTTTGGATGGACACAAACGTGGAATTGAGATTATCCAAAAATCTAATTCTGCAATATCCAGTCTAATTCCAACACCCAAACAGGCCCTAAATGTTTAATCATGCTAAAGAAATATGGGTCTATAAATATGATTACGAAGACATCTCATAATTAGTTCTTCTTATAACACATATGTAGCCATTTGTATATATCTTTTGTGGAATTTATTAATGTGTTCTTGTACACTTTAATGTTGTTACTTAATGAATTGTCTTCTTATACTCATTTTTTATGACATATTGGATAAAATATTTTCCTTGTCAATTATTTAAAATGCTTCCATGAACATGAAAAAGTTTTTTTTCACAGGGATGGAATATTTAAGGGATTTTTAAACTAACAAAAACATGTTTTTTTCTAATATATTGGTCTATAAAATAATTTATTCTAATCGAAGTGTGAGTATGCATATTAAGATACACCTCAAGTTGTGTGATACTATTATTGTTCTTTGCATCTACAACACCTATAAAGTTAACTTTGTATGTCGATTTGAATTCTATCTCGAATAGGAATTTTATTGAAAGACTTTTATCATCCTTTGAAGAGTTCCCTTCATTATTATGACTAGGATTGTCACCATATATTTCTCTCCATGAGGATCTCTATTACACCTTTAATCATATTCATTGATTGATAGAGGCTTGATATGGTTTTTTTTTTCATCCTATGAGATCTTTCATTGAAATGTCCATATTATCCCTTCACCTTTCAAGATGCTCAAATCCTTTCATTTTTGGGACTTAATGTTAGTTTTCAAAGACATAATATTCTCTATGTTTGATCTTGTTATGCCCATGACTTATAAAATAATCACAACACACTTCTCAAAGGGTAAAAGACTTGATTTGATGGCATAATCTATAAAGTTGAATGATATTACTCATTCTTGTTCATTGGAAACATATGTAAGTATTAGTTAATTGAGAGAAAGGTATATTGAAAATTTTCAATTGAATAAAATTTAAGTAAATTATTAAAAGAACAAAAAAATATGCAAGAAAACTTATATATCGTAGAGAAACCCACATTGGGTAAAAAAAAATATAGCTAAAAAATAAGATATAATCACTCAAGTACTAAATTATTCCAAATGAAATAGATGTTAGCCACATAATTGTTGGATTACGAAGGGGGGGGTGAATCACTAATCCTTGATTCTTTGTACCTTAAAACTCTTCTATGATTAAACTCAGTGTCAACTCAGTTAAACACACTTCAACATTTACCAATAACAATAATATAATTTTATCAATCAACAATAATAATCACAATATTCATTCAACACATATAACACCGTTATTTAATGCGAAAACCCAATTTGGGAAACAAACACTATGGTAATTGTCACCCACTAAAGAAATACGCTTCTGAAGTATGCTCAGTAAAAAGCCAATCTAGTTAAAAATTACAATACACACAATTAAGTGTGACTTGGTTATGGGATTTTCCTCAGATCTGTTAGGATCTTCACCTTATTAGGAGTGGTCTAGTTAAAGGACTTCAAATACTCTTTTAGAATGTTACCTTGTTAAAATATTTTACAATAAGACTGTTAAGTCCACTCAGTTAAGAGATTTTTCTTGTACAAATATTAATAAGAAATAATAGATAAATTGACCTGTAAATCTGCAACTATCCTTTTCATAATCAGATCCTTTGTGCGCTCTTTGTCCTCACTTCAATTCTTCACTTTTCACTAGGTTCAACACTTCATCAAACTCAACTTTTTGACTCAAAATTCAACATTTTCCTTCTTCACTACATTAGTTGGTGACTCAATATCCCTTCAAATTTCCATCATTTTTTCCATACAATTTCATCCTTTATATAGACTTTGAATTGCCTCTAAATCTCCTTTATCACATTTTCTTTTGATTAATTTCAACTGTCTGATCATCCTCATACATTAATTGAATTAATCTAGAGCTTGGTAAAATGTTTTATCATCACCTTGGAACTTGAACTTTCTTGGAACTTGTACCTTCTCTTTTTGCCACTTAGATCTTACCGTAGATCATCACTTTGAATTTTCTTGATCGTATATTTCTTCAACTAAATCTTCCTCATCATTAGAATCTTCCAGATCATCATAGCTCAATATTAAATGTCATCCTGATCCTTGTATTTAATTTCTATTCCTTGCTCAATGACTAACTTCTTTTCTTCAACTAAATTTTGGTTAATTGCACTTGGTAACTGAAACCTTCTGCTCAATGTCTTGACTTCCTTTCTCTTTACCAAAAATTACTTTTCTCTTACCGAATGATGTTTTCTGCTCGGTAACCACAACTATTTTACTTATTGACTTGACTAATCTTCTTTACCGACTTGATGTAATTAAATGTTTGGTAGAAAAGAATTATATTGAAACATAACCTTAACATTGTCTAACCTATATTAGCTACCTAATTAAGTTCTTCAACTTCTCAACATTTTGATTCTTCTTCTTTAACTTTACTCAACTTGTATCATACTCTGAATGATATGGCAACTCAATATAAATCAGAAATCAATTGCTTGACATCAATGACAAGATAATAACTGATCTAATCTTTATACTATCTTGAATACCTCTGATCTTAGTCAGTCTTAATCATCATCACCATTAGTTGTAGTAACAATCTCCCTCTTTGGCATTGATGGCAACACTCACTATCAATCTTTAGTGTTCAATTGATGATGACAACACTTTCAGTCTTGTCTTTGATGTCTTTGATTTATACTCCTTTTGAGCTTTATCTTTCTTCTTTTCTTGATCTCCTTCTGTAATTAATTGCATTCTTCTCCCACTTGGATATCCAATCTCTCAATATATCTTCTCCATATTATCCATCTTCTCCCTCTTTAATAACTTCTCCCTCAATGAATGATGCAGGAGCATCTTGGGTCTTGGAGCAATCTTGCATCAACCAAAAACATTTCCTGATTTTTGTACCTGTTTGCTATTATTTTCTTTATAATCTTTGCATTTGATGGTTTCATGGTGTGAGAAGCTAAAATTATTCTGAGGACCTATTTGGGAACCTTCTCCTATGAGAACATAAAGTTTGGATGGACTGTTTCAAAGTTACAGTTGTTTCCTTACTGTCAGAACTGCATTTTCCTACAGTTTTTGTGCTGATTGTTCATAGTGGCGATCTTGGTCCATAAGGAATCAGCCTTTTTTCTCTTAAGGAATTTTAGAGGACCTAAATTAATATCATTTCCCAAGAGAAAAATCCCTAATTCATTATGAGTAAAAATTTATACCCATTTTTCTTGGGGACCTATTTTTTGCCAATTTTTGAGTGTAACGTGTAGTGTTTCTTCTTGCGCACTTACATGTGATCAAATGGGGCCTTGCACAGTTAAAATAATTTTTTTGGGTCATGTGAGGACCTAAATCCAAAGGCACATCAATTTATATTAATTCTAGCATTAGTTTTGGTTTAAATCTTCCAGACCGGACCTATAATGTAATTAAATGCCTGATTGGCCAACTTGTGGCTTAGCTAGCTATATAAGGGGTCTAGATTGATTTAGTAGGGCATCATGAGTGAGATCTAGGAAGTATTATCAATATATATCATTGGAGACAAAGATAGGATGAAAGCTATAGTTCTGATTTCATAATTCTCATTGTATAAGGCCGAAACTTGGAAGGCCTCACAGCTGGGCATGTTGAAAGATATAATATAATTTCTCTGTTGTTGCTGCTAGTTGATTGCCTCATATCCATTATGATTTCATTGATTTCATGTGATATTATATTGCTTCCTTTGTGTAACTCTGAGTAGGGCTTGTTTGTGGATTCGAGTGGATTCAATTATGCTTGATTCTACTTGTATCTACCTTGCCCTTGCGTCAAGTGGTATTAGAGTGAGTTCTTTCTTGTAGATTGGATCGTGGAGAACCTTATTGGATTGGTTGTAGGGTAGAAGATCTGAGATCTAACCTATAACTTGTAGAAGGTTACGATCTTGCTGGAACCTGATTGTCAAGATGGTTTATGGTAGAGGAAATGATAATGCTATCATGGATATGTTGAGGTAGATTGCAACTAGGCTTGAAGTTGTAGAGACAGCCTAGAGAAGAGGCACACATCTTGAAGATGTTAGTGATGAAGAAGAAGAAGTAGCACCTAATCCTGAACTTGAAGTTGAATAAGATGAGGAAAGACTCTTGGGAGTTTTTTCTAAGGCTAACTCTAGACCTATGGTTGAAGTTGCTTGCTATGATGGAAGACTTGAGACTGATGCACTTTTGGATTGGATCTCTGAAATGGATAAATACTTTGAGTATGAAGGTACTCCTGATAATAAGAAGGTCAAGATAGCAGTCAAAAAGTTGAAAGGTCATGCATCTCTTTGGTGGGATCATTTGCAAACTGAGAGACAAAAGAGAGGAAAAGAAAAGATCAAGACATGGATGAAGATGCTTGGATAGATGAAGAAGAAGTTTCCTCTAGCTGACTATCAAGTTAGTTTGATGAGAAAGATGCAAAATCTGAGATAGGACATGAGTGTGAAATAATATACTGAGGAATTTTACAAATTGGATATCATATTTGGACATGTGGATAATGAAGTTGAGAAGGTGGCTAGATATCTGCATGGCCTGAGGACATCTATTCAAGATGAGATTAGTTATGTGAAGATAGAAAGTGTGGAAGAAGCATATCAATTTTCTTTGAAGGCTAAAGAAAGATTGACAAAAAAGACATGAACAAAGACAAAGAGGAAGAGGTGGTAGATTTCAGAGAAGTAGAGGAAGATCTTATGGAGAAAGTAGTAGATCTGACAATGTAGTACAAGATAAAGGATGGAAAGATGAACTTGCTAAAAGAGGTAATTACTGTAGAGGTAGTTATACTAGTTACTATAGGAATAACAATAATGGGAAAAGAGAAGAGAAATCTTGGTTTAAAGGTACTTGTTACAAATGTGGTGAAGGACATAGAGCTTTTGAATGTACTAACTCTGGAAAAAAGACTGGAGGTAATGGTAGAAATAATTTGGCTTGTGAAGAAGTTGAGGAAATGTCTAATGAACCTAAAAATGGTGAGAACTTGATGTTAAGAAGGATATTGTGGAATGAAGAAGCTGATGAGGAACTTGTTTTGAGGAAAATTTTGTTCATAACTAGATGTAAGATCACTGAAAAATGTTGCAAGGTAATCATTGATAGTGGAAGTTCTAATAATTTGGCATCTGAAGAGCTGGTTAACAAATTGCAGTTGCAAAGATTGAAACATCCTAAGCCTTACCATATTGCTTGGATCTAGAAGGAGCATAAACTACTTGTAAGTGAACAATGCCTTGTTAAGTTCAAAATTGGGAATTATCATGATGAATTCTTGTGTGATATTATGCCTATGGATTGTTGTCATATTCTTTTGGGTAGACCTTGGCAGTATGATAGGAAAGCTTTGCATGATGGTAGATTGAATCAATATACTATTTGGATGGATGGAAAAAAACAAGTGTTGTTGCCTTTGATAGAAAAGTTTGATGAAAGTCATTATACCACAGTCAGAGTATGTCTGGTTGATGGTAAAAAGTTTGAAAGAGAAATGAAAGAACAAAATGTTTGCTTTGCTTTAATTCCAAGAAAGCCTGAGAAAAAAGATGAGTTAGAACATGCACCTGAGATTAAGCCTTTGTTGAATGAATTTCATGACATCATTTTTGATAATGTACCTGATGGTTTACTGCCTATGAGAAGTATAAGTCATTGTATGGATTTGATACCTGGAGCTAGTTTTCCTAATAAAGCACCACATAGGTTGACACCTGATGAAAAGACTGAGTTGAATAAACAAGTGCAAGAATTGCTTGAAAGAGGTTTGATTAGGGAAAGTCTGAGTCCTTGTGCAGTACCTGTTGTATTAGAACCTAAAAAGAATGGAGAATGGAGAATGTGCGCTGATTCTAGAGCTATAAACAAGATAATAGTAAAGTACAGATTTCCTTTGCCTAGGATGGATGACATAATAAATAGTTTGAGTGGAGAAAAGTATTTCAAAAAGATTGATTTGAAAAGTGGATATCATCAGATTAGGATCAGAGAAGAGGATGAATTGAAAATTACTTTTAAGACTAATGAAGGTTTGTATGAATGGTTGGTTATGCCTTTTGGTTTGACTAATGCACCTTGTACTTTCATGAGGCTAATGAATGAAGTTTTGAAAAGATTCTTGGGTAAGTTTGTGATTGTATACCTTGATGACATTTTGATATTTAGTAAGAGTAAGGAGGAACATCTTGAACATATTAGACAAGTATTGCAGAGATTGAAGGAAGAAAAGTTGTTGATTAATTTGAAGAAATGTTCATTTATGAAAGAAGAGATTATGTACCTTAGTTTTCTAATTTCATCTAATGGATTGAAGATGGATCCTGAGAAAGTGAGAGCTATACTTGATTGGCCTACACCAGAGAATGTTGGAGAGGTAAGATCATTTCATGGATTGGCTAGTTTTTATAGGAATTTCATCATAAATTTTAGTACTATTTGTAATGCTATGACTAAAACTATGAGAGGAGATAAAAATGATTTCAAATGGACACATGGAGCACAAAAGAGTTTTGAAACATTGAAACAAAGAATTGCAGAGTTGCCTACACTTGCTTTGCTTGATTTTAGTAAAGTTTTTCAAGTTGAATGTGATGCTAGTAGAAGTGCAATTGGATCTATTTTGAGTCAAGAAGGAAAACCTATAGCTTTCTTTAGTGAAAAGTTGAATGATGCTAAGAGAAAATATTCAGTTTATGACTAGAAATTCTATGCTATTGTTCAAGCTTTGAAGAACTGGAGACATTATTTGATGCCTAAATATTTTGTGTTGTATACTGTAATACCCCAAAAATGGGCTATAAGTTCATTCATCTTCTATATCAACAATTCGAATGAAATCGACATCAAAGTCCTAATCTAAGGCACATCTAAACATCATCGAATCCTAATTGATTATCTTAAATTCTGACTCAGGGAATATTTCTAGCAATATTCCTAATCATCATAATTATCTTTAATTTTATAATTATTTGGCAATAAATCACATTTATCCTAAAGTTTGATTAATTGAATATTTTCATATTTAATTAATTAGATTTAATATTTGCCACTTAATTGTGTAATTAAATTTAATTCTATCTATTATTAATTGTATTATTTAATTTTGACAATAAATCTAATATCATATGAATAATTGATTAAATTCTTATTTAATTAATTAAAGCAAGTTGTCATTATTTAATAATATCATTTTTAATAAAAGTTTGATTAAATAATTGATTAACCCATAAATCAATTGTTTTATTTTTAAAAGCAGTTAGGTTGGAAATAAATCACTTTATTATTAAATTAATTCATAATTAAAACATGCACAATCATAAAAGCAGACAACTATCAATTATCAATTAAAGCTAAACTCTATTTTGAGTTAAAACTTAGCTTTTGCATGTTTCTGTGAGTTAATTATCTCTTATTTATAAATAACTCAAAAATCAACCTGAGTTATTTGAGTGATTTATGGCTTTCTTCCATGCACCTCCAAAGCCCTGGATTTCTATAAAAACAAGGCTCAGCTCTTCATAATTCATCTCATATTTTTGCACAATCACGTTGGAGAATTGGAATTGAAGAATCAAAGCTCTTGCAAATCAACATCTTTGTGAGATCAATCTTATTTTTGCATTCATATTGCATATCATTGTTAGATTAGCATTGCATATCAATTTTCAATAGCATTCATAGCATATCAATTTCATCTAGCATAGATTTCATATCAGATTTTTCATTCTTATTGCATAGAAAATTTTAAAAAAATAGATTAATTGCATTCATATTTCATATCTAGATCAATTGCATTCAAATCCTTCATTTAGGTGTCATCTAGTTCACTGATCTCGATTACAATCTGAGAACATTAATCTTGCACCTATTAGAAGGCAGTAAATCGCTTGGTTAGATAGTTTTCAATTTTGCACGATTTTGATTATCACTAACCTCTAATGTTTTACTGAAGTGTTGTGTCTATAGATCAGGTACAATTTTCACACACACATTTATAGTGCCCACCATGGGGCAACCCACCTTTGCATGCTGGTTTTGATTTTTTTGGGAGCTAAAACCATAAAGTTTCAAAGATTTAATTTTATCTCCCAAACGGCTTGGAGTTTTGGTCTAAATTTTTTTTTTCAAGTTGGTGACATATCGGGGAAGCTTCAATAAAAATTCAAAATTTTTAAATTTTTTTTGAATTTTTAATAATTTTTTTTTCATTTTTCATAAAAAATTAATTTTCAGCACAAATCATAATAGTTTTTGGAAATTTTTACATTTTCAGAAAGCTCTTCAAATTCTACAGGGGGTCTATTATTTGTGTTTTAAATTTGGATGCAATTTAATAGCTCAAATAGTCAATTTTCAAAAACTGGTCTATTTTGATAAAATAGGTCTCTAGGGCACAAATGAAGAGATTTTTCTAAAAATTTTGCATTTTTGGAAAGCTCTCTATTTTTTAACTAGGGTCTCTATTCTGAATTTCTATTTTTGTGGCCAAAATCATATCAACAAAATCAGATCTTGTTGACTAGGTCAAATGCAGCAAAAAAAATAAAGTTTTGTGATGGGTATGCACTTATTTTTTTTACATGGTTCAATGAATGATATGAGTTGTCATTTGGGTTAATTGCTAGTTATTATTGCTGATAATAATTTATTTTTAGAGCTAACCCTATGGTTTTCATAAGTTGAATATATTTTGCATATCTTGTTTGCTTGTTTGCTTGTTGGGGAGTTTGTCACTTGCTTGCATGGAAAAGCTCAACAAGAATTGCTAAAAATTAGGTAAAATCTACTAAGTTTGTTGCAAGGATCCCAGGTATTCTCCTTCATCTAATAACATTTCAATTTGGCCTTAAAATAAATCTCTCGTGTGTCTAGCTTGGGTGATTCTTTTCATGCTTTTGTTCTACACACTTGCATAATTGATACTAGGTTGTGACCCCTTAAGGATTCATTAAGTAGTCTTAGATACTTGTGATTGATCTTGATTGCTATCTTGGGTTATTGGACTCACTAATCCGCCGGCCCCTCATTTCCACCCCGTGGTTGCAATCTCAGTGCCATAAAGGGGAGGGGTCAACAGAACAGAAGCGTTAAGTGTTCCACTTGGCAACCCTTTTGTGCTTTTAGGAACTCACTTGTTTTCTAAGTTGGGGACTCATTTTCAGCTTGTGTGAGGTGTTAAATGTTCCACCTTATGGACTCATCTCATATTTTCTTTAAGCGTTAAGTGTTCCTCTTTCTACTTTTTGGGTACTTTTGGTAGATTTGCTTTCGGGAATATATCTGTGCTCACATAGTAATTAGGCCCTATGAACACTATTTGTGATTCTTGAGAGATTGGATTCCTAGAGAAATCTTTCTTGATGATAGAATCCTTGTAGGTAGGGAGGATACTTAGCGCATTTCACATTTATCTTGGTTAGTGCATCTTCTCTTATTGATCGACACATTCTCTCTCCGGAGAGGTTGATAGATCACGTGGGGTTGATATCACGAGCTTTGGTAAATCAAAATTGGTTAGTGCATCTTCTCTTATTGATTGATACATTCTCTCCCCAGAGAGGTTGATAGATCACATGGAGTTGATATCACAGACCTTGGTGGAACAAAACTTTGTCTTAGCGTGTCGGATTAATCTGCTTGCTTTGTTTGGGTTAAAAGTGAAAAGGTGTCAAAAACCTTGGATCTAGAGCCAAGTCCCCTTGTGGTATAAATCTGAGTCACCTTTAGAGAGGGTTAACCGTAGCAGACAATCCCTTCACAGGGCAAACTGCATTGACGGAACCTCAAGCGGTAATAGCCATTTTCACCATGGTAGTGACAGCCGCTATATAAATGTCCTTGTGGAAGAAATCTCCACGGGTATGGTTCATTGTTGGGTTGTCAGATCTCCCTAGCAGCTCTTGAAGATTAAGTTCTCGGACTGTGTCAAAACACTGGTGCACCGAGATTGGAGTTCACCCCTTTGAATCATAAAAGTTGCAGAGTCAAACCATTACTAAAAACCCTAGAGAGGCCAATTTTTCACTTTCAGGTATATGTGTGTTATTGCAAAAATTTTTAGAACATACACAATTAGTACTCTCAGGGATTAGCACAATTTGGTCACTTGATTGTTCATGCACAAGGTTGCTGTTGCCCTTGTTCATTATTTTCAGACGTGCTTGGAATCACTTGCTTGCTATTCTGTGCGCTTGTTTATCTGCTTGGCTATTAAAAATGATCAAATCTGGTATAACCTTCAAAATTTGGACAATATAATTTGCAAACAATCCAAAACTGAAGACCTTAAATTTTGCAAAAATTGACATAAAATCTTTCTAGAGTCAAAAGTCATTTCAAGAAGTCAAAAGTCATATGAGTTTTGTCAAGTGTCATTTCAGTATTGCCCATCTATCGTACGATTGAGAACCCAGTGTCGTACGAGTTTTCAAACCAGCAAATTCAAGAAAGTCAAAACCCTGTTAGCAACTGTCGTACGAGTTTTGTCAACTGTCGTTTCATTGCTACCCAACTGTCGTACAAGTTTAGCAACTATCATTTCATTTACTACCCAGTGTCGTACGAGTCTACAGAGTGTCATTTGGAAAAATTTGAGAGTTGTCAGAAATTGACAAATTGCAAGATATCCAATGTTTCCAGCCTAGTTCCAGAATCTATCAAAAATATGAGTGTCAGGAATAGAGCAGTAGCTATTGAGCATTCTACCATTTTCTAAGATTGATCTTTTGAATCTGATCTAGCCTTCTATTTGATCAATTTGAGTCCTTTTTATCTCGTGTCAAAACCTTGTCATAACTATCAATCTTCAATCAATCAATCTTCAAAAATAGACTAAGTGTTGAGAACTCGTGTCCGCTATCATTTGGGCGATCTATCCCATACATCCAGGGCATAGTATCCTTCACCCACGTCTCATCGAATCTTCAAAACTATCATAATCTTGACAAGGTTGTGTCATCCAATTTTCTCAAATCAAATTGTTCTTTAGTTGTCTTCATCCTTTTCTTTTGTTTCATTCAAAGTTAATGGTGGAGACCAGAGCTTCTTCACACAAGAAATCAGGAGAAACATCTCAGAACTTACTTTTGACCAATACCCCGGGTCCAACTCTTGAACAACTCATCAAGTTAGGTATCTATGAAGACGACAATCTCGGTAACTTTCGATTGAAAACTAGTTACATACCTCCTTTATCAACTCACAGAGGTAATCAACAAACTCCTCCTCAATCTATTCCAGGGAGCCCAAAAACTCCTACCATGTCTCAAGCAGGGACAAACCATAGTTCTCTAGGAGGAGGATCCCAAGGACACCATTCTCAACATAATGTCGACCAAGAACCTACACCCTCTGAAATCCATTGATGTCGGAATGATGATGAATTCAAGAGAATGATGAGGCATTTCTTGAAAGTGGATAGAGAGGCATACTTTTTGCAATTAGCCGAGGAAGGAGCTAAACTTCCTCCTCACTTCAATGTCAAAGATATCATCACGCATGAGGAAGAAACTCTGATGACGTCCATAATGAACTAGCTGTATGCTATGCAGGTCAAAATGAATAAAATTGAGAAAGAGAAAGAACCCAAGGAATTCTCCTTGGAGGCCCTTTGTCCTTTCCTTTTGACAAAGACTTGTATATGCCTCCATTTCCAAAGAAAGTGGAGATACCAAAGTATGACAAATATGATGGACACTCTGATCCTCAAGATCATGTCAGAGAGTTCTGTATGCACTCCATGGAATTCATGCATGAACCGACCTATCTGATGCATCTTTTTCCTAGATCCTTGGGAGGAGCATCCATTCAATGGTTTTCGAGATTACCTTCTACGATCAAAAATTTTGAGGAATTGATTAAATTATTTTATCAACAATATTCCTACAATATTCAACATCTGATTACCATGATCGACATATGTAACCTCAAGCAATATCCAGGGGAATCATTCCTAACTTTTCTCAAGAGATGGTGAAAGAAGTTTTCTCTATATGCTAGACCAATTCCCGAAATGGAGAAACTTGAAATCTTTATCAATAACCTTGTTCCAAAGCTCAATTATCCATTACAAATGCAAGATCATGTATCTTTTGATAAAATGGTGGATAATGCAATCAAGATTGAAAAAGTACTTGTCAATAAAGGAGAAATCACACTTCAAAAGGACAAGTTTGAATCTGGATGTAGCTCAAAAGATAAAAACAAAAGCTGGAATAGGAACAAAGGTATCATCACTGATGGCATTGTTGACACTATCTACACCCCATCAAAGGCACCAGCCTACAATCTTACCCTTGGCACCAAAGCCATTAAAGCGTCAGAGCAAAAATCTGCTGAACCATCTCCAAAGAAGCCATTCAAATGGTGGGATAATAAATGAAAGTTTACTCCTCTTGGAGAATCTTTGGAATCCGCTTTGAGAACCCTAATAGCTAATAATATCATCTCTTTACCACCAATCTAAAATTCTAATCTAGATCCAAAACCATATTGGTGGAAAGATAATGAATTCTGTGCTTTCCATCGGAGTAAAGGCCACAAAACTAATGGATGCTTCCACTTGAAGCATACTATTCAAGACTTGATAGATCAAGGGGACATCACGATCGATAATCCTACCAGCAATAATGATCACACAGCATTTACAAAACCATTTCCACAACATGGCAAGGGAGTTTCCACTTCTCAGCCTAACATGGGGGCAAAAGTCAACTATGCCTACCCTGGAAACAATGCTGTCATCAATATGGTTGAACCATGTCTCTTTGAGAGCTGCAATGTCATCATGATTGTATGAAGAGATAGAAATCATTCCTTAGCTAATGTGGTTACCAGATCACAAGCTCAGGCTCATCTAAAAGGACAAGCACCAAGTTCATCTAATGTCCCTAAGATACCTTTCAATCTCACATCTGCTTCTAAACAGAATGCTACCTTGAAATCTTCCAATCCAAAGGATACAAGACCTACATCTTACAGCATCGTCCAACAACTCCAGCATACCAATGCCAAAATATCTATGTTTGAGTTACTTCAAATATCCCCAGCTCACAGAGATATCCTAGACAAAGCTTTTCTTGGCTCTAATGTTCCTGATGATCTAGATCTAGACAGGTTCCAGACTATGGTTGGTCATCTAACATCTCCATAATATATCTCCTTTTCAGAAGAAGATGACAACTCCCTAAGTCACCCACATAATCAGCCCTTGCACATAGAAGTCTTGATCCAGAACCGTCGAGTCAAACATGTGTTGATAGATGGGGGCGCAGGCCTCAACATTTGTTCTTACAACTTAATCACACAGTTGGGATTCTCAGAGATGGCTATTGATCCTCAAAAGAAGATCACCATAAAAGCCTATGATGAACAAGAAAGATCTTATAAAGGCACCATTGTCTTACCCATCCGAGTGGGTCTGATCATCAAAGATACCACATGTCAGGTGCTTGATCTACCATTGGCTTACAATATCCTTCTAGGGAGACCCTGGATCCATAAAATGCAAGCCATTCCTTCTACGTACCATCAATGCTTGAAATTTCCCTATGAAGGAGTGGAGGTTACTATCCTAGCAGATCTGAGTACAACTTGTAATACATTGAAGGAAAGTGTCGATAAGCTTGTTCCCAATAACAAAGAATCTTCCATCAAGTAGCTAAATGTTGCTTCCACATCTAAGATGGACGACATTGCTAAAGAGATCAATATCAAAGAAAATGGGATGGGAGAATACACTATAGAGCCAGTCTTGTCTCTGACATCTCTCCCTATCTCACCCAAGTCATATGGACAATCTTTGAAGCAATCTAAATCAGAACCTAAGGAACCTATGGAAGCATACAAAAGAAATTTTGTGGCGGAGCAAGTATCCAAACAAGAATTTGAAGAGGATGAAGCTGTGCTTGCATGGCTATACAAAGATGATTCTAAATCCAAAATTGTTCAAACTAGCGAATCTGTAGCACCTACAATCCCTTCTAATTCATATGGTCCAGGGAACAAATTGATAGCCAAGATGGGATATTCCGGTCAAGGACCTCTAGGAATCAGAGGAAAGGGTCTTGTGACACCCATTTCACATATTGGTAGAGCCAACAAAGATACTGGTGGCTTAGGCTTTAAGAAGAAACCCTATCATCTCAAAGGTGGTTGTTCTCATGTCATAGAACAAATTGCACCAGGAGAAACCCTTCTCAAGAAAGAAGAAATAGAACCCTCTGATGATGATTTAGATAGTTCAGAACTCATCCCCTATGAAAAATTTCCTAAAGAGATCAAAGATCTTCTTGATGATACAGATGATCCTATCAAAAGAATTAATGTAGTAGAAACACAAGAACCTACTGTAGCGCAAGAGATGGTTGCACCACAAGAACTAGCCAATCTCGAAGGCAATCAAACTGATCAAGAAGAAGGGGGTAGTTATTCTAACACTGATTCCCATGAATATGAATTCAAGTCAAAGACTGAGGGTAATCCTTCTTGGGGTATTCATCCTAATTTCACACATTTTTTAAGATTTCCTAGAGATCCTGAATCAGGAGCTGAGTCAAATGACTATGAATGGGGTGCCATTCCAGAAGAAGATGAGCTTATAATAGAGAAATATATTGATGTTATTCACCAATATGTATCTCAACCCAATGTAGGTCTAGAGCGAAACAATGAACTTAACGTGTCTGATCCACCTATGGCTGAAGAGGACTCCCATGATGATGTTAAGCCTATTCACGATTTGAACATTTTGAGCTGTAATATCACCTTTGAAATTGAGTGTCGGGCTAGGACCAATGATGACATATCCACATCCGTGAACACCATATCCCAAGCCTTTCCCACTTTGACTACCCAATGCCCTAATCTTATTGACCAAACTTCCACAAACCCAAACCATGGTATTTATACCTTCCTGAATGACTATGCCCTTGCCTACTACCTCAATGCAGTTGAGCCTATGAGGACTTCCATCAGTGAACCAAGCATTAGCATGACCGAGTCGGACATCAAATATCTTAGTCAAAAAAATAAAAATAAAAAGAAAAAGAGTTCTGAGGGTGAAAACCACTTTGTGGTAGTCTCAGATCCTACAGAAGTAAAAATAAAAGATGTATCTAAAGGTGAAAACCTCTCTGAGGTGCCTGCAGATGAGATATTTGATGTCCTTCCAAGTCATTTACAGGATAGATCTCCAGTTCTGATTGAGCCCACTCAATCCATCAATTTGGGTACAACAGAGGAACCACAATTGGTACATGTAGCACAATCTTTATCAGAAGAAGAGAAACAAAAATTCACTACATTCTTATCAGAAAAAAAGATCAATTTTGCATGGAAATATTCAGATATGCCAGGATTGGATCCCAATCTCATTATGCACCATCTATCCATTGCTCCTGGGGTAAAACCAGTCAAACAGAAATTGAGAAAGATGCATCCTCATGTGGCACTCTTAGTCAAAGCAGAGCTAGAAAAACTCCTCAAAGCTAGATTCATCTGTGTCATAGACTATGCTGAGTGGATCTCCAACATTGTACCTGTTTCAAAACCAGATGGTTCAATCAGAGTGTGCACAGACTTTAGAGATGTGAACAGAGCATGCCCTAAGGATTACTTTCCACTACCTAACATTGATATGATAGTGGACATGACAGAGGGCTATAAAATGTATTCCCTTATGGATGGTTTTTCTGGATACAACCAAATCAAAATTGCTCCAGAAGACCAAGAGAAAACTACATTCACATGTGCGTGGGGAACCTTCTATTGGAATGTTATGCCATTCAGACTCAAAAATGCGGGAGCTACATACCAAAGAGCAATGACATCTATTTTTCATGATATGATGCATAGAACAATGGAGGATTATGTTGATGACACATTAGAAAAATCTATGATCAGGACTGAACATCTTAAGGACTTGAGCATGATCCTAGATAGAATGGAATAATTTAGTCTTTGACTAAATCCTAAAAAGTGTGCTTTTGGAGTCACTTCTGGAAAGCTCCTAGGATACATCATCTCCAAGAAAGGTATTGAGGTCGATCCAGCTAAGGTGAAAGCTATCATAGAGATGCAACCTCCCACAAATATCAGTCAAATGAGGATGTTGCAAGGAAGAGTTCAATCTATCAAAAGATTCATATCACAGCTAGCGGACATATCACAGCCTTTTACAAAAACATTACATAAAGGTGTGACCTTTTCCTGGGATGAAGACTGTGCAAAGAATTTTGATCATATCAAGAATTATCTCTCAAATCCTCCTATATTAATGCCTCCTATTCATGGGAAGCCATTAATATTATATGTCTCCGCAACAGATACATCACTGGGGGCATTGCTAGCATAGCATGATGCGAACAAGAAGGAAAGAGCCATCTACTATATCAGCAGGACCTTAGTGACCTATGAGAAGAACTACTCAATGATAGAGAAGGCATGTCTAGCTGTGATCTTTGCATCGCAGAAATTAAGACACTACATGTTAGCTCATACTACTCATTTGGTAGCTAAAATTGATCCACTGAAATATCTCCTTAGCAAAGCTGCCCTCATAGGTACACTAGCTAAATGGGTCATGCTCTTGAGCGAATTTGACATTGAATATGTTGAAAGAAGAGCTATCAAAGGATAGGTCATTGCTGATCAATTAGTTGAAGCACCACTGTTTGATGATACACCCATGCAAATGGAATTTCCTGATTCCTCTATCATGCACCTCTCTTCTAGAGCATGGCAGTTATTCTTTTATGGCTCCTACACATAGAATGGATCTGGAGCAGGCATATTGTTCATCACTCCTCAAGGATACTCGATACCCAAAGCATTCAGACTAAAGTTTCCTTGCACAAACAATATTACTGAATATGAGGCACTTCTCAATGGTATGAAAATGGCAATACAGTGGAGAGTTATAGAGATGCACATCCATGGAGACTCACAATTGGTTATCCACCAAGTCAATGATGTGTACCAAACCAAAGATGAAAAGCTCATTCCTTACAAGAGAATGGTAGATGATTTAAAGAAATACTTCATCTCTATCACATTTGAGCAAATACCCAGAATAGAGAATAAGTCTACCGATGCAATGGTGACACTATCTACTCTCTTACAGTAGCCTGAACATGAGCTATGCTATGAGTTCCTGGTGGAAGCCCTATCCTATCCTGCATATGACTCCCCTGAAACCCGCATGATCTGCACTATTGTAGGTTATGACTCATCTCGCTACAAAAATCTATTCTCCTATCTCCACAACCAAATCATCCCTGAGTCCTTTAACCATTTTGAGAAATGAAACCTTATCCAATCCGCATCCCGATATGTCATCATTGGTAATGATCTGTACAAACGAGGTCTAGATGGTACACTGCTTAGATGTTTAGAACAGGAAGAGTCTCAACGTGCATTAGAGGAAGTCCACGAGGGTATATATGGGTCACACTTGAACGGTTTAATGTTAGCTCAAAAATTTATTAGGGCCGGGTACTATTGGCCTGAAATGGAGAAAGAGGCTATTAAATTTGCTAAAAATTGTCAACAGTGTCAAGTACATGGCAACTTGATTCATGCTCCAGGGAGAGATCTGATTCCCTTTACTACATAATGGCCTTTTCAAAAATGGGCATTTGATCTCATAGGCTCTATCCATCTGCACTCTTCCAATGGACATACCCATATAATCACAGCTACAGATTATTTTACAAAATGGGTAGAAGTAGTTCCTCTAACACAAGCAACAGGGAAATAGATCTCTATGTTCATCCTGAACTACATCATTTGCAGATATGGGATCCCTCATTCCATAGTCATAGACAATGGGGGACAATTCAAAAACCAGGACCTAGATGACTTATGTGCCAAATTCAAGATTACTCAACATTGGTCATCTATCTACTATCCTCAAGGGAATGGACAAGCTGAAGCTTTAAACAAAAATCTCTTGAAAATCTTGCACAGAACAGTGAATAAAATAGGAAGAGATTGGCATCTCATGATCAATCCAGCTCTCTGGGCGTACAGAACTAGTATCAGAATGCCTACAGGGGCTACACCTTTCACTTTAGTTTATGGGTCTAAAGCGGTACTGCCTATTGAGGTTGAAATCCCATCACTCAGAATCAGAATGCATGGACTTATCACTGATGAAGACTACAGAGTGTCTAGTTTACAAGAACTTGAATTACTAGATGAGTGCAGGAAAGCAGCATATGATCATCTCAGGGTGTATCAGAAAAGAATGTCTAGAGGCTACAACAAGAAAGTCAGACACAGAGAATTTTAGGTTGGTGATCTAGTGTTGAGAGAAAATCCTAAAAATCAATCACATCAAGAACACAAGGGGAAGTTCGAACCCAATTGGCTGGGTCCCTTTGTTATCACTGCTACTTTTGGCTCTGATGCTTATCAACTCTCAATGACTGAAGGAGAACAGCTCCAAGAACCAATCAACGTTCTCCATCTAAAGAAATTCTATGCCTAAGGCATTCAGTGCTTGGTAAATGTCCTGAAAAAATCTTTAAAATTGGAAAAAGTCCTTAAAAAAATGAACATCTTGGTGAAAACCTAGCAATAGGCACCTTGATGATTCACAAAAAAATCAGAAAATATCAAAAGTACAAAAAAAAATTGAAAAATGAAAAATACAAAAAAAAAATGAGAAAAAGAAAAAGTGCCTTGGTGAAAACCTGGAAACAGGCGCCTTGGTAGCAAAAATAGAATCTCTGCCAAGATGGTGAAAACTCGGCAAACAGGCACCACTTGTTCAAAATGCTCAATCTATCAGCACAATCTTGGTCTTTCCCAACTTTCAGTCTTGCTTTAGTTTGTACATATCTCCCGGTTTGTTTCAACATTTCCAATTTTCAATAAGTCAGTTTCTACACCAATCAGCTTGAGCGTCTATAGCCTATCAATGTTCAAACTTGGGGGCAATCAATGTCATATCCTATGGCCTCCAATGTATCTTAGACGTGTCATATCCAATCAGAGTCCTTTGAAGCTTCAAGTTGAGTCAGTCAGTCAGTCTCGTCTCCAGAAAGGATTTTGCATCTACAATAATCAACCATCAAAACAAACTAAAAACAATCTGTGCTTCATGCTTTTATCTCCTTGTATGCTTACTAATTCGCATTGAGATTTTTTCATATTGTGTCCTTTCAAACTCTTTGATGATGTCCTTTATAGGATTTAGAGGGTGATGACTGGGGGCATAATCTTTTCTTTGTCTTCTTCTTGTATGTGAAAATCTAACAACTTTGGAAATTCCAGAATGAAATGGTGTCTGACTGTAAGAGCTTCTATCTCAAATTTGATGGCCATGCGTACCTCGACCATTGATACCTAGAAAATTCAAGGACGTTTGATCTAACTATTATCTTTTTGAAGTAAATTCTTTCTCCTACTGTTAAACACGATCTTGCCTAAGGAGGTGAACAATAAAGGGTCACTACGGGCAATTCACACTGGATTTAGAATGATCTTTTGATTGTTTGATGTGTATGTTAAATGCAAGGCGTACTCAGGTCATCACGATGTTTATGTTTTGATGCTTGTACAAATTGCTATATCAAAATGGACATGATATTCAGTTCATCCTGGCATTTGTGCCTTGGTGTTTATATCTAATCCAACATTCTGAAATCAAATCAATATTCATATGTCCATGGTTGTATAACCAGTGGGTGTTGTATTGATTCTTGCGCATACAAATCGATATTCATATGTCTATGGTTTCATGGCTGGTGGGCATTGTATTGATTTATCTGGTTACCTAAAAGTTCAATGATGATAACAAATCGACACATGATCAGTGACTAGGTCCTAGGTCTTAGGTTGAATTTCATTTTGCATGTCTCATTGCATTTTGCATGTTGCATGATCTCACAATGATTAAACGAACTTCAATGCTTAAATGATTCTTCAAATCGCATCTTCAAGTCTAACAAGAACTGAATCTCACACGAAGGTTCTTCCAATGAAATAGCAAGTAGAATCCTTTTTCAGGATCAAAATTTAAATTTGAGATCATTCATATTATTAATTGCTTGCATAATCAACCTTCAATCATCACAGAAATCTAGTATTCAACTTAACTGATTATCTTACATCAAACTATCAAAATTTCAACTTGGTCAACCATGGTCAACTCATGGTCAAACCTAGTCAAACTTGGTCTTTTGGGACCTTCCAACGATGCAGAATGTGTTCTTGAATGTGTTTCACCACACTTCTCAAATCAATTAACATGCTTCTAAACTATAACATTGACTTTTCTTGTCAGATTTCAATTTTAATCTCGAAGGGGGCATGGTATTGCACATCATTCAAAGTCTGTCAATCAAATCTATCAATATCTTTCATCAGTAATCAAAACAAACAATCACGTCTAGTTACTGATTCATCAAAAAAAAGACCTCATCGCTCGGGGCAAATCTATCATCACTTGGGGCATATCAGATTCATCGATCCATATCAATCTGGTATTCTATTAATCTTGTAATCTGTATTAGCTTTTCACAACCATTGGTTCATTAGTGTTATTTCCTTGGTTCTTCGACAACTGAAGGGTTCGGATGTGATACTTGCTAGTTCTGCTAAGACAATCGAGTCTAGAACGGGTCACTCACTTCTTTGCAATCCTAAGGTTTGGAATCAGGCATTTTGACACTTTTTTTTCACAATCATAGGTTCATTTGCTGCTACAGTGAACATTATCTTTGGTCATTTAGGTTCTATTATCTCCATATCAATTCAATATCAATCAACTCCTATCTCAATATCTTTCAATCGGTTTCTATCTTGAGATCGGTTTATCTTTTGAATTAGTTTCATATCTTTATCAAACATAGACTATCTTTGAACCACTGTGCTTTGCACGGTAATTCAAAGAGGGGCAAAATGTAATACCCCAAAAATGGGCTATAAGTTCATTCATCTTCTATATCAACAATTCGAATGAAATCGACATCAAAGTCCTAATCTAAGGCACATCTAAACATCATCGAATCCTAATTGATTATCTTAAATTCTGCGTCAGGGAATATTCCTAGCAATATTCCTAATCATCATAATTATCTTTAATTTTATAATTATTTGGCAATAAATCACATTTATCCTAAAGTTTGATTAATTGAATATTTTCATATTTAATTAATTAGATTTAATATTTGCCACTTAATTGTGTAATTAAATTTAATTATATCTATTATTAATTATATTATTTAATTTTAACAATAAATCTAATATCATATGAATAATTGATTAAATTCTTATTTAATTAATTAAAGCAAGTTGTCATTATTTAATAATATAGTTTTTAATAAAAGTTTGATTAAATAATTGATTAACCCATAAATCAATTGTTTTATTTTTAAAAGCAGTTAAGTTGGAAATAAATCACTTTATTATTAAATTAATTCATAATTAAAACATGCACAATCATAAAAGTAGACAACTATCAATTATCAATTAAAGCTAAACTCTATTTTGAGTTAAAACTTAGCTTTTGCATGTTTTTGTGAGTTAATTATCTCTTATTTAAAAATAACTCAAAAATCAACCTGAGTTATTTGAGTGATTTATGGCTTTCTTCCATGAACCTCCAAAGCCCTGGATTTCTATAAAAACAAGGCTCAGCTCTTCATAATTCATCTCATATTTTTGGACAATCACGCTGGAGAATTAGAATTGAAGAATCAAAGCTCTTGCGAATCGACATCTTTGTGAGATCAATCTTATTTTTGCATTCATATAGCATATCATTGTTAGATTAGCATTGCATATCAATTTTCAATAGCATTCATAGCATATCAATTTCATCTAGCATAGATTTCATATCAGATTTTTCATTCTTATTGCATAGAAAATTTTAAAAAAATAGATTAATTGCATTCATATTTCATATCTAGATCAATTGCATTCAAATCCTTCATTTAGGTGTCATCTAGTTCACTAATCTTGATTACAATCTGAGAACATTAATCTCGCACCTATTAGAAGGCAGTAAATCGCTTGGTTAGATAGTTTTCAATTTTGCACGATTTTGATTATCACTAACCTCTAATGTTTTACTGAAGTGTTGTGTCTATAGACCAGGTACAATTTTCACACACACATATACTGACCATAAAGCTTTGTAGTATTTGAGAAGTTAGAATAAGTTGAATCAGAGACATATGAAGTGGGTTGAGTTCTTGCAAAAATTTTCCTTTTCATTGAAGCATAAGAGTTGACAGTCAAATAAGGTTGCTGATGCCTTGAGCCGAAGAAGAAGTTTGCTGACAGAGATGAGAATTGAGATACTTGGTTTTGATGATTTGAAGTGTTTGTATGAGACTAACATTGATTTTGTAGAACCTTGGAAAGCTTGTAAGGAACACACAGTGAGTGATAAGTGGACTGATTATTTCATTCAAGAAGACATGTTGTTTAAAGGAGTTCAGTTGTGCATACCTAGAGGATCTATGAGAGAGAACATAATGAAGGAAAAACATAGTGGTGGACTTGTTAGACATTTTGGGATTGATAAGACTATGAATTTGATTTTAGAAAGATACTTTTGGCCACAGATTTATAGAGATGTACATAGAATGGTTAGAGGTTGCAGAATTTGCCAAACAACAAAAGGAACTAGTCAGAATGTGGGATTGTATACGCCTTTTCTTGTACTCAATAGACCTTGGGAAGATGTGAGTATGGACTTTGTTCTTGGATTACCTAGAACTTAGAGAGGTAATGATTCTATTTTGGTAGTGGTTGAAAGATTTTCAAAGATGGCTCATTTCATACCTTGTAAGAAGACATCTGATGCATTGCATGTAGCTGAATTATTCTTCAAGGAAGTGGTAAGATTGCATGGTTTTCCTAAATCTATTGTTTCAAATAGAGATACTAATTTTATTGGTTATTTTTGGAGAACACTTTGGAAAAAGATGAATATTGATTTGAAGTTTAGTTCTACATTTCACCCTCAGATAGATGGATAGACTGAAGTTGTGAATAGAAGTTTGGGAAACTTGTTGAGATGTTTAGTTAGAGATAAACCTATTAATTGGGATTTAGTTTTGGCACAAGCAGAGTTTGCATATAATAATTCAGTGAATAGAAGCACTAAGAAGACACCATTTGAGATTGTTACTGGATCTCATCCTAAGGGAACTACAGAGCTGAGAGATTTACCTACTGAAACAAGAAGAAGTTCTGAAGCTGATCATTTTGTAGAATACATGCGAACTTTGTGTGATGAAGTTAAAAAGAATTTGGAGGACAGTAATCTGAAATATAAACAGAGAGTAGACAAGAGAAGGAGACATAAATCTTTTGAATTTGGAGATGAGGTTATGATTCATTTGAAAAAGAATAGATTTCTAGTTGGTACTTACAACAAGCTGAAAATGAAGAAGTTTGGACCTTGTAAGATTTTGAAGAAGTTTGACAGTGGAAATGCTTATGAAGTGGAATTACTAGAGGACATGGATATATCACCTATATTCAATATTGCTGATATATTTGAGTACTTTGAATCAAATGATGAGATAGAAGATGATCTAGACTATCCTAAGAAGAACAAAGATAACATTGAGAAGATCTTGAATAAAAGAGTGAGCAAGAGTACAAGAGGAAAAGACTACATGGAATATCTAGTTCAGTGGAAAGACAAGCCAGTTGAAGATAGTTCATGGATTACACAAGCTAAGTTAGATCTTTATGATTCAGGTTAGAATATGAGTAGTGCTTGATGTGGACATCAGTTTTTTATTTACCCTAGGTGTTTGATGCAGGAGCATCTTGGGTCTTGGAGCAATCTTGCATCAACCAAAAACATTTCCTAATTTCTATACCTGTTTGCTATTTTTTTCTTTATAATCTTTGAATTTGATGGTTTCATGGTGTGAGAAGCTTACATTATGTTGAGGACCTATTTGGGAACCTTCTCCTATGAGCACATAAAGTTTGGATGGACTGTTTCAAAGTTATAGTTGTTTCCTTACCGTCGAAACCATGTTTGCCTACAGTTTTGGTGTTGATTGTTCATATTGGAGATCTTGATCCATAAGGAATCAGACTTTGTGATATTAATGAATTTTAGAGGGCCTAAATTAATATCATTTTACAAGAGAGAAAGCCCTAATTCATTATGAGTAAAAAGTTATGCCCATTTTTCTCGGGGACCTATTTTTTGCCAATTTTTGGGTGTAACATGTAGTGTTTCTTCTTGTGCACTTACGTGTGATAAAATGGGGCCTTGTGAAATTAAAGGAATGTTTTTGGGTCATGTGAGAACCTAAATCCAAAGGTGCATAAATTTATATTAATTTTAGCATTAGTTTCATTTAAATCTTCCAGACTGGACCTATAATGTAATTAAATGCCCGACTGGCCGACCTGTGGCTTAGCTGGCTATATAAGGGGTCTAGATTCATTTAGTAGGGAATCATGAGTGAGATATAGGAAGAATTATCAAGATATATAATTGGAGACAAAGATAGGATGCAAGCTATTGTTCTGATTTCATAATTCTCATTGTATAAGGTCGAAACTTGGAAGGCCTCACAGCTGGGCATGTTGAAAGATATAATATAATTTCTCTATTGTTGCTGCTAGTTGATTGAATCATATCCATTGTGATTTCATTGATTTTATGTGATATTATATTTCTTCCTTTGTGTAACTTTGAGCAGGGCTTGTTTGTGGATTCAAGTGGATTCAATTCTGCTTGATTCTACTTGTATCTACCCCGCCCCTGCGTCAACGAAAAATTCTCTTAGCATATTCTCCCTCTTTGAAAAAAATGCGAAAGACAAATATGCTCCTAAAATTTTTTTTCAGGCCAAAAATTATACCTCAAATGTACTAGTTTTTTATTGTTACATAAACATATTTCACAACTTCAGGCATCACCCAAAGAGTGAACACTAGCATCAACTCAAAAAATAGATATTATGATGAAAAATTGAATTAATGCAGCATGCATCTTACCTTAGTGAATATGGATAGGGGAAGAACCCCTAATTTACCTTTGAGATACTCAAAAGCATCATTCAGGAGTGGTTTGGTAAAAATATCTACTATCTCCTCATTTAAATTCACACACTCCAATATCACATGGTTATCTTGAACTTGTGCTCTCAATTAATGATGCTTGATAGAAATGTGCTTTGTCTTAGAATGCATCACCAAATTATTTGAAATGTTAATAGAACTTGTGTTATCACAATAAATAATAATAGGATTAGTAATCTCCTCTTGCATACCTTCAAGTAGCTATTGGGAATGTGCAAGATCATGAGGGGCAAAACTATGCCCAAAAGTGGCAATGAAAAATTAGCAAATTAGGGTTAGTCAACTTGACGTGAAAATTTGAACTAGCTATCAACCTAATACCAAAAAGTTGTAAGAATAGAATCTATAGGAAATTGAATGTAGTTTCTAAAATACTAGGTCTTTTCTAAAAAAAAATTAATATAATTGGTGAAAAGTATAGATTTCAATACAACAGTACAAAAATTTAAGGAAAAAAATAAGTAGGTGTATGTCTGACCACCTTAATCATGATCAAATGATAATTTTTTTTTATAAGATTTAATATATAAGTAGTAGACTCATGCCTGGATGTGACGCATATTTTTTTGTAATTTTATTCCAAAAAAAATTAATTATGAATTTTCTACTACAACATTTTCAGAATAAAAAAAATCACGTGTCTGACCACCTTAACTCATTCAAAACTTTACAAAATTCAATTTTTTTTTTCCTTATAGTAGGCGAAGCATAGAATGTGATGCATTTTTTAGATTTCAAAAATGTTATACCGTCTGAAAGTTATAGTCATTTTTCAATCAGTATATAAATCAACACTTTAGAGGTAGCTCAATTAGAAAATAACTAATAATTACTTACCGAATTCAAAATTTGACAACAATTATATCAATAGAAAGCTGATAATCTCTTTAAGATACCCTTTTCATTTTATCAAATTCGGGTGAAAAAGAAGATGTCAGCTACATTGTCAAAGTTTGGAACTCAGAGAAATAGGGGAAAAACATGTATTTGAGACATTTCAATAGTTGACCATGTAGGTTTGGTGCACAAAGCAATACCGAGAATAATCGGGTACCCGATATTTTCAGGCACCTGAATATGATGGCAGAATTTTGAATTTTCACTTTCCCTTCACTCCACTTTCTCCCTCCCATTTCTCCATCCTTCATATGATATATTATATATAAAAAACTATATATTAGACATATTAAATATTATATAATATCAATTATATATTAAATATTATATAATATTGGAAACTGCAATTGCAACAATTATTGTATTGTCATTGATGTCAAATCTTAATTGATAAGACTGTTGCTACTTAGGAAAGTACTATATCTATTTGAGTGTTGCTAATGGGCTAGGCAAGGTTGGTAACAATAGCACCTAAGAAAAAGTTGAGTTATCTTGATACTACAAAGTGTACTTGACTATGTTGCACAATGATGAGACAATGTATTGTTGATCTTAGTAAGACTGAAGACTAAACTGGTAGGCTTGACTGAGGAAAAATGATGAAATTATGTTTAAGTCGAGTAATGTTAGTGTCAACTGAGTTAGTATATGCTGAGAAAAAATATAGTGTCGATTGAAAGACAGTTAATTGCCAAGGAAGACAGTGTAAGCTGAGGAAATAGTTTTAGTAATGACCGAGCTTTCTACATGAAGACCAAGTGGATGATCATAGTATTGACTGAGCATCAACAATTTTATATTTGAAGAGAATTCAATTTTGGAGCCGACATTGTTGAATTCTTGGATTATGTCAAATGTGTTGACTTTATTTATTGATTGTCTAAAAGCATTAAATGCATTGTAAAATGTTTTATTATAAATCTTTAAGAGATTTGAGATGGTTCTAGAAAAGGAGCTGAAGAACATGAAGTGGGTAGATTCAATGAATTTGACCTAACCCTAAGATCTACGAATGAGATTGAGCAGCAAAAGATGAGTTAACCTAATTGAGAAAAGAATAAAAAGGATCAAGTGTTGGATATAGATGTACATGGGTGAATAGAGAATGTTGGAAGATCAGTAAAGTTTATTGACTAAATAAGCAAAAAAGGCTTAAGGAGAATCGTGGTGGTTTCTTTAAGAAAAGTTCCGAGCAGATCAGAGATGGAGATGGAAAAGTTTCAAAGTCAGTAAACCAGCATTAGTGTACGGAATCGGATCTGATATTTGCAAAGTGAGTTGTATATTTTTTAGATAAATATTGCTGCTACTTTCTAACCATTGTAGCAGTCAAAATCCTTTTAACAGAGGTTGACCTAACAGTCATATGTTAAATCCTTTGAACAAGGTTGCATTCTAATGGAGTGTATGTAAGTCCTATGACAAGGCTCACTTTTAACAAGGTGATTGAAATCCTTTAACCAGGTCACACTTGACAGTGTGTGTTAGGAATGAATACTAGATGTTGGCAGTCATTCTGTAGTAGTTGTTGTTGCATTCATGACTATTATTGTCATTGATGTCAACACAGTGATCTTCTGGAGACTAGTAGAGAAGCAGATAGTGTTTTGATTAGCGCACGTGGGATATTGTAGTTAGAGATATGCGATGTTGATGTTATAATATTTGATATGTTATTTGTCTATGGTTAAGAGTTCAGATAGTAATTCAGTGATTCATGAAAGTTATGAGTATTTTGGTAAAAGCAGTATTTAGACAGTGTTCCTGAGTAGCGGTTTGTGGAAATCAGATGATATCTCCTAATCGGGATAGAATCTATTTTTGTGGAGTTACAGGGAAGTTTGAGACACATTGATGGTGATGTGGTTCATAATGCAAACTTTGAGGTCACACGAGTGAAAATTTATTGCATTTGGAAGCCGACCGTTTTGTGTAATTTTGATGTAGCGTATGGAAATTTTTATTTTGTAATTGTGTGCTGACTCATTTGTAATTATTTGAGTGTGGTATAAAGGAAGGAATGTTTTTCCTTATTGTATGTAGTTGTAATATGAAAGAAGTGTGAGCATGGTTTTGGTTGCATGTGAATGTAAGCATGAAGTGAAGAAAAGAGTCTAAGAGGTTGTGAAAGTGATATTGTGAAGGAAGACATGCGAAGTACAGAGATATGAAATTGAGATTTGATGTAGTAGTGATTACAGTTTGCTATAGTAAGGAGGTAACATATTTCATATTATTCTGCTGAATAATATTAAGGTTATTTAGATAGTGTGTTCAGTGATCTTACCCTGAAGTTGTTTGGGCAGTGGGCCCTTCTGTCTTCCATAACTCTTAACAGGGTTAGAATCTTTTAATAGGGATTCAAAATCTCCTAATAGAGATTTATATGTACTGAATGTATTTCATAAGAATCCTAACAAAGTCTATCCTTTCAGAAGGAATATTCATATTAGTGCATCTTTTGTGGGCATCATTCCCATCGGGCTTTACTATTTGATCAAGAGGTTCCCTAGTCAACATATCTTGTGTTATTGTGTCATTGTGTATGAATATCTTTGTATGGTTAGTAATTTCGTTACTTACATTGTTAAATGCTATTGAAGATGATAAAAGTTATAATTATCTGATAAATGATTCACCCCCCCTCTTAGTTATCTTGGTGGACTTTACTTTCTAACAATTGGTATTAGAGCGGCAGGTCCTTGAAAGGAAAGTTTAACAACTTAAGGAGATCCATGGTGAATTTCAGGAAAGAAAGCCCTAAGTTTGATGGAGTAAATTTTGACAGCTGGAAGGAAAAGATGAAGACACATCTATTGTGTTTAGGACTAGGCTATTGGTTGATTACAAAGAATGAAAGGACTATAATTGAAGAAGACAATCTTGAAAGAAGTACTAAAGATGAGGTAGATCTATTCATATGTAACATACTTGCAAGAGAAACACTCTTGACAGCACTTCCGGAGAATGAATACAGTCAGGTAAAATGTTTTAAGAAATCTAATAAAATTTGGAAAGCTTTACACTCTACTTTTGAAGGTGATGAACATGCAAAAAGAGCTAGATTACATAATTGGATATGTGCATTTGAAGATATTAGAATAACGGAAGATGAATCTATTAGAAGCTATATTGGTAGAATGTCAGAAATTGTTGCAAGGATAAAATCTTGTGGAGGATCAAAGATAGAGAATGAAGTGATATGGAAAATTTTGAGGACATTGACTCCTGTATTTAAGCAGACAACACAAATGATTGAACAAGTTATACCTTGTACTGCAAACTTTACAAGAGAGACTCTTCTTGGAAGATTGGAAGCAGCAAAGATGAACCTAAGGTTATTAGGAGACTTACCTATAATGGAGACAACATTTAGTGCTCTTAGTATTCACCCTACTTTGTCAAGAAGTACCAGTGTGAGTGGACATTATGCCAGCAGCAATAGATCTAAAAATGAAGAAGATAAGAAGATTGAAGAAGGTATTTCCTTGCTTGTGAAAAGAGAACCATATGGTAAGAAATTTTTTAAATGTTGGACTTGTCAAGAATATGGTCATTTTGCATCTAAATGTCCTAAGAGAGTTAAGAAGTATAGAAATAATTTCAAGCCTAGAAGATCTAAGGAATGTTATTATGCTAATGATGAAGATCTTGAAGCTAGTATAGAAAGAACTTTGAGTGAAAGTGATACTGAGAATAATGATGAAATAGGATTTGTAGCAATTAAAGAAGAAAATTCTGAATCTAATGTTAAAGAAGAAAAAGCATTAGTTTCCCAAGTTGAAAAGAAAGCTGATTGGATTATAGATAGTGGTTGTTCACATCATATGTGGTGATATGAAGAAGTTCATAAAGTTTAACAATTATGATGGAGTTGTTAGATTTGGTAACAATGCACCTTGTTTGATTAAAGGTATAGGATCTATTACTCTTGATGGAAAGACTAATACTGATGATGTTTACTTTGTTGATGGATTGAAACATAATCTTTTGAGTGTTGGATAGTTAGTGGATAAGAGATATCAAGTTTGGTTTACTGAGAAAACTTATGTGATAAAGGATTAAGATGGAAATCTAATTGGAACTAGATTTAGAACCAGAGGTAATGTATTTCAGTTGAATCCTACTGAGATGACATGCTTAATTACTAAAATTGATGATAGTTGGTTATGGCATAGAAGGTTTTGTCATATAAACTTTGATAATATTGTGAAAGTGAGTACTACACTTGCAGTAAGGGATTTGCCTAGAATTATGAAGCTTACTAACATGATTTGCAAAGAATGTGTGATGGCTAAGCAGAAGAGAAGTTCATTTCCTAGTAAGAAGTTCACATCAGCAGAGAAGTTGGAGATTGTTCATACAAACTTGAGTGGTCCTACCAGGACTAGAGGATTCTATGGAGAAAGGTATTTTATGATTCTTGTTGATGATTTTACAAGAATAATGTGGATTGCATTTCTGAAAGAAAAATCTGAAGCATTTGATAAGTTTAAGATCATTAAGAATAAAGTTGAGAATGAATCTGGAATGAAGATTAAATATTTCAGATCTGATAGAGGTGGAGAATTTAATTCTAGAGAGTTTAACACTTTTTGTGAAGTGAATGGTATTAAGAGATAGTTTTCAGCCCCTAGAACACCTGAACAAAATGGTATTGCAGAAAGAAGAAACAGGTCAGTAACTGAAGCAGCAAGAGCTATGTTATTTGAGAATGACTTGGTGAAGACATTTTGGAGAGAAGCAGTGAATACAATAGTATATACAATGAACAAAGTACAAATTAGAGTAGAAATAGATAAGACACCTTATGAATTATGGTTTGGACATGCACCCTCAGTTAAGTATTTTAGAATTTTTGGAAGCAAATGTTATATAAAGAGAGATGATGATATTGGAAAGTTTGACCCTAGAAGTGATGAAGGTATTTTTCTTGGATATTCTTTGAAGAGCAAAGCATATAGATGTTACAATAAGAGAACTAAAACTATTGTTGAGAGTGCAAATGTTAAAGTTGATGAGAATTTTAAAATTCAAGAAAGAATGCTTGATTATGAATCTAATGAAGAAGTTAATCTTCAGCCTAACATTGAAACTACTAAATTATTCTATGAGACTGACAGTGAATTTTTGAATGAGAATCATACTACAGAAGAAACCAAAGAAGAATCTATAGTTGAAGCAAGATCTGTGACTATGACACCAAACAGGTATCTATCTAGACATCATCCCATTGAACAAGTTATTGGAAGTTTGGACAGAGGATTTATGACTAGAAATAAGGTACATTTATGTTTGATTTCTCAAATTGAACCTAAATCTACTAATGAAGCTTGTGAAGATGAATATTGTATTAATGCTATGAAAGAAGAACTAGATCAAATTGAAAAGAACAAGACATGGGAATTGGTTCCTAGACCTAAAGACAAGAATGTGATTGGAACTAAATGGGTATTCAGAAACAAGATGAATGAACAAGGAGAAGTAGTAAGAAAAAAAGAAAGACTAGTATGTAAGAGATACTCGCAACAAGAAGGAATTGACTATGAAGAAACCTTTGTGCCAGTAGAAAGACTTGAAGCAGTGAGAATGTTTTTGGCTTATGCAGCTTTTAAGAAATTCAAAGTGTATCAAATGGATGTGAAGTCCATATTTTTGAATGGCGAATTGGAAGAAGAAATCTACATTGAGCAGCCTGAAGGTTTTCCTTTGACTCAAGAAGGAGATATGGTATGTAAACTAAAGAAAACATTATATGGACTAAAGAAAGCACCTAGAACTTGGTATGCTAGATTGGATAAGTATTTGTTGAAATTGGGATTTACTAAAGGAACAATAGATAGTAATCTATATACAAAAGAAATTGAAAATGGAATGTTAGTTATAGTTATTTTTGCTGATGACATTATCTTTGGAGGAGAAGATGAAGCTAGTGACAAATTTGCTAATGAAATGAAGACAAAATTTGAAATGAGCATGATTGGTGAGATGAAATACTTTTTGGGATTACAGATAACATAGAACAATGATGGTATCTTTGTTAGCCAGACAAAGTACTTGAATGATTTGCTGAAAAGATTTGGAATGGAGAACTATAAATCAGTTGGAACACCTATGGTTATAGGACACAAACTATCAAGAAAAGATGAAACACCAGCAGTTGAGCAGAAGAAATACAGATCCATGATTGGAGGATTGCAGTACTTAACACACACTAGACTAGATATACAACATTCAGTTGGCATGGTAGCAAGATTTCAAGCTGAACCTAGAGAGTCACATTATGTAGCAGTAAAGATGATATCGAGATATTTAAGAGGCACAATGGACTATGGATTTTGGTATGAAAAATCTGATGATTTCACCCTATGTGCATATACAAATGCTAATTGGGGAGGTAGTGTTGATGATAAGAAAAGCACCAGTGGTGGAGCCTTTTTTCTTGGAGGAAGATTAGTTTCATGGTTGAGCAAGAAGCAAAATATGTAGCAACAACAAGCAATTATAACTAGATAATTTGGATGAAGCAGATGCTGAAGGATATTGGAATTAAGTTTGTTGAGCCTATTATCATACATTGTGACAACACTAGCACAGTCAGTATGTCTAAGAATCCTATTTTACATTCTAAGACTAAGCATATAGAGATCAAGTATCATGTTGTAAGAGAGAAAGTAGCTGAGAAAGAAGTCAAACAGGAGTACATAAGCACAAAGGAATAGATAGCAAACATATTTACAAAGCCTTTTCCTAAGGATACATTTGAGTATCAGAGAGGAATGCTTGGGGTTATGCCCCAACCTACTTATGAGTAATGATGTAGTCTGTTGCATCTATCTAGTGGTATATGAGCCCTATCTTTTTCTAGATTGGATGTTGCTACTTCCTCTATGGGGGAGTATGTGTATCTGAGCTAAGTCATGAGGACTCTTGTGAATGTATTTTCTGAAATAGTGTCTTTGGACATTGAGTTGTTGTTGACATAGTGATGAAATTTTTGTCATTGATGTCAATGGGGGAGAAGTCTACATGAAAAAACCTGTGTACCATCTATTGGAGAGAACTTAATAGGATAATGAAGCAAGATTTGATTGATGAAGAAGATTTGAAGAACTTTCAGAGTATTAGTGCAACAGTATTGGATTTTTGGAACATTGGATGTTTTTATCTATGTTTCCATCAATACCAATGGGGGAGATTGTTAGGAATGAATTCTAGATGTTGGTAGTCATTCTATAGTAGTTGTTGTTGCATTCATGACTATGATTGTCATTGATGTCAACATAGTGATCTTATGGAGACTAGTAGAGAAGCAGACAATGTTTTGATTAGCGCACATGGGATATTGTAGTTGGAGATATGCAATGTTGATGTTATACTCTTTGATATGTTATTTTTCTATGGTTAAGAGTGAAAATAGTAATTCAGTGATTCATGAAAGTTATGAGTATTTTGGTAAAAGCAGTATTTAGGCAGTGTTCCTGAGTAGCGATTTGTGGAAATCGGATGATATCTCATAATCGGGATGGAATCTAGTTTTGTGTAGTTGAAGGGAAGTTTGAGACACATTGATGGTGACATGGTTCACAATGAAAACTTTGAGGTCACACGAGTGAAGAGTTATTGTATCTGGAAGCTGACAGTTTTGTGTAATTTTGATGTAGTGTATGGAAACTTTTATTTTGTAATTGTGTGCTGACTCATTTGTAATTATTTGAGTGTGGTATAAAGGAAGGAGTTTTTTTCCTTATTGTATGTAGTTTTAATATGAAAGAAGTGTGAGCATGGTTTTGGTTGCATGCGAATGTAAGCATGAAGTGAAGAAAAGAGTCTAAGAGGTTGTGAAAGTGATATTGTGAAGGAAGACATGCGAAGTACAAAGATCTGGAATTGGGATTTGATGTAGCAGTGAGTGCGGTTTGCCATAGTAAGGAGGTAACATATTTCATATTATTATACTGAATAATATTAAGGTTATTTGGATAGTGTGTTCAATGATCTTACCCTGAAGCTGTTTGGGCAGTGGGTCCTTCTGTCTTCCATAACTCTTAACAGGGTTAGAATCTTTTAATAGGGATTCAAAATCTCCTAACATAGATTTATATGTACTGAATGTATTTAATAAGACTCCTAACAAATTCCATCCTTTCACAAGTAATATTCATATTAATGCATCTTTTGTGGGCATCATTCCCACTGGGGTTTACTCTTTGATCAAGAGGTTCCCTAGTCAACATATCTTGTGTTATTGTGTCACTGTGTATCAATATCTTTGTATGGTTAGTAATTGCATTGCTTACATGGTTAAATGTTATTGAAGATGATAAAAGTTATAATTATCTGATAACTGATTCACCCCCCCCCCTCTTAGTTATCTTGGTGGACTTTACTTTCTAACAGTGTGTATTGTAACCTTTGACAGGGTTGGCTTTTTACCGAGCTCACTTCAGAAGAGTGAAAATAATAGTAGCATGTTATAAAGTGGTTTTTCCCAAATTGGGTTTCCACTATAAATCCTGGTGTTAATACTTGTGTGAATGTTTTGGTTTGAACATTTCTATGTTTTGCAAGTTAAGTTACAGCTAGGTAGTGGACTGCATTGTTATATGTTTCTGTTATTGAATCAACGATGATGGCGTTTGTTTTGGTTGGTGGATCTGATTTAAAGAAGAGTTTTTGAGATTGTTTTATACATCAAGACCTAAGAACAACTGATTCACCCCCCCTCTTTGTTGTTCTAAATCATATTAAAAATTGGTATCAGAGCTAAGTTGCTTATTATTAGTGTGACAAAAATCAAGTTTAAAGGGGCTTGAAGAAAATGATCAGGATGTATAAGGAGGTACTGAAGCTGAACAAGGAAAACTTCCCTGCATGGCAAAGCTTGATGAAGCTACATCTGGCTAGTATTGGTGACTCTGCAAAGTACTACATTGAAAATAGTTATGTCTCACCTATCACACCCTTGACTACTGAGGAAATGAGAGCTAAGCAAGAACATAATCAGGCAATGCTAGAAATTGCATCTGCCCTAAGCTATCCAAAATTTGAGGACATTAAGGATTGCACAACTACAAAGGATATGTGGGACACACTTGAAAGGATCTATGGTGGTGACCTAAATGTGTTGAAAGAAAAGGCTGAGAGTCTTAGAGGTAAGTTTGATGAAATGAGAATGCAAGAAGGTGAAAACATTGCACAATATTGTGGTAGAATAAAAGAAGTTGTGAATGCTATTAGAGGAGCTAATGGGGCTATTGATGATGAAACTATAATTGGAAAATTTATAAGAACCCTATGTCCTATATATGCTATTAAGATCTCATCTATTCAAGAATCTAGATGTAACTCTACAAATGTGCTTACTTTGGAAAGTTTGGTTGGTAAGTTGACTGATTTTGAACTCTCTAACTATGATAATTTCACTATTGGAAGCATTGGAAATGTTGAATCTGCTTTCAAGTCACAACTAGTTTTGAACAAGCCAAAGAAAGAAAAAGAAAGATGCATTAGTGAAAGTGAAAGTGATAGTGAAAGTGAAGGTGACAGTGACACTTTTGATGAAGATCTAGAAGATCTAGAAGCTCTTATGGCTAGAAGACTGAGAAGGGGAAAAGGAAAGTATAAAGGTAAAATCCCTATTATATGTTTTGCATGTAATAAAGTTGGTCATATAGCTGCTAGATGTCCTGATAGGAAGGATAAAGATGATGAAAGGAAAACCAAACACAAAGATAGAAGAGATGATAGAAGCTACTAATGGAACAAAGACTATAAAGGAAAAGGTAAGAAATCTTGTTACATTGCTGAAAAAGAAACTGACATTGATAGCGATGATTTTGAAATTGAGGTAGTCTATGTTGCAATGAAAGATGAATCTGACGAGGATGAGAAAAATGCATTGATATCCTATCTGAACAATAATGATAAATGGATTATTAACAGTGGTTGTTCACATCATATGACTGGTGACAAAAATAAGTTTGAGACCTTACATCATTACAGAGGTAAAAGTGTAAAATTTGGTAATGATGCACCATGTACCGTTAGAGGAAAAGGTTTGATTAAACTGAATGATAAGATATCTTGTGAAAATGCATATTGGGTTGAAGGTCTTAATTATAATTTGTTAAGTGTTGCTCAGCTTAACAAAACTAGTTACCGATTGGAATTTCATCACAAACAAGCTAAAATATTTGATGCTACTGGAAAATTGATTGGAAGTGGTGATCAGACTAGAGGTAATTTTTTCTATCTTGACCTATCTGAAGAAACATGTTTAATTACACAACTTGATGATATTTGGTTATGGCACAAAAGGCTATGTCATGTTAACTTTGACAATCTAGTAGAGATAAGTGAGAAGAAAAAGGTAAGAGGTCTACCTAGATTAAAGAAACCAAAGAATGTGATGTGCAAGGAATGCCAGTTTGGAAAAATGGCATAGTCAAGTTTTAAGAGAAAATCCTTTACTTTTGAAAACATTTTAGAGTTGTTTCATACTGACCTTGTGGACCTATGGTTGTACAAAGTTACTGTGGTGCTAGATACTTTATCTTATTTGTTGATGATCATACTAGGATGATGCATGTGATGTTTCTAAAAGAAAAATATGAAGCTTTTCAATTATTTAAGTGGTATTTGGCTAAGGTTGAGAAGGAGATAGGTAGGAACCTAAAATGTCTTAGATCTGACTGAGGTGGAGAATTTACATCAAATGAATTTAATCTATTTTACAATGATAGAGGAATTAAAAGATAGATGTCTGCATCTAGAACACCTCCACAGAATGGTATAGAAGAAAGGAGAAATAGATCTATCTTGGATTGTGCAAGGACATTATTGATTGAAAATAATGTGGTACAAAAATACTGGAAAGAAGATATAAGCACTACTATCTACACTCTTAACCGGGTACAGATCAAGAAAGAAAGAAATGAAGCTGACAGTAAAAGAGAACTAGAAGATTATAGATCTTTTGTGTACATTGAGGAAGAAGAAGATGCAAGTAATAGACTTGCACCTGATGCCGAGTCTCGGGTAAGAAATGTCAAGTGATAGACAAATGTTGCTGAGTATCAAGAAAACAGTGTTGAGAGAGAACAAGAACATGCCGGGCTACAAGAAAATACTGCTGAAGATCAGGAAGAGGTTGCCGAGCATTCTAAAGTTGAATCTGATAATCTTGTTGAGGAACATGATGAAATAGAGGAGAGAATAGTTGAACCTATTTTGGAAAAATATGTAAGAAGACATCACAAGCCTGAACAGATAATTGGAGACAAGGATACGAGAATTCATACCAGAAGTAAGACTAAGGATCCAACATGCCTACTATGTGAATTTGAACCCAAGTCAACTAGAGAGGCATTGGAGAATGAAGACTGGATACAAGAAATGAATGAAGAGATTGACCAGATTGAGAAGAATGATACTTGGACTCTGGTGCCAAGACCTGAAAACAAAAATGTTATAGGAACAAAGTGGGTGTTTCAGAATAAGATGAATGAAAATGGTGAAATCACTAGGAACAAAGCTAGGCTGGTATGCAAAGGCTACACACAAGAAGAAGGAATAGATTATGGGGAGACATTTTCCCCTGTAGCTAGATTGGAAGGAGTAAGAACTTTGCTTGCATATGTTGCTTATCAAGATTTCAAGGTATATCAAATGGATGTTAAGTCTGCATTTTTGAATGGTATACTAGAAGAAGAAGTTTACATAAAACAACCAGAAGGTTTTATTGATCCAAATAGAAGACACATGGTGGGAAAACTGAACAAAGCATTATATGGATTGAAGCAACCTTCCAGAGCATGGTATGAGAGGTTGCATAACTACTTGATATAGATTAGATTTTCAAGAACAAATGACACAAGCAATCTATACATGAAGGATGAAGAAGGTAAAGGTATCCTATTGGCAAAAATCTTTGTGGATGACATTATTTTTGGTGGACAAGATGCATTGTGTAAAATATTTTCAAATGAAATACAAACTAAATTTGAAATGAGTATGTTTGGTGAGATCAAATTCATTATTGGTTTACAAGTATATCAGAGGAAGAATGGAATTTTCATTACACAGTCTAAGTATGTGAATAAAATACTAAAATTTTTTGGGATGGAAGATGCTAAACCAGTGGGAACTCCTATGGTTACTGGACAAAAGTTATCTAAGAATGATGATGCTATAGAAGTGAATCAGACTTTATACAGATCCATGATTGGAAAGTTACAGTATGTTGTACATAGTAGACTAGATATTGCATTAGCTGTTGGGATTGTGGCAAGATTCTCTACCAATCCTAAGGAAACACACATGATGGCTGTGAAAAGAATTATGAGATACTTGAAAGGAACTACTGACTATGGTCTATATTATAAGAAGGATGACAAATTTGAACTCAGAGTTTATACATATATTGATTGGGTAGAAAATATAGATGACATAAAGAGTACTAGTGGTGGAGCTTTCTTTATTGGATAGAGATTAGTCTCCTGGATAAGCAAGAAACAAAATTGTATTTCCCAATCTACTATCAAGGCCGAGTATGTTGCTGTTGCAGTAAATTGTTCAAACTTGGTATGGATAAAATAATTGTTGATAGGCATGAAAGAAGAAATCACTGAACCTATTGTTATTTTATTGTGACAACACAAGTGCTATCAATATTTCTAAGAATCCAGTGATGCACACTAAGACCAAGCACATTGCAATCAAGTATCATTACTTAAGAGAATTAGTTCAAGATAAAGAAGTCTGAATGGAATATGTGAATACAAAAGAACAACTAGCAGACATATTCACTAAAGCTTAACCCAGAGAAGCTGATGAGTATTTGAGAAGTCAATTAGGGGTCCTTCCCCTAACTGAGGCTGCCTAGACAAGCTAGGAGCACTGCATCAAATGTGCTACAACAAAATATTTGACAAATTGATGCAGAAGATTGTCACACTTTAGGGCAAGTCTAGAGTTGTGAAAAGAAACAAAGACAAGGAATTAGTCATAAGCAAGATGATAGAGGGAGAAACACTGAGCTACACATATATTATCTACATCTGATGGATGTATGTTTTAGTTGCTACTTTAGCATTTTTGTCAAAGAGAGAGATGAACTGATATAATAACACATGAAACTAAAAGGAAAGAGGAAGATGAACTGATGAAATTGAAGGTAAGAGGAAGATAAACTGAGGAAAATGAACTAAAATGAAGGATCAGGATAAAGGGAGATCTGAATACTTTTGACGGTCACAGAAGTGAGTGAGGCTTATAGGATTCTGAATCAGAATGAAGCTAAGGATATTACAAATAATTCTCTAATAGACATATAAATTTTTGGATTGGTTGGTAATCCATGTGTTATTCAAGTGATATCATATGGTGTTGCCATCAATGCCAAAGGGGGAGATTTTTGGAAACTACAATTGAAACAATTGCTGTATTATCATTAATGCCAAACCTTAATTGATAAGACTGTTACTACTTAGGAAAGTACTATATCTATTTGAGTGTTGCTAAGGGGCTAGGCAAGGTTGGTAACAATAGCATCTAAGGAACAGTTGAGTTATCTTGATACTACAAAGTGTACTTGACTATGTTGCACAATGATGAGACAATGTATTATTGATCTTAGTAAGACTGAAGACTAAACTGGTAGGCTTGATTGAGGAAAAATGAAGAAATTATGTTTAAGTTGAGTAATGTTAGTGTCGAATGAGTTAGTATATGCCGAGTAAAAATATAGTGTCAACCGAGTGACAGTTAATTGCTGACGAAGACAGTGTAAGCCAAGGAAACAGTTTTAGTAATGACCAAGCTTTCTACATGAAGACCGAGTGGATGATCATAGTATTGACTGAGCATCAACAATTTTATATTTGAAGAGAATTCAATTTTGGAGCCGACATTTTTGAATTCTTGGATTATGTAAAATGTGTTGACTTTATTTATTGATTGTCTGAAAGCATTAAATGCATTGTAAAACATTTTATTATAAATATTTAAGAGATTTGGGATGATTCTATAAAAGGAGCCGAAGAACATGAAGCGGGTAGATTCAATGAATTTGACCTAACCCTAAGATCTACGAATGAGATTGAGCAGCAAAAGATGAGTTAACCTAATTGAGAAAAGAATAAAAAGGATCAAGTGCTGGATATAGATGTACATGGGTGAATAGAGACTGATGGAAGATTAGTAAAGTTTATTGACTGAATAAGTAGAAAAGGCTGAAGGAGAATTGTGGTGGTTGCTTGAAGAAAAGTTCTGAGCAGATCAGAGATGGAGATGGAAAAGTTTCAAAGTTAGTAAACTAGCATTAGTGTATGGAATCAGACCTGATATTTGCAAAGTGAGTTGTATATTTGTTAGATAAATATTGCCGCTACTTTCTAACCATTGTAACAATGAAAATCATTTTAATAGAGGTTGACCTAATAGTCATATGTTAAATCCTTTGAACAAGGTTACATTCTAATGGAGTGTATGTAAGTCCTATGACAAGGCTCACTTTTAACAAGGTGATTGAAATCCTTTAACCGGGTCACACTTGACAATGTGTATTGTAACCTTTGACAGGGTTGGCTTTTTACCGAGCTCACTTTAGAAGAGTGAAAATAATAGTAGCATGTTACAAAGTGGTTTTTCCCAAATTGGGTTTCCACTATAAATCCTAGTGTTAATACTTGTGTGAATGTTTTGGTTTGAACACTTCTATGTTTTGCAAGTTAAGTTACAACTAGGTAGTGGACTAGATTTTTATATGTTTCTGTTATTGAATCAGTGATGACTAAGTTTGTTTTGGTTGGTGGATCTGATTTAAAGAAGAGTTTTTGAGATTGTTTTATACATCAAGACCTGAGAACAATTGATTCACCCCCCCTCTATTGTTCTAAATCATATTAACAATAATATACATTTTACATTAAATATTATTTAATATATATTAATATTAAAAACCATTGCAAAATGCAATGTGGCTTCCATGAATAAGGAAAAAGATAGCAAATTTACTAGTTATTGCTTTAGATGTTGGCTTTACGGTCACAAGCAAGCAGAATGTAGAACTAAGGGTGTTCAACCTCACCCAACATACGATCATCTTACAAATTTCATCACCAAACAGAAAGAAAGAAGTCTTAGGGAAGCTCAACAATCAGAAGCACCAAAATGTTGGGATTCTGATACATCTGCAAAGCAAATGGATGGAAATAAGAGTTTGACTATGGCATCTGAGGGTTTGGCAAGAAGTAAGGTGATTCCTATGCCCAAGGTGTTCACAGTGCAAGCCCTAGACCATCAAATTCAGGTTTTTTAAAAAATGAAATATGCAAAAAGTAGTACAATCCCCGGGACCGCCAAAGCCCCGATGTCTATGAAATCTCCGGTGTGAAATCCCTATGAACCTCTATCTGCTAAGGGGGGAGGAAGATAGATGGCATCTCAGGTGTCTCTCAAGGATGGAAATACAAATAAGAATGTATGGCAGACGGTTAAAAAATGGAAGTCGGTAAGATCTATCCCAGGTAAGTATGATACCAAGGAAATTTTGTTAAAAAACTCTTTCGATGCTTTGAATAAAAAGGATTTTAAGAATATTATGTTTAATAATTGCAATTCAATTCATAAGTTTGTAAAAGCATATACTCCTCCGCACAGGAGGAGTAATAGAAGAAATATGAATCCTTCTCACACCTTCTTGGAAAAAAATGATAATAATCTTAAGGTACCTAGATTAAGAAAATTAGAGAAGGTTTATTCCCCACCTCACAGGCGTGGTACTCTTAAAAATTCATTCTTAATCCATGGTATCACTGATCAAAAGCATGCTAGCTTGGTATTGGATACCAATCTTATATTGCAGAAACAAGAATCCTGGGCAGAGACAGGTGTGATCTATAGATGGATGGGATCAGGGGCATCCATAACTGATTTAATAGAAGGACTAGTTTCTCAAATTCCTGTAGAGGTAAGTATTACTGTCCTTGATGATAATTTCTTCTTTCCAGATTGTAAATGCAGCAGCATCAGGGACTTGATAATGAAAGAGGGATTTTTAAAATATAGACATACACCTTTTTTTGTCTCAAATTGGTTTCCACTTTTTAATCCTATCAAAGTAGCTGATTTTATGATAGAAAAAATAGTCTTGTTGAGAAATCTACCATTGGAATGTAATCATCTAGAGATTATCAAAGATATAGGGAACAACTTTGGGGAATTCCAAAGAGTCATTAAAACTAAACATAGCCATGTAGAATTAATTATTGTAGTTAAAATGAATTACCATAAAAAATTCATTCCCCCTATTCAGCTGTGTTTTAATTCAAATACTATTTTCATAAATCCAAAAATTATGGAGGATTATATAGAAACATCGGAGGTAGACAATAGATTTATCTTAGATGTCTTACATAATGATATAATCGATCTTCCAAGAACAAACTTAGATGTAAATGTAAGTCTCCTTAAGGATAGAGGAGGCTTTACTCTTCTGACTACGGAAGCCTCAAAAAACTCCTCCCCTAATGTTCAAACAAATTTTACCCCAAAAGAAAATTTCAGTGAACATTTGGCCTCTATATCTCCCCTACCTATTGAAAATTTAGAAATACCTCATATATATGAGGCATTACCACCAGAAATTGAAAATACACCTGTTAATATTATGCATAACTCACCTAAGAAATGTAATCTAGAGAATGAGTTAGAACAGATTGAGTTAGATAAAAAGAATAAAATTTTCTTACATTATGAAGATAAGTGCAACATTGATCTATGTGAGACTGATCTATGAACATAACAGTCTTTGAAACCTGAATGTTCCAATTTAGTAGCATTAGAGGATCCTGAAGGCAAAAGTAATGAGGTAGTTAATCAAATTATAAATTATTTAGGAGAACCTCTAACGGATGAACTAATGGATATGTTTATGGATGAGATTTTTGATTTTGATGAATTAAAATATCAGAAGGAAACCATAATTAAACTAATTTAGGAATGTATTCTAGAAGAAAATGAGGTAGAGAACACTAGGTCAACTCAACCTTTACTCTCCTCTGTTCCAGAAATGGAAATCTCAAAAAATGTCCTTCCTGTTAATTCTGATATGTCATCAGATATAAAAAATAGAGAGAAGGAAAAGGATAGGCCTATTACAATAAAGGATAATATAAATTTAATTCAAGCTAAAAATGTAATTAAAGATAAATGCACCAATGACATGATCGTTAAAAATATACTAAACATGGGGATGGAACAAGCTATCTTAATCCTTGTAGAGTTAGAAATTCTAAACTTGGATCTATCAGGGAAATCAGAAGATATAATTGAAACATTTGGTAAAGAAATTATAGATATGGATGAACCCCTTGTGCAAATAGAAAATGAACAAAAGAGCCCAGAACAATAGGATAATACTAACATTAAGTCTGCTGGAAACTCAACATTGATTAAGGACTCTATTAAAGGCCTCTTTGGGATTACTAACAAAAATAGAAATCTGGACATAGATATGAATAGAGGGAGCCTAAGTACACCCAATATTAACATAATTAAAAAGAAAAGAGGTAGGAAATCAGCCATCGAATTGAGATCGTTAGACGACAATGCAAGCAACCAAAAAAAGATTGCTAATATTCTGTATACAGGGAAGGGGAAGTGCCTTCCCCAATAGAAATGAAAGTCACTACTTGGAATGTTAGGGGATTAAATGCCCCTAACAAACAGAGATTAATTAAGAGATATCTAAAAAACTTTGAATCTAAAATCATATTATTACAGGAAACTAAACTCAATAAAGAGAAAATTACTAAGGTTAGTAAGAAACTAGGCATCTAGAAATTAGAATTTGTATCATCTATAGGTCATTCAGGAGGTTTAGCAGTATTGTGGGACCCTCGTAAAGTTTTAGCCATACCTACATCTAATAATAATAATTGGATGGCTCTAGAAATCAAAAGTCTAAAATCTAATTTAAATTTCAATTTATTTAACGTATATGGACCGATCCTCAACGAAGAAAAAAGGAGAGTATGGCATGAGATTCACCTCTTTTTAAATGATTTATCAGAATACCCTTTCTTTATTAGAGGAGACTTTAATGCCATCTTAGATCCAGAGGAAAAATTTGAAGGCTCACAATACGTATCACAAGCACACAAAGACTTTAGCAAATGGGCCTCGGACAACCATTTAATTAGCATTAACACAAATAACAGCATATACACTTGGAATAATAGAAGAGCAGGTTTTAGTTACATCACCGAAGAGTTGGATAGGTTTTTTATTAGGACTAATTCGGACAACTTTAATTAGCTATATTCTACAGAAATCCTTCCAGAGGCAGGATCAAATCATTTTCCAATTAGGCTTTCTATTACAGAGGATTCAAAACCATCTAGAAATCCATTCAAATTTGAGTTTATGTGGTTCCAAAACCTGGAATTCATTAACCTCTTAGAGGATTGGTGGAAAAAAATATCGGTAAAAGGATCCAAAATGCATTGCTTAACAGCAAAACTAAAAATTATTAAAAATAAAGCATTGGAATGGAATAAGACAATTTTAATAATATCTTTGAAGAAAAATTTTAGTTAGAACAAGAGCTAGCTGACCTTAACAATATAGTAATAAAACAAGGGATGAATGAACAAATTTATCTCAAAGAAAAGGAGTTAATGACTAAATACAATGCAATTCTCCTTAAAGAAGAGACTTTTTGGAAATAGAAATCGAGGGAATCTTGGCTTAAGGAAGGAGACAGTAACACAAAATTCTTCCATAACACCACTAATTTTAAAAGAAGCATCAATAGAATTTCTAAAATTAACACTGACGAGGGTCATATCACTGAGGACCCTAACCAAATATTGGCTATCCTTACAAAATTATTTCAATCCCATCTTAATAAAATAGAAGCTACTGATCTGAAAGCACAAAATGAAATTCTTAAAGCCATACCCAAGTTGCTCTCAGAAGCAGATAATAAGATGATTAACAATAAACTATCCTTTGAGGAAGTGAAATTAGCAGTTTTTCAATTGCATTTGGATAAAGCCCCGGGCCCAGATGGGTTCCAAGCTGGCTTTTTCCAAAAATGTTGGCACTTTGTTGGTGAGGAGGTATGGCAAGCTGTAAAAGCAACTAGAAATTTGGGGTCTTTGTTAAATGAAATAAACAATACCTTTTTTACACTAATCCCAAAGAAAAATGAGAGTATAGAACTAGGGGATTTCAGACCGATATCCTTATGCAATACAATTTATAAGATCCTCTCTAAGTGCTTCGCGAATAGGCTTAAAAGACTCCTTCCCAATATTATATCAGAAGAACAGACAGGGTTTGTAGCAAATAGATCGATCCTAGATGGATTTATTATAGCACAGGAAGTAGTGCATACTGCCCAAATAACGAAGGATCCAAGCATGCTTATTAAAGTAGACATACAAAAAGCATACGACAAAGTAGATTGGAGATTTCTCTGTAAATGTATGGAAGCATTTGAATTCTCTAAGCAATGGATTAATCTTATTTTTAACTATATTTCTACCCCTAAGATTTCAATTTTAATCAATGGAACCTCGGAAGGCTTTTTTAGTATATCCAGAAGCATTAGGCAAGGAGACCCGTTGTCCCCTTTCCTCTATGTCATTATGGTAGAAGCATTAGGAAGATCTATAACAAAGAAACAAATGGAAGGAAAAATCACAGGGCTGAAGGCTTCAGAAAATGTTCCAAATATTACACACCAACAGTTTGTGGATGATACGATTTTACCTGGCCATGCTAATAGGAAAGAAGCTAGAGCATTTAAAGACATCTTAAACATATACATGAAAGCTTTAGGACAACGTGTCAATCCCACTAAATTAGAAATCTTCTTTATTAACACCTCTCCGAAAGTAGAATCAGAGATATGTAATATGATGGGATACAAAATTGGTAAATTCTCGTGCAAATATCTAGGCATTGACTTGGATAAAGGTCTCTTATCCTCCAAGCTCTAGCAACAAGTAATCACTAAAGTACAAAATAAGAAAAGTTCTTGGAAAGGAAGATGGTTAAAAAAAGTAGGTAGGGCGACTATGATAAAATCAGTTCTCTTCGCCATACCTACATACCATATGTCTGTACTCCCCCTCCCTACTAATATAAAAAAGAGCTTAGATAAAATGTTTAGAGATTTTTATTGGCAAGGTCCATCAGAAGACAAAAAACTTGCCCTTATTAAATGGGATACCTTATGCAAACCAATCTCTAAGGGGGCCTTGGCATCAAAAATCTTTTATGGCAAAATCAAGCTCTTGGAGCTAAATTCATCTGGAGATTTACAAGGAATCTAGTAGCAAATGGGCATCAATATTATTACATAAATATATCCTCGATGTGGACCCCATTAATATATTTAGGTCACCTTCACATGTTAAAGGCTCTCAGATCTGGAACTCTATTAAAGACTATAGAGGAATTATTAGAAAATGTCTAACATGGGATGCGGGTGTAGGAGATCAAGCACTATTCTAGGATGATTCATGGGCAGGACCTCCTCCCCTAAACAAATAGGGCTTCTCATCGAAGTTTATGGAAGAATGTAAAAAGATTAAAGGCATTTATCTTAAGGATTATCTTTGTAAGAAAAGAGTTACCAAATGGAGTGATTTAGAGGAAATTGATTTTGTATGGCATGAGAAGCAAAATCTTTTGGCAATTCTGAAAGATAGAGAGGTATCACTCAAAACTAGATCAGATATTTTAATCTAGGTAGGATCCAATAATGGTAACTGTTCTATTAAAGAGGGCTACAATTCTATTATTAGGGAGCTGAAATTGGACAATATAGATATACCACTGAACCTTTGCTAGAATAAATCCTGCTTCCCTAAAGCTGGCATGTTTTTATGGGCAGCTATGCAAAATAAGATTCTTACAGTAGATAGACTTAATAAATTGGGTTTTGAAGGGCCATCTAGGTGCCCCCTATGTGAGAATCATTCTGAGGATGTTAATCACATTCTCCTTAACTGCCCATTCTCACAAAAATGCTGGAATTGGCTTCACCAAAGTTTAGGTTGGAAGTCTGCTCTTCATTCTGATCTATTAAGCAACCTTAAAGCATGACCATCTCTTTATAAAGACAATTTATATAAGGATATTTGGATCATCTCTCCATCAATAGTAGTTTGGGAAATCTAGAAAGAAAGAAATAGAAGGATTTTCACCGATCAAAAACTACCATGGGATACAATCACAAACAAGATAGAAGCATCAATAGTAGAAATTATTAACAGCAAGCTCAGGGACAAGTTAAGTTATGAAGAGTCTTTTAAGAGCTGGGATAACAAAATTAGATTTAAATGGCCTAAATTAGATATTCCTCCCTTATATGGAAAAGGGGGACCCAAAATGAAGGCTAACAGAGCTTCCTGTAAATGGATTCCTCCGAAAGAGGGATGGTATAAACTTAACTTTGATGGAGCATCTAGAGGTAACCCTGGGGTTGCAGGTATTGGGGGGATTATTTGAAATTGGAAGTCAGAAGTTATTGCTAAGTTCTCCAGGCCCATCAACCCCACCACTAATAACATGGCTGAATGCAAAGCGACATTAGAGGGCCTAAAGTTATGCAAGAGTCTTAACATTTCCAAAGTAATAATTGAAGGAGACTCTTAAATAATCGTCAACGCCATTCATACTAAAAAAACACCTAATTGGATTCTGAACTCAAAAATAGAAGAGATTAATCAAATAATGGAGAGTATAACTAAATATAAAATCAGTCATACCTATAGAGAAGGTAATACAAAGGCAGATATGCTAGCTAATCTAGGAGCTAATGGAGTTGTAATAATGGACCAGCATATCCAAGATAACCCTTAAGTGTTTATATAAATGAGATGATATATCAGATAAATCACATTTGGTACAAACTTTAATAGGTAATTAAGATAACTGAACTCTTTATCATTAGAGATCGAGTAGCTTCAAAGTGATATGTGTAGGTAGTATTAAGCACCACTATTCTATAACAAACACTCAATGGATTTAGTATATTAATAGAGCAGGTATTTTTTCTATAAGGTTTCAAATTTAGCTAATTCAGCACATTTACATCTAATAGTTTCTTTCTCTTCTTTAAGCTCCTAGTACCCTATAATGATTACAGTTCGGAGTCTAGACTCATTGCAAGGATTAACTAGAAAGTATATTGTAATGATTACATGACCACTAAATTCATTACTATAATGATTATAGGAAAGAGCATGGGAAATAAAGCAAGGTCATCAATTTTCCTCTGACAATGGGTAAACCTATTATCCACTTCATGGTCCTTTCACATAGTCTTTGTTATCATTTTTTAAAGCTTGTTGTAGCAACCATCATCAGCATAGCAAAAAGGGCATTGATGACAAGGATAAGTAAACATTATAGCTAGACTACTAATTATAGTTATTGCTCAATTTAATAAGAGCATGATGAATAGAAACTATAAGTTTTCCTTTTATTGCGCACAAGGTACTCATTATAAGTATAACCCCGAAGCCAAGAAGTATTCTTTTACAACGGTTCTTTAGACTAATCCCTTACTGATGATGACTATTATTAGATTGTATTGATATTTATCCTCCCTAATAATATTAATATAGTATCCTCTTTGTATGTTTGGTAGGCTAAAACAATAAAAAAGAATTTAACTTTAGCTAATTTTTACCTATTAGGGACTAAAGAAAACCAACTTTATTGATTAATTTGCTTGAGGAGTCTAGATAATCACAAAAGTAATTTTTGTTGAACTAAAATTAAGAGGCTTACAAGGAACCTCTACATAACTCCTCATTATGATAGACAGCCAGGCTATACATGGAATTAGTCAGATCATAAGTATAACATAAAGGAGACTGCTCAGTTCTGTTACAAATATTCCTAAAATGTTCAGATTGAAGATTGCTAACTTGTGGAAGGAAACAAAAATCTTAATTGGTAAGGATTATTAACCACACAGATATATTATGTCTCTAATATTATCATGACAGAAAAGAATGTGTTCAAGTAAAGGTAAGTAGATGTTAGTAGCACTTAAGGAGCAGTGGCTTAGAAATGGTAAAATTAAGCTTATGTTTTTTCTTTAATATAACTCTTAGTATGTCTATTTTCCTAATATTTCATATAATCTATAGAGTGGTTTTTAAGTCAATATTCACAATATTCATAGATAGGTGATGGAGCTAAGATGTAGGACCTTCTAATCTTGATGTTGATTAACCTTGGTTTTTGGAGGATTTTTGTCTTGTTTGTTCAGGCAGGATTATCATTCGGATGATCAATACTTATTCTTGACAAAGTAAGAGGATCAGATATTGTATATAATTGTATAAATGACTTAACCCTTGTGTAATCACCAGTCAATGTATATCAATCAGATCATGATTTTAAAAAAGAAAAACAATCTCGAGTTTTTTCAGGACGTGGGTATGCCCACAAAAATATGTAAAAATCTCGATAGGTATCGAGCTGTGGGTATGCCTACGGAAACATGTATTTTTACAAATCTCGACAATCGTCAAGTTGTGGGTATGCCCACGTTAATTTTGTATAAGGATAGGACCTATGGTCTCGGGCAAGGCTAGAGGTTTTCTCATCCCCGCTCTTTCCTACCAGCCTCTGCAGTGAGTAGGGTCACATTGTAAATTAATTATTTATATTAATAAAAAACTTTCTAGGGCTACGACCTTTTACCAATTAAAAAAAAACAAAAAAAAACTATATATTAGATTATATATTATATATATTAAATATTATATAATATACATTTTACATTAAATATTAAATAATATACATTTTACATTAAATATTATTTAATTATATATTAATATCAAAAACTATATATTAGAATTATATATTAGATTATATATTATATATAATATATAATATTATATATTAAATATTATATAATATACATTTTACATTTTAAATATTATTTAATATATATTAATATTAAATGTTACATTATATATTATATATTATTTTATATGTATAATATATTAATATTTATTTTACGACTATGTACGAAAGGTTGGAAGATTGTAGAAAAATCATGGATGGCCATTGAAAGAAGCAAAGGAAATTAATCAGCCATTTAAAAAATTCATGGGCAGCCATTAAGGAAGAGAGAGAGTGAGAAGGTGAGAGAGAGAGAGAGATAGCTCGAGATAGAGAGAGAGGGTGATGAGAGAGAGGAGATAATAGGGAGAGAGAGAGAGAGAGAGAGAGAGAGAGAGAGAGAGAGAGAGAGAGAGAGAGAGAGAGAGAGAGAGAGAGAGAGAGAGAGAGAGAGAGTGGGGGGAATGGGAAGGGGAGAGAGTAGGAGAGAGAGAAGGGGAAGGATAACCAATTCATTACAATATTAATTAGTAAGGAGCAAGAAAAACTTAAATAATATCACAATAGGCATTAGAAATCTAAATTCTAATTAGGAGTTTTAAGCAAAGTGAGTAAGGTCCTGGATAGGGACATTACAGATCCACACATTGTTTAGTAGATACCTCCAAGAACCCACATACACAGGAGTAGGTTTGAAGTAAGACTAAGATTGTTTATCAGTTTAAATTTATATTATTGTGTTGTACTTTTGATTAACATCCAATGATTGGATGTGAAATTCACAAATTTGATTATATTGCCACTGGTTCTATTTCAAATTCTTTAAAAAATGGATATTTGACATATGTTCATAAATTTCAGTCAACACCATTTAAAAATAACACATCAGTTTATTTTTACACATTGAGAATATCATCCTTAGGAATTGAACTGAAATTGACATAGGTCATAGGAAATAAATGCCCAAACTATTTGGTGTCTTCTACATTTTGAGTTTTTTATTACAATCAAGAGAAGACTATTACTCTCCAAATGGTTTTGGACAGTAACATTTGTACTTCCTCTTCACAAATATATATTTCTTTCCTCATCTTGCTGCCTATTGATACTGACAAAGTGAATCTAGGATTTTCTGCCATGTAATGGGAGAAAATTAGTTTCCTAATTTATTGATATGTGTCTAAATAACACATGCAAGAACCTTTTCTTTGATATTGCTCACTAACAATTTTGAACTGAAAATGTTTACAAAAACTGGCATGTACTTGCATGAGGAAATTATATATTATAGGAATCCCACACAGAAGCAGCTGGCAAGCCGCACAAAAAGTAGTAACTGATAGCAAGTGGGATAATGAAGATGCTTTAATAAACCACTATCTTCTTTACTCAAGCAACATTTGGTTCATCTGCTTGACTAGGGCATGTTTGGGAACAAACAGTCTCCATTTAAACTCAAGTCTCTGGAAATGCAGTTATATTTGTCAGTGGAGAAGATACACCCATTGGATTTGCAATAACTTTATGCTCACTGGAATTTCCATTTGTCTTCAATTGGGATACTCTTTTGAAAATTGCATCTACCCTTTTACCAATTTGGGAAATCAATGGGTCTATTTGTGGACCTCGAAGGAGCTGGTCACCTAAATGAGAACCTTGAGATGAATCAAGAACTTCTCTATGAAAGAGATCAGTACCTTGAGAAGCTCTCCATTTTTCAACTGAATTAAAACCTTGGACCATAGATGGCTTCCCTTTTTTGTAAAATTAGGAGTGAGACTACCTTGCCAAAGGTGGCAATGAACTTACATTTGAGGGATATTGCCCAACACGAGTAACCCGGTTTCCCAAGTCTTGTAAATTCAAGGCCATTGATGAATAGGCATTTCTAATAGAAATATTTGTGGTGCTAGGATGAAGTGCATGACCAAACTATTTTCTTGCTAATGAACCAATTTGAGGCTTCATTTCACATTGCTCTATGGATAATTCCACAGCACTTGTTACTTCTCTATCTGAATTTTTTGTGTCAGTGTACATGTGCACTGAAGAGATTCTATCACTACTTGAGCTACTACCAGATGGTGAGTACTCATCATCATCATTTGACATAATCTCACATGCATATCTTACTTCTTTCCTTTGTTGCTTTCCCCTTCCTAGCTCTTCTTCCTTATCTATAACTTCTATCATGGGTCCAAGAAGCTCTTCCCACTCTTTCCCATTAATATGCAAATATTTTTGTTTGTAATAGTATTTTCTACATTTATTATGATATTGATCCGATTTGATGCACCATCGCTATGTGATCTATAATTCCCTTTCATTTTACTTTCTTTGCTCCTTTTTCATGTCATAGGTTAGGATTTGGCAGTGGGTATGACCTTGGTACTACCGGTGTTAATGATAAATTTTACCTTTTAGCTATTAATTTTTTATCATTTTTCCTGTATGATGCTTTTGTATACGAATTGTGGATATTCTCTGGGAAACTTTTCATTTTTTTCTATAGGATGTCTTTGTATACAAATTTTGGAGAATCTCTATTAAAGAGTAGGTAAGGCTGGCTAAGTTGAGTGCAGTGGAGAGGGAGATGACTAAATTGAGAGAGCAGAGGCGGAGACTGATAACGACAAAAAAATTTTAGGGCTTGCAAAAATATGGAAATTATAATCTTCCTCCCAGAGCAGACATTAATGAAGTTCTTCATGCCTTAGCAGAGGAAGCCGACTGGATTTTTGAAGTTGACGGTACTACATATAGAAATGCAGTATGTATTTTTGGCCTAATTTTTATTTTTCATTTCTTCTAGGTCTTTAAAGGTGGCTGGCTAAATCTTTGTATTAAATATTAGGGAATGCAAGAAAATAATATGATTCTAAGCATGAGCATGAGTCCCTATAGGGGCATAGTTGTTCCTTTTACAGGTGTTGTAAACCCTAGCTACGTAGATATGGAGGCTTTGAAGAATAGTTCATTGGAGGCGGATTACAGAAGTAGAGGGCAAGAGAATCACTCTATTTCCACTGCCTATGGCTATGAAATGGTATCTTTCCCTACTTTTTCAATCCAAACAGTAAATTGTAAAGGTTCTCAAAATAGATTCTGGTCACCGGATAATTGTACCATGCCTATTGATAATCCAGAAGCTCAACATAGTCATTGGGAGGTTAAACAAGAACAACTGGATGGATCTTTGAACTGGTCGAAGATTATGTAGAGTGGGGAAGGGTTTGGTAAAATGAGCAGCTATATTCAAAATTATGCAAGTGTCGTAGAACTAACCGCATTAACAAATTTATAGAAGAGATCAGTGGCAGCGTGACATTATGAGGAAAGCCTTATTGTTTTGATGGTGCCACCTCGATATTATGAAGAATGTCTTGCCATTTCAATGTCGGCACCACCTGTATCTCAGACTTTCGCCATTGCTTCTCATCAGTACTCTGAGATATGGTAGGGATTACGGGATTTTGCATAGCATAGTCCGTCATAAATTCTCTATAAATCATCATGCATTATAGTATTCTACACATTTCTGAATGACTTACTTGAAGAATTTAATTTTCACCATAATTTTGGCTCCGTGGATTGTCATTTTGCGCTCAGAGAGAAGTTGTGGATTGCAAGAATTTGATAAATTTGGTTTATCTCATTTTCTTTCTCTGCCATTTTTGAGTAATACGATTTTGTTTTTGTTTGTCTTAAATGATTTCGCCTGAAGTTAATGAATTTTTTTAGATGATTTTGTTTGAAGTTAATGAAATTTCTTCCATGGATGCTAATGAAATCTCTTCCATGAATGCTAATAAGACATTTAAATTTAGAGTTAATAAATTCTATAGCTTGAATGTTCTTTGTTGCAGAAGGTTATTTTCATGGTTTGTGATTCATGCAATTCCTTAATAGTTTCATTCTTAACAGAATTCATAACTAGATTTTCCATAGCCAATTTTCTTCTTGATCGTTACAATATTTTCTCCTCAACTAAACATTTTATAATCAGTTGATATAAAATCACATTTTTCTCTTGGCCAATCCTGTGGGCTTGTGATTGAGCCTATAGATCCACAAAAGGGTTAAAATCTAGATCTGGTGGAAGAGTAGTATTAGCAAGAAGTCATTCACTAACATCTCATCTTTATAAGAACTAAATTTGGATTCACTAGATGCATTAAAGAATCTGGAATGACCCCTTTTGACACATTGGAATGCTCAAGTGTGTCTTAAGGGGTCCTAGGACCCCTTCAAACACATTTGAGTGTTCAAATGTGTCAAAAAGGGTCATGGGGACTCTCTAGGGGTCATAGTACACCTTATCACATGTTAGGAACCCTAGGAAGTCCCCATCACCCCTTTTGACACATTGGAATGCTCAAGTGTGTCTTAAGGGGTCCTAAGACCCCTTAAGACACACTTGAGTGTTGAAATGTGTCAGAAGGGGTCATCGAGACTCACTAGGAGTCCTTGTATGTCTTATCACACATTAGGACCCCTAGGAAGTCCCCATGACCCCTTTTAACACATTGGAACACTCAAGTGTGTCTTAAGGGGTCCACCTTTTCACACATTGGAATGCTCAAGTATGTCTTAAGGGGTCTTAGGACCCCTCAACACACACTTGAGCATTCCAATGTGTCAAAAGGGGTCATGGGGACTTCCTAGGTGTCCTAACACATGATAACATGTGCTAGGACCCCTCGGGAGTCCCGATGACCCCTTTTGACACATTTGAATGCTCAAGTGTGTTTGAAGGGGTCCTAGGACCTTTTAAGACACACTTGAGCATTCCAATGTGTCAAAAGGGGTCATGGGGACTTCCTAGGGGTCCTAACACATGATAAGACATACTAGGACCCCTAGGGAGTCCTGATGACCCCTTTTGACACATTTAAATGCTCAAGTGTGTGCAAAGGGGTCCTAGTATGTCTTATCATGTGTTAGGACCCCTAGGAAGTCCCCATGACCCCTTTTGACACATTGGAATGCTCAAGTGTGTCTTAAGGGGTCCTAGGACCCCTTCGGACACACTTGAGCATTCAAATGTGTCAAAAGGGGTCATGGGGACTCCCTAGGGGTCCTAGTATGCCTTATCATGTGTTAGGACCCCTAGGAAGTCCCCATGACCTCTTTTGACACATTGGAATGCTCAAATGTGTCTTAAAGGGTCCTAGGACCCCTTTAGACACACTTGAGCATTCAAATGTGTCAAAAGGGGTCATGGGGACTCCCTAGGGTTCCTAGTATGCCTTATCATGTGTTAGGACTCCTACAAAGTCCCCATGACCCCTTTTGACACATTGTAAGGCTAAAGTGTGTCTTAAGGGGTCCTAGGACCCCTTCAGACACACTTCAATGTTAAAATGTGTCAAAAGGCATCATGGGAACTCCCTATGGATCCTAGTAAGCCTTATCACACATTAGGACCCCTAGGAAGTCCCCATGACCCCTTTCAACACATTGGAATGCTCAAATGTGTCTTAAGGGCTCCTAGGACCCCTTAAGACACACTTGAGCATTCAAATGTGTCAAAAGGGATCATGGGGACTCCCTAGGGGTCCTAGTATGCCTTATCACATGTGAGGACCCCTAGAAAGTCCCCATGACCCCTTTTGACACATTGAATGGCTCAAGTGTGTCTCAAGGGGTCCTAGGACCCCTTCGAATGCACTTGAGAATTCAAATGTGTCAAAATGGGTCATGGAGACTCCCTAGAGGTCCTAGTATGCATTATCATGCGTTAGGATCCCTAGGGAGTCCCCATGACCCCCTTTGACACATTTGAATGCTCAATTGTGTTCGAAGGGGTCCTAAGACCCCTTAAGACAAACTTGAGCATTCCAATGTGTCAAAAGGGGTCATTGGGACTTCCTAGGGGTCCTAACGCATGATAAGGTGTACTAGGACCCCTAGGGAATCCCCATGACCCCCTTTGATATATTTGAATGCTCAAGTGTGTCCGAAGGGGTCCTAGGACCCCTTAAGACACACTTGAGCATTCCAATGTGTCAAAATGGGTCATGGGGACTTCCTAGGGGTCCTAATCCATCATAAGGCATACTAGGACCCCTAGGGAGTCCCAATGACCCATTTTGACACATTTTAACACTCCATTGTATCTGAAGGGGTCCTAATACCCTTTAACACACACTTGATCAATCTAATGTGTCAAAAGGGGTCATGGGGACTTCCTAGGGTTCCTAATGCATGATAAGGCCCACTAGCACCCCTAGGGAGTCCCCATGACCCCTTTCAACACATTTGAATGCTCAAGTGTGTTTGACGGGGTCCCTTTGGACACACTTGAGCATTCAAATGTGTCAAAAGGGGTCATGGGGACTCCCTAGGGGTCCTAGTATGCCTTATCATGCATTACGACCCCTAGGAGGTCCCCATGACCCCTGTTGACACATTGGAATGCTCAAGTGTGTCTTAAGGGATCCTACTACCCCTTCGAACATACTTGAGCATTAAAATGTGTCAAAAGGGGTAATGGGGACTCCCTAGGGGTCCTAGTATGCCGTATCACTTGTTAGGACCCCTAGGAAGTCCCCATGACCCCTTTTGACACATTGGAAGGCTGAAGTGTGTCTTAAGGGGTCCTTGGACCCCTTTAGACACACTTGAGCATTCAAATATTTTAAAAGGGGTCATGGGGACTCCCTATGGGTCCTAGTATGCCTTATCACATGCTATCACCCCTAGGAAGTCCCCATGACCCCTTTCAACACATTGGAACACTCAAATGTGTCTAAAGGGGTCCTAGGATCACTTAAGACACACTTGAGCATTCAAATGTGTCAAAAGGGGTTATGTGGACTCCCTAGGGGTTCTAGTATGGCTTATCATGCGTTTGGACCCCTAGGAAGACCCCATGACCCCTTTTGACACATTAGAAGGCTCAAGTGTGTCTTAAGGGGTCCTAGGAGCCCTTCAAACACACTTGAGCATTCAAATGTGTCAAAAGGGGTCATGGGTACTCCCTAGGGTTCCTAGTATGCCTTATCATGTGTTAGGACCTCTAGGGAGTCCCCATGACCCCTTTTGACATATTTGAATGCTCAACTATGTTTGAATGGGTCTTAAGACCCCTTAAGACACACTTGAGTGTTCCAATGTGTCAAAAGGGGTCATGGGGACTTCCTAGGGGTCCTAACACATGATAAGGCATATTAGGACCCCTAGGGAGTCCCCATGATCCCTTTCTATAGATTTGAATGCTCAAGTGTGTCTGAAGGGGTCCTAAGATCCCTTAAGACACACTTGTGCATTCTAATGTGTCAAAAGGGGTCATGGGGACTTCCTAGGTGTCCTAACACGTGATAAGGCATACTAGGACTCCTAGGGAGTCCCCATGACCTCTTTTGACATATTTGAATGCTCAAGTGTGTCCGAAGGGGTCCTAGGACCCCTTAACACACACTTGAGCATTCTAATATGTCAAAAGGGGTCATGGGGACTTCCTAGGGGTCTTAACACGTGATAAGGCATACTAGGACCCCTAGGGAGTCCCCATGACCCCTTTTGACACATTTGAATGCTCAATTTTGTCTGTAGGGGTCCTAGGACCCCTATGGACAAAATTGAGCATTCAAATGTGTCAAAAGGGGTCATGGGGACTCCCTAGGGGTCCTAGTACACCTTATCACATGTTAGGACCCCTAGGAGGTCCCCATGACCCCTTTTGACACATTGGAATGCTCAAGTGTGTATTAAGGGGTCCTAGGACCCCTTCGGAAACACTTGAGCATTCAAATGTGTCAAAAGGGGTCATGGGGACTCCCTAGGAGTCCTAGTATGCCTTATCACATGTTAGGACCCCTAGGGAGTCCCCATGAATCCTTTTGACACATTTGAACGCTCAATTGTGTCCAAAGGGGTCCTAAGACCCCTTAAGACACACTTGAGTGTTCTAATGTGTCAAAAGGGTTAATGAAGACTTCTTAGGGTTGCTAACATGTGATAAGGCTATTAGGACCCCTAGGGAGTCCCCATGACCCCTTTATACACATTTGAATGCTCAAGTGTGTCCGAAGGGGTCCTAAGACCCCTTAAGACACACTTGAGCATTCCAATGTGTTGAAAGGGGTCATGGGGACTTCCTAGGGGTAAGGTGTACTAGGACCCCTAGGGAGTCCCCATGACCCCTTTTGACACATTTGAATGCTCAAGTGTGTCTTAAGGGGTCCTAGGACCCCTTAAGACACACTTGAGCATTCAAATGTGTCAAAAGGGGTCATGGGGACTCCCTAGGGGTCTTAACGCATGATAATGTGTACTAGGACCCCTAGGGAGTCCCCATGACCCCTTTTGACACATTTGAACACTCAAGTGTGTCTTAAGGTGTCCTACCCCTTAAGACACACTTGAGTGTTCAAATGTGTCAAAAGGGGTCATGGGGACTCCCTAGGGGTCCTAGTACACCTTATCACATGTTAGGACCCCTAGGAAGTCCCCATGACCCTTTTTGACACATTGGAATGCTCAAGTGTGTCTTAAGGGGTCCTAGGGCCCCTTCAAACACAATTGAGTGTTCAAATGTGTCAAAAGGGGTCACAGGGACTCCCTATGGTTTCTAGTACACCTTATCACATGTTAGGACCCCTAGGAAGTCACCATGACCCCTTTTGACACATTTGAACTCTCAAGTGTGTCTAAAGAGGTCTTAGGACCCCTTCAGACACACTTGAACATTGAAATGTGTCAAGAGGGGTCAAGGGGACTCCCTAGGGGTAGAGTATGCGTTATCACATGTTAGGACCCCTAGAAAGTCCCCATGACCCCTTTTGACACATTTGAACACTCAAGTGTGTCTTAAGGGGTCCTAGAGACTTAACATTCATATGTGATAAGGTGTACTAGGACCCGTAGGGAGTCCCCATGACCCCTTTTGACACATTGGAACACTCAAGTGTGTCTTAAAGAGTCCAAGGACCCCTTGAGACACACTTGAGCATTCCAATGTGTCAAAAGGGGTCATGGGGACTCCCTAGGGGTCCTAACATGTGATAAGGTGTACTAGGACTACTAGGGAGTCCCCATGACACCTTTTGACATATTTTAACACTCAAGTGTGTTCGAAGGGGTCCTAGGACCCCTTAAGACACACTTGAGCCTTCCAATGTGTCAAATGGGGTAATGAGGACTCCCTAGGTCTCCTAACACATGATAAGGTGTACTAGGACCCTTAGGGAGTCCCCATGACCCCTTTTGACACATACCACATTTTTGTATGTAGTACCATAAGCTTCAACAATCCAGCTAGTTTCCTCTGATAAGGCACGAAGAACTTCATTAATGTATGCTCTAGGGGGAAGATTATAATTTCCATATTTCTGCAAGAGATTCTCCAAAATTTGTATACAAAGGCATCCTATAGTAAAAAATGAAAAGTTTGCCACAGAATATCCACAATTCATATACAAAAGCATCATACAGGAAAAATGACAAAAAAATAATAGCTAAAAGGTAAAATTTATCATTAACGCCAGTAGTAACAAGGTCATATCCGCTATCAAATACTAGCCTATGATGTGCAAAATGATCAAATCAAGTGAAATGCAAGGGAAGGGATCGATCAAATAGCGAAGGTTTATCAAATCAGATCAATACCATAATAAATGCAAAAAATATTGTTACGAACAAAAATATTTGCATATTAATTTGTTACACCTTTCTCGAGCTTCTGTACCTTGCTACATGATTAGACAATTTTGTTAGCAGAACTAAATTTTTAGGTTAAGTTTTACAGATCATCTTTTTGATCCAGAGGATGTAGATCGACTACTGTATCTTCCTCGGATAGTTTCCTAGATAATATCCACAATTCATATACAAAAGCATCATATAGGAAAAATGAGAAAAAAATAATAGCTAAAAGGTAATATTATATATAATATATTAGTATACATTAGTATATGTATTATATATATATTATATACATTAGTATATAATACATTAGTACATATAATACATTAGTATATTATAATACATTAGTATATATATAATATATACATTATATATATACCATATGTCTCTTATATATATATATTATATACATTAATATATGTAAAAGTTTAATTTTTTTCATTTGCTCCCGCCCTTTTCTTCATCTGCCTAGGAATATCAAGTACCCGATATGGAATCAGAAACCCGATTTTGGATAGGTAATATTTGACCAAAATATTCCCTGTCCCCATAGACCAGAAAAGCACAAGATTTTATACTTTTTTCACACGTTGCAGAAAAAAAAAGTGATTTGGGGCCCATTGTTTGATTTTTTTCAACTTGTGGTCTCACCATGGGAAGCAACAGTCGTCAAAAGGCTAAACGCAAGAGGACGCTGACGGATGAAGAAATTCAAGCATATAGGGAAAAAGATAAGGAAAATCATCAAAGGAGGAGAGAAGGTATGTTAAACATTAATCAATCAGACCCCGTAAATGTAGTTGTAAGTGAAGAGGATGTTGGATTTGAAAATGTACAGATGGAGATTGAAAATGTAGACTTGGGGAATGAAAATGTTGCACAAGAACCACATGAACATTACACATCTCCAAATTATATGCGAAATGAAGTCCCTTGAAATAAAGATAATCAAACTTCAAATTTGGGGCTTTCAGAAAGACCTAAATGGTTAATTGAAATTGAGGAGAACATTATGAATAATTGGGAAGGAAAGAGGTCACATAGAACCGTTAGGTTGTGGGCTTCAAGACTTTATGATCAATTTTTTGGAAACAAGACATTGGTTGAGAAATGTCAAATTTTTGTGTAGTTGTTAAAGATGCAAAAGATGAGACCTATGCTTGTGAAATTGAAGATTCATGTGAACAAGAAAATGGAGAGAAATGCCATTGTTGTGAAGAATCTTTTCAATGCTCTCAATAGCATTGGGAAGACTAGTAGAGAAAAAGACAAGAGAGTTGCTCGGAGGATTATTACAACCTCCTTAGTAAGTCATTAGTTGAGAAAGGCTCGTTTGATGAGACAAACTTATGTTGACTTCAATATAGACCATAAAAGTTTGGGTAGAGCACTTGCAAGAAGAGAAAGACTTGATGATCCACTTCAAATTGATACATGGGCTTATGGTGGGAGACTTCCACATTTCGATAAGAAGCTAATAGATGTTGTCAAGGATGAAATTCAACAATTTTGGGATGCTAACTCAAGAGTGTCACCAAATGTGAAGGATGTCTTGAAGTTGAGAGTTGGTAATGAGATCGCACTCCACATCCTAAACATTATGTGGTGGTAAGTCAAACAATGTTGTATAAAAAATTTTGTGAGACACATCCAACATTGAAAATGTCACAAAGGTCTTTTGAATCTATGAAGCCATTTTATTGTGTACCCCTTAAGATTTGGAATACATGTTGCAAATATCATGTTGGGTTTTCAATGCATCATGAATTATTACGGTCCATTCATTCGACTTTGCATACTAATGAAATGCTAGAGGATTGTGGTGCAAGTGGTCTTCCCAAATCATCAAGAGACTTGCTAGATCAATTTTTATGTCATAGAGATGATGGTTGTTTATTTTATAAAAAAGATTGCTTAAATGCCAAGTGCTTAGAATGTGGTGGCTTGTCCAAGTTTAGAACATGTTTTCATGAGGGTTTGGAACACAATTTTGGAAAGACACTCGTCCAAAAAAAGGTATATGAAATGGTGAAATATACATTAAAGAGTGGAGGTGAAGGCTCTAGATGTGAGTTAGTTGCAAATGAATACAATGTTGCTGATTTTATCTCAGATTTCAAGAAAAAAATTTTTTTACAAGTATGAAAGGCATAGTCACAGGTCTCAATGGTTGGATCAACAATTCAGGACATGTAAGGATACTTTCCCCATTGGAACTATTATATCCATTGTAGACTTTGCGGAGAACTATACATTGCAGCCCCAAAATGAGACTCAAGCTCAATATTTCAATTCCATTCAGGTTACTATTTTTGTACACATCACATATAGACATTCCCCTGATAGCATAAAAGATGAGTGAAAGATAATCAAAGAGTGCTATTTTTATATGAGCAATGACAGGTCTCACTCTCATGATTTTCTTCAACATTATTTCTAAAACTATTTTGACTTCTTGAAGGAAAATGGTATTGCTATGGATAGGCATCTCATTTGGTCAGATAATTGCACCGGTCAATTTAAGAATGCCAGAATGTTTTATTGGTTGTGTAGAATGCATGTGGAGAGAGGTGTACCTCATATTTGGAGTTTTTTTGAGTCAGGGCATGGGAAAGGGGAGCATGATGGAGCAGGTGCGTGTGTGAAGAGAGCTCTAGTTAAGGAGCAATTGAGGATTTCAGGTGCTGTACTCCTTGATGCTCATTCTATTGTTGATTGGTGTACTTTAGTTTTGTCATATGGGGGGACTCTTGATTCTACAGTGCATAAATTCTTTTGGTTGGTTGAGGAGGGAACTATAGGAGATAGATTGGATTGTCAAATAGTGAAAGACTCTTCAAAAATGCATTCATTCCAAAGCTCCAATAGTACTACATGGACCATTTGGACATGAGAGTTGGCTTGTTTTTTCCCCATGTGTTTTTAGTATGATTGGGATCATTTTGAGTCAAGTGAGTGGGTGGATACATGGGTTCCACAGTATCTAACTCCTTTATCTTTGAATCTCTCTATAAGAAATGATGACATAGACACTTCAGTTGACTATGACCATCTTTCAAATCTTCTGAAGCCAGAAAATGTTTTTGCATTGGTTGTACCATAGGGGAATGATGAGAGGTTAGATTATTGGTTAGTATGTTGTGTACAAGGTAAACATAAGCTTGTACAACCGATGACAGATGGTGATGGGTTCACATATCCTACTAGTTCATTTGTTGTTGTGGGAACATGGCTACAAACATACATGATTAGAAAGAATGGAATTCCTACATTTGAAGACTATGAGAAGCACAAAACTATTCTCATGTAATCACACCTTGTTATAGCAACAAATGTCAAGTTGTCAAAGCATCAAGGAAGACCAAAGACAAAAGAACTTTGGACTATTAGTATTGCTGATCATGAAGCACTATTGGAGACCCTGAAGCAAAGAGATGACCCTTCAGGAACACTTGACTAGGTAATAAATTAACTTAGTGCATTGTTTTCTAAGTTCATTAAGCTTAATTTCAATACATTAATTTCACCTTTCTTAGATTGTATTTTGAGTCAATAAACTTGGTTTTGTATGTGGATTGTAACTTGTACAGGAGAACCTCTGAAGATGCCTACGGTCACCATGGATCCAATCAGAGATAGAAGGACAAAAGGATACTTAATGGTTAATTAAGATCTTTTGAAGCCTATAATGGCAATTTGTAACAATCAATTTGATTTAAAAGTTAAATGTCCTAAAACTCTTGATAAGGACTTATGACCAAAATAATGTATGGGTAGCCAATAGTGCCAAGAAGGGATCTTACATGTCATTTACTTATGTAATTTGCATGGTTTGAATTCTTAAATGTTTGATTGTTGTTTATAATGCTTTAAGGATATTATTTTTTATCATTTCAAACAATCTATAAAAGTTAAACCTCAAACATAATAAGCTTCACAGTTCAAATTTCACAAGCTTAATCATGATTAGTTTCATAGTTTAAATTTCAAACATACCACTAATAGTCAGTTGAAAGTGGCTCAACAGTTTAGCTTTCAAACCATCCAACCTAGCATCAAACTATCTACTCCATTGGCTTCGGTTGGCTGGGTAAACACCAGTGACAACCCCATTCTTCCCATAGAGTCACGGGAATGCTCACGACCACGCTTGACCCAAGTGACCCCAAGGTGCCAAGGTGCACTAAGCATGATTGGGAGTGATCTTATGGGGCTCGTATCTTGAAGCTTGTGAGAGGTATTGAAAAAGTATTAGGGGCTATGAAATCATGTTTTTAGGGTCTACAATAACCTCTCTTGGTTGTGGGCGATTCAACTTTGTTTAGATTTGGCAGGGAAATCTCAGTCGATGCCAAAAATTATAGTGAGGGTCAGTTGAAAGCGGCTCAGCAATGTATGTTTCAAACCATCTAACCTGGCATCAAACCATCTACTCCATCAGCTCTAGTTGGCCAAGTAAATGCTAGTGACAACCCCATTCCACCCACAGAATCACCGGAATGCTCGTGACCATGCTCCACCCAAGTGAGCCCAAGGTGCACTAAGCATGATTGGGTAGTGATCTTCCAGGGCTTGTATCTCAGAGCTCATGAGAGGTATGAAAAAAATATTAGGGGCTATAAGATTGTGTTTTTGAGGTCTACAATAACCTCTCTTAGTTTTGGGCGATTCAACTTCATTTGCATTTGGTAAGGCGATCTCAGTCGATGCCAAAACTTGCAGTGAGGGTCAATTGAAAGTGGCTCAGAAGCATATCTTTCTAACTGTTTGAACTAGCATTGAACCATCTACTCCATCAACTCTAGCTAGCTAGGTAAACACTAGTGACAACTCCATTCTACCCATGGAGTCATGGGAACGCTCACGACCATGCTCGACCCAAGTGACCCCAAGGTGCACTAAGCAAGATTGGGTAGTGATCTTCTATGGCTCGTATGTCAGAGCTCATGAGAGGTATTGAAAAACCATTAGGTGCTACAAGATTGTGTTTCCAAGGTCTACAATAACCTCTCTCAGTTTTGGGTGATTCAACTTCATTTGCATTTGGCAAGGTGATCTCAGTCGATGCCAGAACTTGCAATGAGGGTCAGTTGAATGTGGCTCAGCAGCGTATCTTTCAAACCATCTAACATTGCATCAAACCATCTACTCCATTGAATTCAGTTGGCCAGGTAAATTCCAATGACAACCCTGTTCCAACCATGGAGTCACTAGAACACTCGCGACCACGCTCGATCCAAGTGACCCCAAGGTACACTAAGCATGATTGGACAATGATCTTATGGGGCTCATATCTTGGAGCTCGTGAGAGGTACAAACAAATTGTTAGGGGCTACAAGATCATGTTTTTGAGGTCTACTATAACCTCTCTTAGTTTTTGGTGATTCAACTTCATTTGCATTTGGCAAGGTGATCTTAGTCGATGCCAAAACTTGCAGTGAGGGTCAGTTGAAAGTGGCTCAACAGCCTATCTTTCAAACCATCTGACTTGGCATTGAACCATCTACTCCATCAGCTCTAGTTGGTCGAGTAAACACCAGTGACAACCCCATTCCACCCACAAACTCATGGGAATGCTCACGACCACGCTCGACCCAAGTGACCCCAAGGTGCACTAAGCATGATTGGGTAGTGATCTTCTATAGCTCATATCTCAGAGCTCGTGAGAGGTATAAAAAAAATTTAGGGGCTATGGGATCATGTTTTCAAGGTCTACAATAACCTCTCTTAGTTTTGGGTGATTCAACTTCATTTGCATTTGGCAAGATGATCTTAGTCGATGCCAAAACTTGTAGTGAGGGTTAGTTGAAAGTGGCTCAGCAGTGTATCTTTCAAACCGTTTGACATTGCATCAAACCATCTACTCCATCAGCTTCAATTGGCTGGGTAAACACTAGTGACAACCTCATTTCACCCACGGAGGCACTGGAACGCTCGTGACCATGCTCAATCCAAGTGACCCTAAAGTGCACTAAGCATGATTGGGTAGTGATCTTCCGTGGCTCATATCTCAGAGCTTGTGAGAGGTATTGACAAACCATCAGGGGCTATAGGATCATTTTTCTGAGTTCTACAATAACCTCTCTCAGTTTTGGGTGATTTAACTTCATTTGCATTTGGTAGGGCAATCTCAGTCGATGCCAAAACTTGCAGTGAGGGTTAGTTGAAAGCGGCTTAGCAACATATGTTTCAAACCGTCTGACCTAGCATTGAACTATCTACTCTATTAACTCTAGTTGGCCAAGTAAACACTAGTGACAACCCCATTCCAACCATGGAGTCACCGAAAGGATCAAGACCATGCTCGACCCAAGTGACCCCAAGGTGCACTAAGCACGATTGGGCAGTGATCTTTTGGGGCTCAGATCTCAGAGCTCATGAGAGGTATCAAAAAACCATCAAGGGATATAGGATTTTGTTTTCAATTTCTACAATAACCTCTCTTGGTTTTGGGCAATTCAACTTCATTTGCATTTGGTAGGGCGATCTCAGTCAATGCCAAAACTTGTAGTGAGGGTCAGTTGAAAGTGGCTCAGCAACGTATCTTTCAAACCATCTGACTTGGCATCAACCATCTACTCCATCAGCTTTGGTTGGCTAGGTAAATGTCAATGACAACCTCGTTCTTCCCACAGAGTCACGGGAACGCTTGCGACCACACTCGACCCAAGTGACCCCAAGGTGCACTAAGCATGATTGGGTAGTGATCTTCCATGGCTTGTATGAGAGGCATCAAGAAACTATCAAGTGCTACATGATCATGTTTTTGAGGTCTACAATAACCTCTCTTAGTTTTGGGTGATTCAACTTTGTTTGCATTTGGCAAGGAAATCTTAGTCGATGCTAAAACTTGTAGTGAGGGTCAGTTGAAAGTGGCTCAGTAGCATATCTTTCAAACCATCTAACTTGGCATTGAACCATCTACTCCATTGGCTCTGGTTGGCTAGGTAAATGCCAATGAAAACCCATTCCACCCATAGAGTCATGGGAAAGCTCACGACCATGCTCAACCCAAATGACCCCAAGGTGCACTAAGCATGATTGGGCAGAGATCTTTCAGGGCTCGTATCTCAGAGCTCGTGAGAGGTATCAAAAAACCATTAGGTGCTATGTGATCATGTTTCTGAGGTCTACTATAACCTCTCTCAGTTTTGGGTGATTCAACTCCATTTGCATTTGGCAAGGTGATCTTAGTCGATGCCAAAACTTGTAGTGAGGGTCAGTTGAAAGTAGCTTAGCACTGTATCTTTCAAACCATCTGACCTAGCATCAAACCGTCTACTCCATCAGCTCTAGTTGGCTGGGTAAACACTAGTGACAACCCCATTCTACCCATGGAGTCACGGGAACACTCATGACCATGCTTGACCCAAGTGACCCCAAGGTGCACTAAGCATGATTGGGCAGCGATCTTCCATAGCTCGTATCTCAGATCTCATGAGAGGTATTGACAAATCATCAGGGCCTACAGGATCTTGTTTTCAAGGTCTATAATAACCTCTCTTAGTTTTGGGTGATTCAACTTCATTTGCATTTGGCAAGACAATCTCAGTTGATGCCAAAACTTGTAGTGAGGGTCAGTTGAAAGTGGCTCAGCAGTGTATCTTTCAAACCATTTGACATTGTATTGAACCGTCTGCTCCATCAGCTCCGGTTGGCTGGGTAAATGCTAGTGACAACCTCATTTTTCCCATAGAGTCACTAGAATGCTCACGATCATGCTCGATCCAAGTGACCCCAAGGTGCACTAAGCATGATTGGGCAGCAATCTTCCATGGCTCAAGTGACCCCAATCTGATGAGTTATATATACAGTGAGTATATACATAGTATTAAAACAATGTAGTACTAAGTGGCTCAAGTGAGTATATATAATGGTATGAAACATAAGAACATAGGAAATCTATAGAAGTTAAACCTCAAACATAATAAGCTCCATGAACAAGGTATTCCAGAGTAAAGAAAAACAAATTTAACTTCAACAAGATATAATTTAAATCATAATGATAATAATAGTCAAGATATAACTTCACTATTCAATTCCATAAACATGAATAATAAATATGTATATACAAAAGATGATGCAAATATAACATATAAATGAACATGTTCTATATATACAAAGTATCAAATGTATCAAAGGTATCTCCATATACAAATATGGCACATGCTATTTCAAAATGTCTACAAAATCAATGTTTTAAGGTGTACAATGTGGCATATATGCCATCTCAAAATGTGCCAAGTGGCATCCTTAAATGACCACAAAACTAAAACTACATCCTATGTCATAGGGGGATCAGCAAAATGTAGCCTTTTTGAAGAAGTGTTGGGCTCTGATTGATCCTGCATAAAAAATGAGTTCAAACCCAAGTTAGATTGCTTACTTTATAAGATTTGTACACACACACACACACACACACACATATATATATATATATTTCATAATTCAAACACTAATTTAATTAAAATTATAACTAAATACAAATATTTTTCCCTGGTCTCTCGGTCACCTACCATGATCAGGTGTCCTAGCATAAGTCCTGGGTAGCAAAGGGACCATGCCAACAATACCAACTGTGACCTATAAATATATATTTGCAATAATGAAATTAGTAGAGTGGTGCAACATAGAGTAATAAATCTACAAAATAGGATGATAGCATAATAAAATTACAAATTGATTGAACTAAAATTAAAACTTACATCTGGTGATCCCTCCTTTAGAATAGTGGGCTGGGTCAACAAAGATACGAAAGATTCTCATGGGCCCTCCCTCACACTTGGAGTAACCTATGAGAGTAAAAGGATTGTCAATTATATATAAATGTACTTCATCATAGAAACCTTAGTTACAAAATATAATTAACAATATGTAAAAGTCTACGTACAATCGGGCTATCACTCTGAATTGAGATGCCTGTAACCCTACGTTGTCGAACTATTGTCGGAACATCATCAATAGCCACACCCTATATAATAAAGTGCAAGTAAAATATTTATTACTACACACAAGTGGCATATATGTGCATGCATAATTAATCTTAAACAATTAACTACCTTTCCTTTGTCGACACCTGATGAAGGAACCCCCTCATGCCCCCCACTAACATTGGTTGTAGCCTGCAAGAACACAATCAGATGACAATATATAAGTAAATGTATGAATTTTATTGCTCTAATTGATAGAGATTTAAGCATGTACACCAAATGATATAAAAAATAACTAATGGGTACATAATTTATAATATACTATATAGTCATCAAGGCCAAATGAAATGGCCAAAAGTGTGGACTCATCCACCTGTCTCACCTCCTCCTGTATCATCGACTGAACATAAATGGAAAAGATATATATACATAAGTGCATGCAATCTTTAAAACTAATCTAAATAAATAAATTATTTTTAAATTAAATAAGTCATGTGACAAATTTATTTATAATGTTTACTCTTACCATATCAACAGGAGTTGTAATACCCCAAAAATGGGCTATAGGTTCATTAATCTCCTATATTGACACATCGAACGAAATCAACGTCGAAGTCATAACCAAAGGCACATCTGCACATCATCGAATCCTAATTGATTATCCTAAATTTTGCATCAGGGAATATTCCTAGTAATATTCCTAATTATCATAATTATCTTTAATTTAGTGATTATTTGACGATAAATCCTATTTATCCTAAAGTTTGATTAATTGAATATTCTCAATATTTAATTAATTAGATTTAATTCTACCACTTAATTATTTAATTGAAGTTAATTATATTTATTCCTAAATTGTATTATTTCATTTTGACAATAAATCCAAAATCCTATGAATAATTGATTAAATTCTTATTTAATTAATTAAAGCAAGTTGTCAATTTTTAATAATATTATTTTTGAATAAAAGTTTGAAAAATAATTGATTAATCCATAAATCAATTGTTTTATTTTTCAAAATCAGTTAAGTTGGAAATAAATCACTTTATTATTAAATTAATTCATAAATAAATCATGCACAATCACAAGAGCAGACAACTATCAATTATCAATTAAAGCTAAACTCTATTTTGAGTTGAACTCTGCTTTTGCATGTTTTTGTGAGTTAAATATCCTTTATTTAAAAATAACTCAAAAATCAACTTGAGTTATTGAGTGATTTATGGTTTTTTTTCATGCACCTCCAAAGCCCTAGATTTCTATAAATTAAGGCTTCAACTCATCTCAAAATATCTCATAATTTTGCAAACTTATGCTGGCAAATTGCTATCTGGAGAATCGAAGCTTCTTTGTAAATCAACCACATTTGTGAGATCACTTTTGTTTTCATATTATTTCTTAGAATCATTGCATATCAAGTTTTCATATAGAATAGATTCATATCAGATTTCTCATATTATTGCATAGAAAATCTAAAAAAATAGATTAATTGCATTCAATCCATATCTAGATTTTGCATTTAAATCTTTCGTTTAGGTGTCGTCAAGGTCACTGATCTCGGTCCAATCTGAGAATACATACTCGCATCTACTAGAAGGCTGTAAATCATCTAGTTAGTTTAGTTTTCAATTACTTGCATGATTTCAATTTCAACTAACCTCTAATGTTTTACTGAAGTGTTGTGTCTACAAATTAGGTACAAAATTCACATACACATTTCTAGCACCCACCATGGGGAAACCCACCTTTACATGCTGGTTTTGGTTATTTTTTGGAGCTAACTCCCTTGTGAAGATTTACTTGGAGACTAAAACCCTAAATTTTCAAAGATTTAATTTTATCTCCCAAACAGCTTGGATTTTTGGTCTAAAATATTTTTTTCAGGTTGGAGACATACCAGGGAAGCTTCGATAAAAAATTTAGAATTTTCTAAGATGTTTTGAATTTTTAATAATTTTTTTTCAATTTTTCATAAATAATTCATTTTCAGCACAAATCATCATATGTTTTGAAAATTTTTACATTTTCAAAAATCTATTTCAATTCTACTATGGGTCCAAACTTTTTGTTTTAAATTTGGATGCAATATAATAGCTCAAATAGTCAATTTACAAAAACTGGTATGTTTTGGTAAAATGGGTCTCTAGGGCACAAATGAAGAGATTTTTCTCAAATTTTTACATTTTTGGAAAGCTCTCTATTTTTTAGTAGGGGTCTTTGTTTTTCATTTCTATTTTTGTGGTTGAATTCATATCAAAAAAATCAAATCTTGTTGACTAGGTCAAATGTAACAAAAAAAATTAAAATTTTGTGATGGGTATGCACTTATTTTTCATATGATTCAATGCATGATATGAGTTGTCATTTGGATTATTTTCTGGTTATTATTTCTCCTAAAAATTGGTTTTTAGATCTAACCCTAGGGTTTTCATAAGTTGAATATACCTTACATATCTTGTTTGCTTGTTGGCTTGTCGAAGAGTTTGTGGCTTGCTTGCATGGAAAAGCTCAACAAAAATTGCTAAAATAGGTGAAATCTACTAAGCACATTGTGAGGAACTCAGATATTCTATTACATCTGATAACACTTCATTTTGGGATATAAAAGAAACTCTCTTGTGTCAAGCTTGTGTGACTTTTCTTGCTTTCATATCACAGACTTCATTTTGGGCTATAAAAAAGAACATAGATTTTCTTTTCACATATCTATTACACATAGTAAATAGGCCCTATGAACACTATTCATGGATCTTGAGAGAGTGGGTTTCTAGTGAAACTCTTCTCAACAAAGGAACCCTTGTAGGTAGGGAGGTTACTGAGAGCGTCTCACGTTCTACTAGATTTATGCATCTTCAACTTTTGATCAAGACATTCTCTCTCTGAAGAGGTTGATAGATCATAAGGGGTTAACATCATAGATCTTCATGAGATAATCTTGGTCTTAGCGTGTCAGATTAATTTGTCTGCTTTGTTTGGGTTAAAAGTGAAAAGGCTAGGGGATTATGCTCTACTTCCTTTTTGGATAGTACTAGAAACCCAAATCCTTGAATCTGGAACCAGTCTCCATGTGGTATATCTTGTGAGTCACCTTTAGAGAGGGTTAACCATAGTGGACATTCCCTTAATTGGGTCAACCACGTTGATGAAACCTCAAGCGGTAATAGCCATTTTCACCGTGGTAGTGACAACCACTATATAAATGTCTTCATGGAAGAAATCTCCATAGGTGTGGTCTCTTGTTGGGCTGTCAGATCTCCCTAGCAGCTCCTGATTGTTTAAATTCTTAGACTGTGTCAAAACCCTGGTGCACCTGGATTGGAGTTTGCCCTCTTGAGATCACAAAAGTTGCAGCGTCAGACCATTACTAAAAACTGTAGTGAGGCCAAATTTTTATTTTTCTAGGAATATGTGCATTATTGCAAAACTTTTTGGAACATACACAATTAGCACTTCTAAGGATTAGCACAAATAAGTCACTTGATTATTCATGCGTAGGGTTTCTTTGTCTCGTGTTCATTTTTTTTAGATGTGCTTGAAATCACTTGCTTGTTGTTTTGCGTGCTAGTTTATCTATCTGGTTACTAAGAATGAATCAATCTGGTACAATCTTCAAATCTGGATAGACATTTTTGTGAACAATTTGAAACTGAAAACCTAAAATTTGCAAAATTTGAAGCAAAAATCCTTTTTGGTGTCAAAATTCATCTTAAAATTTCAAAACTCGTATCAAAGCCAAAGTCAAAGTTGTCAAAGATTGGTCAAATTTATCAGAAATCTAGTTTTTACAACCTACTCCCAAATTCTATCAAAATAGCGAACTGATTCTTATCATTTCTAGTCATCCTTGGTCGGTCTGGGTCAAATCTTAGGTGCTATGACATGTTGCTCAACATCCAAATAAACTTAAATGGTATCAATTTGCACAAAATTACTCTTGGTCTTCTTTCTTCTACATCTCCCATGTCTTCCTAGTCTTCCATTTCCATTCTTCCTCTTCTTCCTAAACTCTTCACATCTTCTTGATTCTTTTCCTCTTATTATCTAGTCTATTTTCTTCTATTCATCTCTTTTGTCACTTCCATGCTTGATTCCTCCTACTCCATCAATTCAAGGAGTCAATCAACAAAATCTACATCAATCTATTCCAAAGAGTCCTAAAACTCCTAACATGTCTCAAAGAATTAGTACACATGAGGAAGAAATTATAATCACCACTATGATGAAGTAGATGCACGCTATGCAAGTCAAACTTAACAAACTTGAGAAAGAAAAAGAACCTAAAGAGTTCTCCATGGAAGCTCTATGCGCTTTTCCATTTGATGAAGACCACTTGTACATGTCACCATGCCCCCAGATAGAATGTGAGCAATGTGGCAATCCTTATGATACCTCTTCCACGAAGAGTGACACACCCATCTTTGAAGACTATGATGACTATGATGACAGACAATATAATGATACCTATGACACCTTTGTTCCTAAGAGTCTTCATCATGTGCTCATGCTTACTAGAAATGGGATGTCAAATTGGATAGATCATGATGGTGATCCATATGATTCTGATTTTGAAAGAGACTTTGATAATTTCTATGAACAATACCTAGATGATCTATCTATTTCACTTGAGGAAGAGAAAGCTTACTGCGCTGATTATAAATGTGCATACTATAAGGATCTCTCCTCTAAGAACTCTCATGCTAAAAATAAAGATTACACTCTCAAGAAAGATCATGTGAATGTTGAACCTTTGTCTTGTGATGGTTCCCTTCCATCCCCTACTTCCTCAAATGCCCATACATTTCCTAAAGCTCCCAAGCCTATCAAATCTTTCATAGAACCTTCATCCGACACAAGCCCTGATACTTTTCATATGATTCCCTATAGTTATCCTCATGGGATACCTATTAAAGAAACTCAAGCTAACCTTCACTTGGCTGCAAATACTTTCAATAATGCTAAACCCAAAGAGCCTAAGCCTTTATATGCTATAATGCCTACTCCAGCTAGTCCTTCCCCATCTCTTCCAAAGTCTTCTATACAATTGTAGCATGATCCCTTGTCCTTAGAAGTAGCTCCATGTCAAGAGGACTCTAAAAATGATAAAGAAAAGAACATAAAGAAAGATCAAGCTCAAGAACCCTCCATGTCATCCAATCCTTTTCATGATGTCTCTTATCCGCTTCAGGGTTCTTTTGATCCTACACATCCTTTGTCATGCATTCCACCATGTCTTAAGTCTTCTCCTAAGCAAGATCAAGCTACTATTTACACTATTGAGCTTATTGACAATCAAAATAACCTTACCACACTTGCACTTTCCAAAGATGATAATTCTATTAAGGTTGGTAAAAATGGTGTTGTTACTTCCAATGTTAAGCCTATTGAAAATCAAGAGAAAAATTATGCACTTATGCTATCCGAAGATCCTTGTCAAGATCAAAGTCTTCCATCTTCTTATTCTACCACTCCATGTTCATGTCCACTTTCTACTCTTCCTAAGTCTTTGCAAGCTTTGAACAATTCTATCAAAGAAGATGCTCATATTCAAGGTGTCCATGATCCTAGTGAAAATCCTAATGCTCACTCTAAAGATGCTGATGTCCTTGGTTGTCATATAGATGTCGATGAACTTATTGATTATCCTTTTGTGTCTTCCACATCCATCCTTGGACCTCCTCCACCAATACTAAGAGCTTCATGTCTTCCTTCCATCTTGGGTCCTTATGTCCCTTCACTTTCCCCTCCTAACTCTCCTTATTCGCCATCCATCTTGGGTCCTTACATCCCTCCATCTCCCATCTTTCCCCAAGATCAACATAGATGCATACCTTTCAATCTTTTTCATTCACCCACCCATCTAAACCAGTCATATTCTCCTTTTTCTTCCACAAGTCCCAAGTCTTTTGGAAGTAACTTGAATGTTCAATACAAGAAAAAGAAGCAATACAAGAATCCATAAAAAAAAGATCACCATGTCTCCTCTCATAGACATGGAAGCATAAAGTCAATAGAGATATCTAAGAAAAAAACTACAAGGCAGGTATGGGTTCCAAAATCCATCATTGAAGATATTCTCTCTAGATAATCAAAAGGAAATAAAAAGCCTATGGCTATATGGATTCCAAAGTATCTTTTGAAAGAGTCTGGTGTTGAGCAAAAAGTGAAGTTGACACTTCATCTCCTTCCCAAAATATTCTTCCATTCTATGCACCTAAACCACAACCTCTGCTATCCATTTGCCATACTCCTTCACGTATTCCTTCATTCACATTTCCTCCATCCTCTCACCACCCTTCAAGGTGTGTGTTGATGTTGATCTTTCCTTCCTTTCCATCTACCCTTTCATAATCCTTCCATTCATTATCCTTCTACCTTCTATCCTTTTTCCTCATTTGCCTATTCCTCCTATCTTCCAATCTCACTCACTTTACATAAAATCTTATCCTCCATTTTTCTCTTCCATCTCCCTTTCCCTATTAGCATCTTTGAGCATATCATTTTGAATCCTTGGCATATCATGGTTTATCCTTTCAAGGAGCATTATCTAAAAATCTTGCCTTCTTCCAAAAAAGATAAAAAATAAACAATAAAAAAAATTAAAAATGTGCCTTGGTGAAAACCTAGAAACAGGTGCCTTGGTAGCAAAAGTAAAGAGAAATAAATTCTTCCTATGGTGAAAACCACTCCCTTGTGGCACCTTGGATAAGTATCATGATGAAAACCTGGCAATCAGACATCATGCATAGTTCTTCTAGATATTTCATCCATTCCATCTTCTCTCTTTGATCTTGACAATGTTGATTTATACATGAAAATTTGGCTATTTTGTGAGCTGTCTTATGATGATCTTGATTTCATTCTTTCCATGTTTAGCCTTCATATCCATTTTCCTCCATTCATTCTAGCCTTTCGCTATCTTTTTCCCTTTTGGTCTTGATCTAATAAAAAAAAGAGTAGAGCACGATGCTTTGAAACCTCTTAACATGTCTACTCCTTTGGACTACATCCTTTCCTTCTTTGGTATTACACTTTTGTGACTTATCCTATGTTGGCCTTTCATTGCTTGTCCAAATGTGCTTTACATGACAATTTTTCCCTAGCTTGGGTACCCTTGAGGAGTTTTCCCTTGAAGATTTCTTTCCTTCATTCTCCTTCATTCTCTTGTCTTCCATCTCTTCCACTAGCTTGTCAATCCCTCTTGTTCTCCACCTTGCTAGACATTGGGACTACACAATATGATCTTGCTTGGGAGTTCACAATGGAAAAAGATGTTATCAAGTATACCAAGTATCAGAACCAGTATCAAAACAAGTATCAAAGCAAGTATTAGAACCAGTATCAGAACCAATATCAGAAGAAGTATCAGAACTAGTATCAGAACTAGTATCAGAACAAGTATTAGAATGCCTACTGGGGCTACACCTTTCGCTTTAGTTTACGGGTCTGAAGTGGTACTACCTATTGAGGTTGAAATCCCATCACTAAGAATCAGAATGCATGGTCTAGTAACTGATGATGACTACAGAGTGTCTAGGCTGTAGGAACTTGAACGACTAGATGAGCATAGACAAGCAGCGTATGATCATCTCAGAGTATATCAGAAGAGAATGTCTAGAGGTTACAACAAGAAATTCAGACATAGAGAATTTCAGGTTGGTGATCTAGTCTTGAGAGAGAATCCTAAAAATCAATCACATCGAGAACATAAGGGAAAGTTTGAACCCAACTAGCTGGGTCCCTTTGTTATCACTGCTACTTTTGGCTCTGGTGCTTATCAAATCTCAATGACTGAAGGAGAAAAACTCTGAGAACTAATCAATGTTCTCCATCTGAAGAAATTCTACGCCTAAGGCATTCAGTCTATGGTAAAATGTCCTGAAAAAATTATAAAAATTTGAAAAAGTCCTAAAAAAATGAACATCTTGGTGAAAACCTAGCAATAGGCACCTTGATGATTCACAAAAAAATAAAAAAATATCAAAAGTAAAAAAACAAATTAAAAAAATCAAAAGTACAAAAAAATTGAAAAAATGAAAAATACAAAAAAAATGAGAAAAAGAAAAAGTGCCTCGGTGAAAACCTAGAAACAGGCACCTTGGTAGCAAAAATAGAATCTCTGCCAAGATGGTGAAAACCTGACAAATGGGCACCACTAGTTTCAAAATGCTCCATCTATTAGCGCAATCTTGGTCTTTCCCAACTTTTGGTCTTGCTTTAGTTTGTACATATCTCTCGGTTTGTTTCTGCATTCCTATTTTCAATAAGTCGGTCTGTACACCAATCTACTCAAGAGTCTATATCCTATCAATGCTTAACACTAGGGGGAAATCAATGTCATATCCTATGGTCTCTAGTATACTTTAGACATGTCATATTGAGTCAGATTCCTTTGAAGCTTCATTTGAGTCAGTCAGTCAGTCTCCTCTCCAGAAAGGATTTTGCATCAACATCAACATTAAGCATCAAACTGAAAACAATCTATGCTTTTTACATGCTTTTATCTCCTTGTATGCTTACTAATTTGCATTGAGATTTCTACATATTGTGTTCCCACAAGCTCTTCGATGATGTCCTTTACAAGATTTAGAGAGTGATGACTGGGGGCATAATCTTTTCTTTGTCTTCTTCTTGTATGTGAAAATCTAACAACTTTAGAAATTCTGGATTGAAATGGTGTCCGACTATAAGAGCCTCTGTCTCGAATTGGATGGCCATGCATACCTTGACCATTGATACCCAGAAAATTCAAGGGAGTTTGATCTAACTATTGTCTTTTTGAGTGAGTTATTTCTCCTACTGTGAAACGTGATCTTACCTAAGGATGTGAATGATAAAGAGTCACTATGGGTGATTCACATTGGATTTGGAATGATCTCTTGACTGCTTGATGTGTTTGAATCGCAAGGCATATTCTGGTCATCATGACATTGATGTTTTGATGCTTATACAAATTGCAATATCAAAATGGACATGATATTTAGGTCATCTTGGCATTTGTGCCTTGGTGCTTATATCTAATCTGACATTCTAAAAATAAATCAATATTCATATATCTATGGTTGATTGACTAGTGGATGTTGTATTGATTCCTACGCATACAAATCGATATTCATATGTCTATGGTTTCATAACTAGTGGGCATTGTATTGATTTATCCGGTTACCTAAAAATTCAATGATGAGAATGACCGACACATGCTCAGTGACTAGGTCCTAGGTCTTAGGTTGCATTTCATTCCGCATGTTTCTTTGCATTTTGCATGATCTCACAATGGTTGGATAAACTTCAATGCTTAAACAATTCTCCACTTGTCTCTTCAAATCTAACAAGAGCTGAATCTCACATGAAGGTTCCTCTAACAAAAAAGTAAGTACAATCTTTTTTCGAGATCAAAATTGAAATCTGAGATCATTTATATTATCAACTACTTGCATAATCAACATTCCATCATCATAGAAATTCAGTATTCAACTTAATTGATTATCTTACATCAAACTATCAAAATTTCAACTTGGTCAACTCATGGTTTAACTTAGTCAAACTTGGTCTTTTGGACCCTCCAAATGATGCAGAACGCATTCTTGAATGTGTACAACCACTTCTCAAATCAATTAACATGCTTCTAAACCATAAGGCTGACTTTTCTTGTCAGATTTCAATTTTAATCCTAAAGGGGGCATGGTATTGCACATCATTCAAAGTCTGTAATCTAATTTGAAATCATATCTTTATGGAAATCATATCTTTCCTCAGTAATTGAGACAAACAACTACGTCTAGTTGCTGATTCATCAAAAGACCTCATCATTCAGGGAAAATCAATCATCACTCGGGGCATATCAGATTCATCAAGATCCATATAATTCTGGTATTCTCTTAATCTTGTAAATTGTATCAATTTTTGCAACTATCAGTTCAATTGTGTTATTTCCTTCGTTCTTCAAAAATTGAAGGGTTCAGATGTGATACCAATGTGATTCAATATAAGGACAATCAGGTCTAGAATCGGTCACTAACTTCTTCGCAATCATAAGGTTCAGAATCAGGTGTTTTGACACTTTTTCGCAATCATCAGTTCATTACTATTATAGTTAACATTATCTTTGGTCATTCAGGACCTATTATCTTCATATCAAATCTTTCAATCAGCTTCTGCTTCATATCAATTTCAATTTCAAGCATCTGTTTCAAATCATACACAGACTATCTTTGAACCACTGCACTTCGCACAGTAATTCAAAGAGGGGCAAAATGTAATACCCCAAAAATAGGCTATAGGTTCTTTAACCTCCTATATCGACACATCAAATGAAATTGACATCAAAGTCCTAACCAAAGGTACATCTGCACATCATCGAATCCTAACTGATTATCCTAAATTTTGCATTGGGGAATATTCCTAGTAATATTCCTAATTATCATAATTATCTTTAATTTAATGATTATTTGGCGATAAATCTTATTTATCCTAAAGTTTGATTAATTGAATATTCTTGTGAGCAAGGCTTTTGAGGATACCTGTTCTAAAAATTTTCAAACCAAACAAAGATTTAGATTTTAATCTAGCATGAAATTAATCTAAAATAAAGAAACTCTAAGCTAAGCCACCTCAGATTGAGCTAAAAAATAGGTGCACCCAAGCACTGTTTGATTTGCTCTTGCTTAAGGGGATGTGGGTGTGCTCTCTAAGCACTTGGAGCATGTTCCTTATGCATTTTAGGATGGATTGAGATCCATGAAAACCTCATAAATGGCACAAAACAGGTATAGAACACCTGATTTTCCCCTAAGGCCTCAAGGATCCAAATGATGCTGAAATGAAGATTAAGCTATATGATGTTTATGCTAAGATTGTTATTAACCAAATAGAGATGTGATATGATGCTATGCTTATGCAAAACAATAGAAGAAACTAGGTTAATCCATTAAAGCTATATTAAGATGAGCTAAAAATGCTTGAAAGTAAACTAAATTAGGATGATTATGCTAAGTCTAGAGCTAAATGAGCATGATAACAATGCTTAAAATAAAAGGTGAATGGATGTTTTGCTCTTGGAAATGAGGAGCATTTATAGGATTTGGGAAGGAGGAATGAGTGGCCATGATCAAAATCGTTAAGAGAGGCCAAGATTCATTCAAAGGGGAGCACATGGATTGTGCTAGTTCAGGGCCACCTCCTTGTGACAAGTGTCACAAGGGCATTGGGTTGAAAGATGGGAGGGATGTGCACAATTTGGGAAATGTGCCTAAGGTCAAAGGGTGTAAGAAAGGGGTGAGGGGCTTCTTAAATGCACCATAAATGCATGTAAGAGAGATAAGGAGGCTTTAAATGAATTTAATGCATGTAAGAGAAGTTTCTAAAAGTTTGTTGACTTTGGGTTAAGCTTAGGAGTTGGCTAACCTTGGTTAGGGAATGTGACAGGGTTTAGGGGGGGATTAGGATTAGGATTAGGATTAGGATTAGGATTAGGGGGACAAGGATAAACACTTTCTAGAAGAGTCTAGAACTTCCTTAGGATAAACATGGATTTTAGGAAATAGATAAAGATTTATTTATTTCCATGGTTTAGTTTGAGAATATTTATTAAAATGAATTTAATAAATATGAGGATTAAATATTTAATCTTAATTAAATATTTTGAGTTGGGATTAGGGTTAAGGAATGATGGGATTAGTCTTTAATCGAAATTAAAGAAGGATTAGAAGATTCCAGAAGAGGTTAGTGGTCTTTAGGAAATTGGCCAAGTTTTGGACAAAAAAAAAATTAATTATTTATTTTGAGATTTTTGGTCAATTTATTAATTAAATAATTAATAAATAAGGAGATAATGTTTAAATAAGATTTAAATATTTTTGGGAGGGATTCCTTAATTAAATATTTTTAATTAAGATAAAGGGATTTAATGACAAAAATAAATTAATTAATTAAATAAATAAATAATTAATAAATGATGATGTCATCAGGAATTTTTCAGAAAATAAAAATACTTTATTTTCTAAAGAATTTTTAGGTGTCTACATTTTTCTCCTTTTTGATGCGATGCCGCAAGTGGCATGGCATCAAAGACAAGAAAATAAGATGCCCAAGGCTAGAATTTAGAGGAATGATGAGTTGTGCCCCCTCGAGAAAATAATGCAAGGAGTAAACGTTGTGGAATTTTCTTGAAAGGAAACAGAGAAGGAAAGACTGAGGAAGCAGGGGAGATAAATAACCAAGCTTCCAAGAGCAAATATGGGTGAATGCAAGATGAGATGGAATGAAAAATGCACGATGTAGCTATATGAGGATGCAAGATTAATCTATATGATGCAAGATGCAGGGGATTTGGGGAAGCTCTAAGTGAAAATGTGGAGAGAACAACCTAGTTTAATATAGCAATGCTAGAGACTTGCCAAGGATATTGGGATCACAAGGCCTTGTCACCAGTGTTGCATAGGACTGACACTAAAAAGACATGCAGGGTTGCCCCAACATCACACTTAAAACATAGAGGAGGCATGGTGGAAACAATGCTGAAGAAACCACAAACACATGACTGACTCATAGGCAGAAGAAAATGATAAAAAATACCTTGCCCCAGATTGTCCTCATTCGCTACACACCATGATATAAAAGATCATGGTGACTTTGAGTAGAGAATAATGAGAAGCCATAAAAAAGTAACAAGACCGAAAGGACAAAATCCAAGGCCAAAATGATAACTCCAAAAGACAACCTTTGCCAAGGAGAGAGATTTGATTCGATTGATGGTGGGAAGATTGGTCTAAACGTGTGGAAGGATACATCGACACAGACCTGGTGTGCTTGGTGGAAGATTAGGTCAGACAGGAAGGATACAACTAAGGGGACCTGTGATTAGGCGTAGGTCAAACAAAATAGAAGCATACATCTGTGTGGACCCTATGATGATGGGGAGAATGTTGTGTTGTTGATTGGCAAATGATGTGGTTCAAAGATAGTCATGATGATCAAGGATAGTCGACAATTGATATTGTTGAAGTACAAGGCTGGGTAGGACAAGAGTTTTGATCAAATGTTGTTGCAGGACTAACAAGGATATGTACAACAAGACAATGATAATGGCTGACTGACACAAAGGATGGGACCTAAAGACACATATGTACAAATGAGCTTAGGTGGAGACACAACTGGTGCTATGGTACAAGACTTAGGATAGGATGTACAAAGAACCTGGGGGTGAAGCTAAAACTCCAACGATATGCAAGACGATGCCCCAGTTGGGCTGGAAGGCCAAGATAGACTGACAAATGGATGTGTCCAGAAATGACACAGATTTGGGAAGGACATATCCCAACAATGATGATTGGATTGAGATCAAGGTTTGCTACAAGACTAAGGATGTGATTTGATCGGTTGGCTTGATCTTGGATATTGGATTTTGGATAGCTAGAGGATGTGGAGAGGATTGGAAGATTGCTAGAAGACTACTAGGAATGTTTGGATAGGGATGAATGGCATTGGATTGCAATGAGGTTAGCCTATAGCTAGATACCAATGACAAGGGAAGATACCAGGTGATGGAAAGATGGAGGAAATGCTTAGGATGAGGATGATGGAACTGCTAGGAGATTTGGATGGAGGAAGATTTGGATTTGGATGGAAGAACACTTGAGGATTGGATAGAGGAAGATTTGGGGAGATTGGATGGTAGATTTTCTTGAGGATTGGAAGATGGATGATTTTGGATGAAAGATAGTCTCCAAGGAATATGTTACCAAGGAATAAGATGCCTCTTGCTTAGGATAGTTCATTCATTCAGAGGTAGTAGGATGGGGTATGATTCGATAGAAGATATGTTGACAAGAGGATGAGGAAAGTAGATGGAAGCTAGGATGAATGGATTGGATAGAGGATATGTAGCTAAAAAGTGTGATGGATGCCAAGAAGGTGCCCAAAAGCATGTATACCTGGTAGTCTTTGTTTTGTCATCAAGATCCAAAGGAGGATGAAGGAGGTGAGAGACAAATGGGATGGAGGAGATGTTGGATAAGATGGAAGAAGGGAATGGCCCCCAACTACAGAAAGGAATTGGGGGGACCTACACATGATGCCTGTTTGCCAGGTTTTCACCATGGTACTTGTCCAAGGTGCTTGAATTGCCAAGTTTTGACCATAGGACAAATGTTTTTCTTTTTTTTTGATATTTTTCTCTTGATTTTTCCAATTTTTATGGATTTTCTATTTTTTTCTGACTAGATGCTAACCTTCTGATATTTTTGATCTGTTGCTATCTTTCTTCACTAATCTTCTATTTTGTTGCTGACATTTTCTAATTTGTTGATGCCTTTCTAATTCGTTGCTTTCTTTTTTATTTCTCTGGATGTTGGTACAACTTCGCTAGGATGGATGGATTATGCAAAGGCATGGATGAGATGGGGTAGATGGGAAATATGGTGGTAGAAAGTGTTTGGATGGAAAGATGGAAAGTGATCATGATAGGGGGATGTTGTCAAGATCAACATTGATACATGTTGCGAGGAAGATGGATGAAGTGGATGGGTTTAAGAAGATATAGGTAGATAGGATGGAGGATTTATGCTAGGAGATTTAGGATCTTTGGGACCCAAAAGAGATTGAGGAGATGGAGGAGAAGAATGAGTAGCTTGGGGATTAGCAACTTTGAATGCCAGTGTGGATATTTCTATTAGATGCATTACATTTTTTTGCTTTGGGATCCACATCATTTTTTCTTTAGCTTTGGTGGGCCTTTGTGGCCATTGGTATGCATCAGATTTTGCTTTTTCTTTGTTAGGCCTTTGTGGCCATAAGAATGCTTTAGATTGCTTGATTAGATTTTGCTTTGCTTGAGCATGTCGTTTAGACTGGACATGGCAATCCTTGGATTTTTGTGGATATTTCCCTTTATGCATATTGGATATGGCATCCAAACTGTGGGGAGCATCAGAGTGAATATGAGGAGATGTGCAGGATGGAGGAAATAGAGATGGAGAGATGGAAGATTGGTAGATATGATATGTGGGAATGTGCCTTTGTTGATCTTGACTAGGGATGCTTGGATTTTGGATGAAGGTCTGAGTAGGATAAGATGGGGGATCATATTTTGGGATGTAAGGGCCCAAAATGGATTTGGTATGTGGAGGATATGTGCTAGTAGATTTTGGGACATAGGGACCTAAAATGGATTTGGAGGATGAAGGAGGAATGTGATAGGTTGTCCTGGGCTATAATGATGGAGGAGGAGGAATAGCATTGTATGTTTTGGGAGATGTGATGGTGGGTTTGGAAGGATGCTTGAATTTAGCTTTAGTTGTACCAACATTTTTGGAGGAAGTGCCTTCGCTTGGTGTGTGACCAATTCCACATGATTTTGGATGTTTCTTGTCTTGAATGGGCTTCAGATTTCCTTGTTCATGAGAGCCTAGGCCTTTGCCTTGATAATTCCATTTCTTGAGCATTTTATCCAAACAAGGATATTTTTGACTTGGGGAATATGATAAACATCTAGTTTCTAGTTCCCTAATGGAAGATATGAAACTAATTTCTTCTACTTCAAGTGGACTGCCTTTGAAAAATGTAAGTGATCCAAGAGGATAGAGTGATGGTAGTGGGATAGTTTGGATTGGAAGATCCTCAAGAGGAGAGGATATGATGGTGGGATTTTGACTAGGATTGGGGGATGGTAATGGATCTTCAGTTGGAGAAACTGGGATGATAGGATCTTGGATTAGAGGAATTGGGATTGTAGGATTTTGGATTGGGGGTGATGGAAGCAATAGAACATGTGATGGGGGAAGTGAAAGGATTGGATCTTGATTATCTTCAATGGGTACTTCAACATGCTTTTGGGAAAGATCTTGACATGATAGGATTTGTGTGGATAGAGTGATGGGGGATGTATGGATGGACTCTTTAGAGGGGGTGGATGGAAGGATGGGAGATTCTATAGCTGTGATGTCTGGAAGAAGGAAGAACTCTTCAGATGGTATGGATGAAAGGATGGAAGATTTTGTAGCTGTGATGGCGGGAAGAAGGGTGAACTCATGAGGCTCATTAGATATGTTTTGGATAATACTAGGAGGAGGTAATGTTGGTAGGCATTGGATGGAGACTTTAGATGGAAGGGACTCAATGATGCTAGGAGAGGGAAGAGGATCAATGTACGAAATGCAAATGATAGATGGGAGCGATGGATGGGCCTCATCAGTGATGGCTTCACATGAAGGTTTGAGATGGCATAGCCCTTCAACTCTAGGAGTGGGATTTTTTGTTGGCTTCCTTGTGAAACTCCTTGGAGACTTCTAGATTGGAGGAGGTGAGGGATTAGAATGTGTAGAAGATGGGGAGCTTGGATGGTCCTCACATGAAGGTGGGGTGGAAGATTTTGAACTTGCTTGAGGGGATGATGGTGTTGAAGAGGTAGAGGTGATGGATCGAGGTATGGGATATGAAGCGATTTGAAGGATGAACTCTGCATGTGGGAGGGCATTTTTGGAAATGTGTTTTGGAATAGAAGATGGTGGATTGAGATAGGATGGAGGATTGGGGAAAAGGATTGGAAGAGTAGGATTTTGATTTTGAATCGGGATTGGAGGATAAGTAGATGGAGGATTTGGATAAAGGATGGGACAACTAGGATTTTGGATTTGGGAATAATTTGGAGGATGGGTGGATGGAGATTTTAGATAAGGGAAGTAGCATGAAGTGTTTCTATGGGATGATGGTGATTGGGATATGACCATAGAGGAAGGTGGCGGTATGAAGGATGCATATGGAGGATGTGTAGGTTTTAGATAGGGATAAGTTGTGGATGGATAAGATAATGGATTTGCCTTGCCGAGGACATGAAAGGGAGTGCTAGTGGATAAGCATGAAGGCATGATAGGATATTTTGGAGGAATGATTGGATGTTGGGGAATGTTTGGAGCAAACTTGCTAAGATTTTAAAAATATGCATCGTGATCTACAAGGCTTTCATCATCATCAGGATAGGATGGATTGAGAGGAGAGACATAATAACCAAACTCATCATAATAGTTTTGAGACATGCTGACTTGCAGATGAGTTGGATAAGGATGAAGGATGAAGATGGACTGGAAGACTAAGACTTGGACTGGGATGATTCACAGAATCAGACTTAGGTTTGGATTTGGCTCAAGTTTGGAAGAAAATTGACTTTAGAGGAAGACAGACAAGGGGATGGGGGATGACCAAGATGACTCTACTAACCTAAGATAGGAGGAAAGGATGACAAGACTGGATTGAATATGACTCGAAGACCATGATTTGAGATTCTGAAAGCTTTGGACATTTTCTAGATTTTGGGAGGATTTGGACTGACATGGCAATTTTGAGTATCTTGAACCAAGTTGTAGGTCAGTTTGATGTTTTTTCAAGGGCAAAGGATAGATTTCAACAAAGATTTTTGGATAAGCAATCTCCATAAGGGACAAAGCAACCTTGTGGGATACAAATAGGATGACTGACTTTGATAAAGCTTTGAAAGTGTATGTTCCAACAATGTTTTCATAATGTATTTGACTATCAAGCACTTCAAGCAGATCTACCTAAGGAAGGTGAGTATCAAAATCACTTGCCCACAGCTTGGTACCCCCTAAAAGGGAATACAAATGGTGAGTAATCTTGAGGCGACCCGGTAAACCCTTTGGAATTGGTCCTTGCACAAGGACTTTGATACTTTCAGATGTAGATAGGGTAGCCTCTATTTTATCAAGTTTTTAATAGTTCTGTGGAGTCTCCATACCCAGTTATGCTGACCGCCTATGACTCACTTAAGAGCCTAGCCAACAACGCTGGGGGAGGAATATTTACCATCCCCAAACATTTGCATTTGGCACAAAACACCTGTGGATTAGGAGATATAAGTGAGTACTTTTTGCCTTCACTTTATTTATATACTGGTCAGGGGGGATACCAGTTTGAGGTGATTCTCCGAGGAGGAAGTGCTTTTCTCCCTGGATAGGCCTCGCTAAAAGTAAAATAAGTGAACTTGTCAGAGTCCAAATGTTCTACGTTGCTTACTTTAATAGGATTTTGCAAGAAAATGAAAGCTCCTAGATGCATGTCAAGCAAGTTGTTCTTTCTTCCAAATTGATTAAGTGTGTTTGAACTTTGAAAACTTCTAAAGACACAAGTGTTTAAAGTTTGATTTGTTCTTTCTCCAAAAAGTAAACAATTTGAGTGATTGCAAGTTCTTTCTTTGAGCACTCAAGATTGAGATTGGCGTGTTGATTTAGAACTTTGAAAAGAGCTTTGTTTTATCCATAGATCATTCAAGATTGAGTTTGGTTCTGTAATTCAAAGAAGAAGGAATAGGGATGCCTGTTCTTTCCAATTTAGATCATTCAAGATTGTGTTTGATTTTCAAAATGATAATGACTCTTAGGACTTAAGTTCTTTGTTCCTTAATTTCATTCAAGATTTATTTTGATCTTTGTTTGTAATAAGGAAAATGAATCCAGTCCCAATCCGAGAGAAAATTAAGACAAAAAAACAAAACAAAAGCGACATTGTCTAGCAAATATGTGATGCTAGAAAATGTATAGGCGACACTAGCAATCTCTTAGGCGACATTTAAAAGTTTACAGGTGACAGATAAATATGCAAAGGCGACGGAGAAAGTGCATAGGTGACAGGGAAAAAGTGCACATGCGATAGTTCAATTTTTACAAGCGACAAAGAAATGGTTCCAGACGACAGAGATAGATTTATAGGCGACAATGGAATTATTACAGGCAATAAATAAAATCTGGAACATGATAATGAATGATTACAAGAGACACTTTTGTATTCGAAGGCATAAAATTTTATCTCGCAGGCGTGATTACTTATGTTGCAGGTGACAGAAGAAGAATTTTGAGACAGATAGAAGTTATCGATGGTGGAAATCTGTCAAAAAATAGGCGTCGATATAGAGCTTGTAGGCATGATTTAATTGCTTATAGGCATGATTTAATTGCTTGTAGGTGACATTTAATTACTTGTAGGTGACATTTCATTGCTTGTAGGCATGATTTAATTTCTTGTAGGCAACATTTAATTTCTTTTAGGTGACATTTCATTGCTTGTAGGTGACATTTCATTTGTTTCCTGCAAATACGAGAATACAAAGTATGATCTAATCAAAGTGATTGTGGTTTTGGGTCCCACCAGGTGTGCCAGAATGTGAGCAAGGCTTTTGAGGATACCTATTCTAAAAATTTTCAAACCAAACAAAGATTTAGATTTTAATCTAGCATGAAATTAATCCAAAACAAAGAAACTCTAAGCTAAGCCACCTCAGATTGAGCTAAAAAATAGGTGCACCCAAGCACTGTTTGATTTGCTCTTGCTTAAGGGGATGTGGGTGTGCTCTCTAAGAACTTGAAGCATGTTCCTTATGCATTTTAGGATGGATTGAGATCCATGAAAACCTCATAAATGGCATAAAATAGGTATAGAACACCTGATTTGCCCCTAAGGCCTCAAGGATCCAAATGATGCTGAAATGAAGATTGAGCTATATGATGCTTATGCTAAGATTGTTATTAACCAAATAGAGATGTGATATGATGCTATGCTTATGCAAAACAATGGTAGAAACTAGGTTAATCCATTAAAGCTATATTAAGATGAGCTAAAAATGCTTGAAAGTAAACTAAATTAGGATGATTATGCTAAGTCTAGAGCTAAATGAGCATGATAACAATGCTTAAAATAAAAGGTGAATGGATGTTTTTCTCTTGGAAATGAGGAGCATTTATAGGATTTGGGAAGGAGGAATGAGTGGCCAAGATCAAAATCATTAAGAGAGGCCAAGATTCATTCAAAGGGGAGCACATGGATTGTGCTAGTTCAGGGCCACCTTCTTGTGACAAGTGTCACAAGGGCATTGGGTTGAAAGATGGGAGGGATGTGCACAATTTGGGAAATGTGCCTAAGGTCAAAGGGTGTAAGAAAGGGGTGAGGGGCTTCTTAAATGCACCATAAATGCATGTAAGAGAGATAAGGAGGCTTTAAATGCATTTAATGCATGTAAGAGAAGTTTCTAGAAGTTTGTTGACTTTGGGTTAAGCTTAGGAGTTGGCTAACCTTGGTTAGGGAATGTGACAGGGTTTAGGGGGGGATTAGGATTAGGATTAGGATTAGGGGGACAAGGATAAAGACTTTCTAGAAGAGTCTAGAACTTCCTTAGGATAAACATGGATTTTAGGAAATAGATAAAGATTTATTTATTTCCATGGTTTAGTTTGAGAATATTTATTAAAATGAATTTAATAAATATGAGGATTAAATATTTAATCTTAATTAAATATTTTGAGTTGGGATTAGGGTTAAGGAATGATGGGATTAGTCTTTAATCGAAATTAAAGAAGGATTAGAAGATTCCGGAAGAGGTTAGTGGTCTTTAGAAAATTGGCCAAGTTTTGGGCAAAAAATAAATAAATAATTTATTTTGGGATTGTTGGTCAATTTATTAATTAAATAATTAATAAATAAGGAGATAATGTTTAAATAAGATTTAAACATTTTTGGGAGGGATTCCTTAATTAAATATTTTTAATTAAGATAAAGGGATTTAATGGCATAAAAATAAATAAATTAATTAAATAATTAATTAATTAATAAATGATGATGTCATCAGGAATTTTTTAGAAAATAAAAATACTTTATTTTCTAAATGATTTTTAGGTGTCTACAATTCTCAATATTTAATTAATTAGATTTAATTCTGCCACTTAATTATTTAATTGAAGTTAATTATATTTATTCCTAAATTGTATTATTTAATTTTGACAATAAATCCAAAATCCTATGAATAATTGATTAAATTCTTATTTAATTAATTAAAGCAAGTTGTCAATTTTTAATAATATTTTTTTTGAATAAAAGTTTGAAAAATAATTGACTAACCCATAAATCAATTGTTTTATTTTTCAAAATCAGTTAAGTTGGAAATAAATCACTTTATTATTAAATTAATTCCTAAATAAATCATGCACAATCACAAAAGCAGACAACTATCAATTATCAATTAAAGCTAAACTCTATTTTGAGCTGAACTCTGCTTTTGCATATTTTTGTGAGTTAAATATCCTTTATTTAAAAATAACTCAAAAATAAACCTGAATTATTTGAGTGATTTATGGTTTTTTTTCATGCACCTCCAAAGCCTTGGATTTCTATAAATTAAGGCTTCAGCTCATCTCAAAATATCTCATAATTTTGCAAACTTATGCTGGCGAATTGCTATTTGGAGAATCAAAGCTTCTTTGCGAATCAACCACGTTTGTGAGATCACTTTTGTTTTCATATTATTTCTTAGAATCATTACATATAAAGTTTTCATATAGAATAGATTCATATTAGATTTCTCATATTATTGCTTAGAAAATCCAAAAAAATAGATTAATTGCATTCATTCCATATCTAGATTTTGCATTTAAATCCTTCGTTTAGGTGTTGTCAAGGTCACTGATCTCGGTCCAATCTAAGAATACATACTCGCATCTACTAGAAGGTAGTAAATCACCTGGTTAGTTTAGTTTTCAATTACTTGCACGATTTTGATTTCAACTAACCTCTAATGTTTTATTGAAGTGTTGTGTCTACAGATCAGGTATAAAATTCACACACACAGGAGTCAATGGCTCTATGTACACCTCTTGAGCACTCTCATGAGATGTAGATGCTCCATGAGGTGTTGCAGCCTCTGTAGCTACGTCTCCTATATCCTCCTGATCAATAACATGTAATTGATATATATCAACATCATTAAGTGGTCTGAGGCACATATCCTTGCATATAATGCAAATATGGGGCTCGCATACATGTGAACTCTAATGAGATGTCGATGCACCAACATCATCCACACTACGAGGAAACACTGATCTAGTCTGTGTGATCAATTGATCACTCAGTAAATGAATAGCCCTAATAGTCTATGAGGCAGTCTTTGTAATGATATCAGGATGCTGCACTCGAGGAGGGGGTATGACATCAGTGGGGGGGACAAAGGTAGTGGCATTTTTGCACTGGGAAAATGGCCTAGTTTGAGGAGCTCCTCTACCTATGCCCACGTTGGGCCTCATACTCCAATAATCAACATGGTGACCAAGCATAAATTCAGCATACAATTTTTTTATGAAATAAAATGGGACCTCCAAATTTCTATGGGGTGGTTTATCAAAAATCATCCACTAATGATCCCAAAAGTTTGTGCGCATTGCTTCATTTGTGCACCATTTTATTGATAATTTGGGCTTTTGGGGGTCAACTAGTATTCCAATTTTAGGATTGACAAAAAGGGTGGCTATATCTTCCTTACTTATATTAAGGGCCACAATCCCATCATGGTTAAGCCTGTCATCAAATTGGGCGTGCATATCATCACGCCAATGAAGAGTAGCATTATGTTGCTGTGTGAGTGTGTCAATATTTTCAACAATTGTATTTAGTGTGGCAAGCATGGGACCTAATGTAGGTATATTTTGATATGTGTTTTGGAAACCTCATATTGTGGTCAAATTATCTTGTATCAATCTTCTAAAGATTGAGGGTTTTGACATGGGGGATTTTTTTTGGGGATCATTATTTGGTGCAGGAGGGTTATTTTCTTCATTGTTGTCAGCCATGCCTAATTAAATAAATAAATAATCTAAATTTCAATCTAATTTCATATAGTATTACAAATATAAATAGAAAACCCTATTTCAACAAAAAAATGACATTTGGCATGAAAATTAAATAAAATAATCAAAATAAACAAAAAATTTACTTACCGAATATGCTGGGAGTCAAATTTGTGGTCGCCAAAATCAGATACCTGAAAATATATCATGTATCTAATATATCAAGCCATTATCCCAAGCAAAAGATGTGAAGAGAAATGAGGAAAAGGGCTCACGGGTTTTGGATTTATGCCACAAGTATCGGGTACCCGATTAGGCCTATGCTTTGGTATCAAGTTTTCCCAGGTGTACTAACACTCAGGCCTACTCAAAAGTCAACAAGCATTTTCATGCACTTTTGGATGAGTGAAAAGTGAATAGTTTTCACATCACCACTTTTTGGCCTCTCATGATCTTGCACATACCCTATTTGATCCACACAATGTTTGAAAAATTCATAGTTGTAGTAATATACTCAACCTTGGTAGTAGACTGTGAAATACAACTTTTCTTGATTATCCATGCCACTAATCTTTCTCGTAAAAATAAATCTCCTCCACTTGTTCTTTTCTTGTCATCAACATTACCTTCCCAATAAACATTAGTGTATACCTTTAGATCAAAATCTCCATTCTTTTTGTACCATAATGCAAAGTCCATAGTTCCTTTCAAATATCTAAATATTTTTTTACTGTAGACATGTGTGTTTCCTTTAGGTTGGTATAAAATATTGCAATAATCCCAACATAATGAACAATATCAGGTCTTCTATAAATAACATATTGTAACTTTCCAATCATATATCGGTAGAGTGTTTTATTTACTTCCTTTGTTTCATCTTCCTTCGACAATTTGCAGCTAGTAGCCATCAGTGTACTAACTAGTTTTGACTCTTCTATACTAAATGTCTTTAGGATCTCCTTGATATACTTTGAGTGTGTGATATAGATCTCATCTTTAACTTGTTGAATTTTTAGTCCAATAAAGAATTTTATCTCTCCTATCATGGACATCTCAAATTCATTTCTCATCTCTTTAGCAAATGATTTACACAATGATTTATTTCCTCTAAATATAATGTCATCAACTAATATTTCAACAATCAGAATCTTATCATTACTGTAACATTTCAGATACAAATTGTTGTTGTCACTTGTTCTTTGAAATCCAATCTTGATTAAATATGAGTGTAATCTTTCATACCATGCTCAGGGTGCTTATTTCAAACCGTATAGTGCCTTGTGTAGTTTTCATACCATATCCTAGTTAGAATTCTCAATAAATCCTTTAGGTTGCTCCATGTAAAATTCTTCTTCAATAATTCCATTAAAAAATGCAGACTTAACATCCATTTGATAAACTTTGAATCCTTTATATACAACATATGCAAGTAAAATTCCCACACCTTCTAATCTAGCAACATGGGAACCATAGTCAATACCTTCTACTTGTCCATATCCCTTGCATACTAATCTTACTTTATTTATGATCACATCTCCTTTTTCATTGAGTTTATTCCTAAAAATCCACTTTGTACCAATCACATTCTTGCCTTCAGGTCTTGGTACTAGTGATCAAGTGTTGTTCTTTTCAATCTGATCAATTTCTTCTTTCATTTCATTAATCCAATCTTCATTTTCTAGTGCATCCTTGACTATTCTTGTTTCAAATTAAGAAATCAAACATGTATTATCTCTTAACTTACTTCTTGTCATGAATCCTGCATTCTTGTCACCAATTATTTTTCTTGGTGAGTGTTGTGTCCTCAAATACTTAGCTAAAATAAGCTAGATAGATTTTTCATCATTATTTTCATCTCTCGGTTGAGCCTTAATTGGTTCCTCAGTTTCTTCTTGTAGCTCGGGTAAAGTATCAGAAATCCATTCTTGTACATATACAAATCTTTGATAATCTTTTGGTTCCTTTTTTCTATCTTCTCCATTTATTTTTGCAAATTCATCAATCCTCACATTTTCATTTTTCACAATTTTGTTAGTAGTCTTATTTAGACATTTATAAGCTTTACTCTTTGTGGAGTATCCTAGGAATATACCTTCATCTCCTTTTGAATCAAACTTTCCATTCCTAGCATCTTATAGAATATAGCACCTACTTCCAAAAAATTTGAAGTAGCTAATATTTGGTGTATGCCCATACCAGAGTTTATAGAGATTTTTTTTTGTACCTTTCTTCAATTGTACTCAGTTGAGAGTGTAGACAACAGTACTAATTGCTTCTCTCCAAACTGTTTGTGCAACCTCTTTTTCAATCAACAATGTTCTATCACGATCAACTATTGATATTTTCCTTGTTTCAACTATGTCATTTTGTTGTGGAGTCTGTGGGGCAAAGACTTTCCTTTTAATTCCATTCTCATTGTAGAAGATAGTAAATTCATCAGAGATAAATTCACCTCCTCTATCAAATCTTAAGCATTTCAGCTACTTACATGTTTCCTTTTCAAATCTTTCCTTGTACCATTTAAACATTTGAAACACATCATATTTTTCTTTTAGAAACATTGCCAATATCATCCTTTAGTAGTCATTGATAAACAAAATGAAATACCGATCACCATAATAGCTTTTAATTCTCATAGGGCCACAAGGATCAGTATGAACTAATTCCAAAATACCATTAGATGAATAAGACTTTCTTGAGAAACTTGATTTTGTAATTTTACCAATTTTACATTCCTCACACATCAGTTTATCAGGCCTACTTGATTTTGGTAGACCTTTGACTCTATTCTTCTTACTCACTTTGATCATGTTGTCAAAATTTACATGACAGAGTCTTTTGTGCCAAATCATACAACCTCAAGTTTAACAAACAAGAAAATTTTGTATCGGTATCAAGGTAGAATAAGTTACCTTTAGATTGTTCACTGGTTCCAATCAAATTTCCAGCAACACCATAGATCTTCACTTTTCTATTTTGAAACTCCAGTTGGTGGACAATGTTTTTCAATTGTGAAACACTCAATAAGTTGTATTTTAGTCCTTGAAACCAATAAGAATTATCACATTCATTCTTTTCATTTAGAATAAAGGATCCTTTTCCTCTTACAAAACATGGAACATCATTTCCAAAACTAACGAATCCTCCATCATACTCTTCTAAGTTCTCAAACTTATCAATGTCACCATTCATATGATGTGAGAAACCACTGTCAATTATCCATGGGTTGGTTTTTATAACACAATAAATAAGGTCATTTTCATCTTCATACCTTTCTTCTTTTGAATCATCTTTCATAGTGACATAGAAAACTTCCACACTTTCTTCTGTGTCATCGGATTCATCATCGGTTACTCATTCCTTAGATAGGTAGCATGATTTATTTCCTTTGTCCTTGTAGTCTGTAAACCTTTGGTCACTTTTATCATTCATGTCATTATCAAGACATCTAGATGCAATGTGTCCAATCTTATTACAATTAAAACAATTCAGAGGTAGTTTACATTTATACTTTCATTTTCCTCTCGGTAGCCTCTTTGCCAGTAGTGCTTCCAATTCATCTTGTTCTTTCTCTTCAATTAATATAATGTCATAGTCACTTCCACCTATTCTATAGTGACTCTCTCTTTCTTTTCTTGAACTTCCAATGGTTAGAGATGACTTAAAAGTTGTTTCAATAGTTGGTAGATTGTTATCATAATTATTAAAATCAAATGCAGTCAGCTTACCAATTAAGGAATCAAGAGTAACAGTACAGACTTGAATAACATACTTGGATGAAAGAGTTATAAGAATTTTTCTTACCACTTCTTCACCAGTTAGTGTTCCACCAACTCCTTTGATAGCATTTACTACTTTTATTATGAAACTATATTGTGCAATGTTCTCTTCTTCTTTCATTCTCATCTCATCAAATTTTCCTCTCAAACTATCAACCTTTGATTTTTGTACATGCAAATCACCTCCATAAACTAGTGCAAGTTTGTCCCACATCTCTTTTGGAGTAATACAATCCTTAATGTCAATGAATTCAGCATCATTAAGGGAAGAATCAATTTCAATCATTACCAAGTTATGTTCCTACTTTTCTCTCACTTGATTAAGTGTCATTGGTCTAGGAGGTGGTGTAGTGTAGTCAGTATACAAATGATTAAGTGCCAAATCTCCAATCCAAGATAGGTATAACCTCATCCTTATTTTCCATGTAGAGAAACTCTCCTTGTTCAGCTTAGGTACTTCTCTCCTATACATCTTTGGATATTTTACTCAAGTCTTTCAAAATTATCCATTTGGAGTACTTAGCTCTAATACCAATTGTTGGATTATGGAGAGGGGGGGGTGAATCAGTAATCCTTGATTCTCTGTACCTTAAAAAATTTCTCTGATTAAAATTAGTGTCAACTCTGTCATACACACTTCAACATTTATTAACAACAATAAATTAACTTTATCAATCAACAATAACAATCACAATATTCATTCAACACATATAATACTATTATTTAACATGGAAATCCAATTTGGGAAAACCCATTGTGGGAATTGTCACCCACTAAAGAAATACTCTTCTAAAGTACACTTGGTTAAAAGATAATCTGGTTAAAAATTACAATACACATTGTTAAGTGTGACTTAGTTAAGGTATTTTCCTCATATCTGTTAAGATCTTTTCCCTATTAGGAGTGACCTAGTTAAATGACTTCAAACACTCTTTTAGAATGTTACCTTTTATAAGGATTTTACAATAAGACTGTTAATTCCACTCGGTTAAGAGATTTTTCTATTACAAATGTTAATAAGAAACAATAGATAAATTGACCTATAAATCTACAACTATCCTTTACATAATCAGATCCTATGTGTGTTCTTTGTCCTCACTTAAATCCTTCACTTTCCAATGGCTTCAACACTTCATCAAACTCAGCTTTCTGACTTAGAATTCAACCTTTTTCTTCTTCACTACATCATTTGATGACTCAATATCCCTTCAACTTGCCAACCTTTTGTCCATACAATTTTATGCTTTATATAGAATTTTTTTTTCCACTTAATCTCCTTTATCATGTTTTCTTTTGATTAATTTCAACCATCGAATCATCCTCATACATTAATTAAATGAATTTAGAGCTTGGTAAAATGTTTTATCATCACCTTGGAACTCAAGCTTTCTTGGAACTTGTACCTATTAATCCTATTGAGAATTAATGGTTGTCATTAGTATCATTCAATCATAGAGTTGGTAAAGGAGACAAAATAGGACATTCAGTCAATACACAAAGCCTATACACCAAGTAGGACATAAGGCAAATACCCAAGTTAACCAAACATAGCTTTGACTGAGTACCGAGCACAATAGTCACAAAGCATTCATATAAACTGAGCACCATTTAATTATTGAGTGATGAATGCAGTGAACACCATGTGAAATAGGAAATGACATAGCAGTTTGGAATGGCACAAACATCAAGGAAAATAGTTTACACTGATCATAAAATGGTTTACCAAGATCAAGAAATAATTTAATACGGATGTAATCCTTAAATTGTTGATGATTCCTATGTATTGTAGATCTAGGTTATTTATTTCCACCATTGATCTTAGGTTTTCTAAGATATTGTAAAACCCTAATTAGGTCAAATCAGTTTGATATAAATTTGTAAGGATGTCATTTGATGAATATATCATCAAAAAGTAGCCACACTCAGGATATTAGAAGATCAGATAGGGTTTTGACATAAGGATTTGACAAAGGTGTCCAATTTTTCAAAATAGACATAAGGCTACCAAGCAGTAGAGAAGGACATACACATCACTAAAAGGTGATATCTTTATAGTATTTTATAGATTTGAATCAGGAAAGTTTGACTTTCTATTTATAGATATATCATATTGTTACTCTTTAACCATTGTAGCAGATTTCTAAATCTCTTAACAGAGTGAACTTAACAGTTCTATTGTAAATATCTTAACCAAGTGCACACTTGATTGTGTTGCTAAAATCCTGTAACCAGGTAGATCTAGATGATATTATTATTACTCCTAATAGGGTAAGATCACCAGAAGTGATCACAATCTTTTTAGCCTTAACTGACATAATTTGTTACTGCAGTAGTGAATATTTGTGGGTGTCATCCCCATCACGATTTTTACCTTCTAACAAGGGTTTCTGCAATACCAAAACATTTGTGTTATGTGTATGAATTTTCATGAATGGTTTTGATTAGATTACATGTATTTAAATTTCAGTTATATTTTGAATGTATGTTACATGGAATGGATTCAGTCGGTTAATGATATCTATGCTTCCAAAGTTTCGGTCTTGAAAAGTTTTTAAGGTACTGATTAACCCCTCCCCTCTCAATATATATCTTTCCATAATCCCAACAATTAGTATTAGAGCTAGTTCTCTTGTTTTGGAAAGTTTAATCACTAAAGAGAAAAGATCTTAAGGATGGAAAGGTATAAGCTTGATAAGACTATTGAGAATCAAAGAATACAGATGCAGATCTACATTGAAAAATTCAAGGAAGCTAAAGAAGAACTGAGAAAGTAACTGATCAAAAGGAAGGATATGGGACTTCAGTATAATGAGATTGATTATCATGAAGAAGAGATAGATGATCCATTTGAGGCATCTAGATCTAGATCTGGTAGCATATTTGATGCATTTGAAGGAACCATGGGTCTGTGCAAGATCATGAGGGGCCAAAAAGTGGTGATGTGAAAAATATTCACTTTTCACTCGTCCAAAAGTGCATGAAAGCACTTGTTGACTTTTTAGTAGGCCTAGGTATCAGTACACCTGGGCAAAGCTACCACCAAAGCACATACCTAATTGGGTACCCGATAATATCGGGTACCCGATATTTTTGGGTACCTGATAAATGTGGCATATATCCGACACCCACGAGCCCTATTCTTCATTTCCTAGCATGATTTTTTCAAGTTTCTAACCACATTTTTTTGATACCCGATATATTTTTGGATACCTGATATTGGAAACCCCAAATTCGACTCCGAGCATATTTGGTAAGTAGTTAATTGCATATTTTTATTAATTTATTTCATTTTCATTATAAATGTAGCATTTTTTAAAAAAATAGGGTTTTGTATATATATTTGTAATAATATTTGAAACTTAGATTTGTTTTTTATTTAATCAGGCATGGCTGACAACAATGAAGAAAATAACCTTCCAAATAACAATCTCGAAAATAATCCCCCATATCTAAACCCTAAATCTTTACAAGATTTGATAGAAGAAAATTTGAACACAATACGAGCTTTCCAAAACACGTATCAAAATATACCTACATTAGGTCCCAAGCTTGCCACACTAAATACAATTGTTGGAAATATTGACACACTCATGCAACAACATAATGCTACTCTTCATTGGCACGATGATATGCGCGCCCAATTTGATGATGGGCTTGACCATGATGGGATTGCGGCCCTTAATATAAGTAAGGAAGATATAGCTGCCCTTTTTGTCGATCCTAAAACTGGAATACCAGTTGACCCCAAAAAGCCCAAATTATCAATAAAATGGTGCACAATGAAGCAATGCACACAAACTTTTGGGATTGCTTGTGGATGGTTTTTGATAAACCACCACATAGCAATTTGGAGGTCCCATTTTGTTTCATTAAAAAATTGTATGCTGAGTTTGTGCTTGGTCACCATGTTGATTATTGGAGTATGAGGCCCAACATGGGCGTAGGCAGAGGAGCTCCTTAGACTAGGCCATCTTCCCAATGCTGAAAGGCCACTACCTTTGTCCCCCCCACTAATGTCACACCCCCTCCTCCAGTGCAGCATCCCGATATCATTTATGAGGTTGCTGAACTGACTACTAGGGCCATTCATTTATTGAGTGATCAGTTGATCACACAGACTAGGTCAGTGTTGCCTCCTATGGATGCTGCTAGCGCATCAAAATCTCATCGAAGTTCACATGTATGCGAGCCCCATATGTGCATTATGTGTAAGCATATGTGCCTCAGACCGCTTACTGATTCTGATATATATCAGTTTCATGATATTGATGAGGGAGATACAGCAGAGGCTGTTGCAGAGGCTGCAACACCTCATGGAGCATCTACATCTCATGAGAGTGCTCAGGAGGTGCACGTAGAGCCATTAACTCCTGTTGATATGGTAAGAGTAAACATTATAAATAAATTTGTCACATGACTTATTTAATTTAAAAATAATTTATTTATTTAGATTAGTTTTAATGATTGCATGCACATATGTATATATATTTTTTCCATTTATGTTCAGTCGATGACATAGGAGGAGGTGAGACAGGTGGATGAGTCCACACTTTTTGATGGAATATGGATCAAGTGACTGAGAGGGGGGGTGAATCAGTCAACCATATATTTCTTTACAATTAATTCTTTCCAGATCCCTTAGGATATCTTAACAATGTTATCTGTATTAGCACTCGGTAAATAGATTGCAGTAATTTTGAAGATGCAGAAAGTATTAGCAAAATTATCTTTTAGATATTCATCAGCACTAGTGTATGATTAAGATAGCAATTAAGAACACAAGAGACACAAGATTTAACGTGGAAACCCAATATGGGAAAAACCACCAATGTATCTAGATACTGATTTTCACTTTTCTGAAGTGATGCCCGGTTAGAAGCCAACCCAGTAAAAGGTTACAAAACACACTGTTAGGTGTGACCTTGTTAGAGGATTTAAAACACCCTGCTAGGAGTGGCCTGGTAAGAGGTCTTGAAAACAATTCAATGGAATTGTCACCTTGTTAGAGGATTTACAATATGGTTGTTAAACCAACTCGGTTAAGAGATTTAGAATTCACTGTTACAATGATAAGAAGGTAACAATGAAAAAAAAATGACCTGTATAATAATGCAACTATCTTGCTGATTACAGATCTTTGTTCTGCATATGTCTGATCCTTTCTAATCGAATAAATCTATGCTGCACCTCAAGGATATCTGAACATCCTTCACAAATTCACACACACCTTTCCTGTCTTTCTTCTGTAAATCTTCTGCTGTATTTCTTGTTTACTTTTCACATTTGACCTTTTATTTATATGATTTTAGATTTTTCAAATTGACATTATTTAGTATAACAGTCGGCTGAATTAAGCAAACTCTATTTGCAAAAATCCTTCAAGGGCTGACAGTGCTTGGTGACCATAACTTTCTATAATCTTTCGAAGACCGAGGGAACTCGGTAAACACCGACAATCCTTTACCTTCGATAACCGACTGAACTCGGTAAACACTAACTTTTCTTCGATGATCGACTGAACTCGGTAAACACTAAGTTTTCTTCGACGACCGACTAAACTCGGTAAACACTAACTTTTCTTCGATGACCGACTGAACTCGGTAAACACTAACTTTTCTTTGGTAACCGAGTGAACTCGGTAGACACTGATTTTCTTTGATAACCAAGTGGACTCAGTAAGCACTAATATTCCTGTCTGGCAGACCGACTGAGCTCGGTAGTAACTGGTTGCTGCAGATTATGACATTGTGTGACATTAAAGACAATATATAATTTGAGTAGCAATTTCCTTCAGACAATTGTTTCCAACAATCTCCCTCTTTGGCATTGATGGCAACACAATATGTCATAGCATAAGAAATTTGAAAGAGTTAGCTCGGTTCAGATTCAAATCTCCCTCTGTCAGCAAACTTCATGTATCCTGAAAATTCTTCCTTCTGACTATTGAAAATTTCTTGAAGTAATAGCAAAGACATAGCAAACACTCCCTCTTTGACAACACATGCCAAAGACAATTCACATATTACCGGTGAAAATTAATGTACCTCAAGTATTGATTCATATGCAATGATTCTTTGAATATGCTGCATCAACTAGTTGATTTTCAATCATTTTCTAGTTGATGCATCACTAAAACTGTATTTAGTGAGCCTCAGATAGGGGAATGACCCCTAACTTACCTCTTAGATACACAAATGCATCCTTAGGTAATGGTTTGGTAAAAATGTCTACAATCTGTTCTTTTGTATGAATATATTCTAATCTGATTTCCTTGTCCTGCACCAATTCTCTGACAAAGTGATATTTAATAGCAATATGCTTGGTTTTGGAATGCATCACTAGATTCTTAGAAATGTTTATTGCACTGGTATTGTCACAAAATATAACAACTGGTTCTTTGATTTCAACCTTCATACCTTCTAATAGCTGTTTAAACCAAACAATATTTGAACAGTTTACTACAGCAGCAACATATTCTACTTCAGCTGTGGATTGAGATGTGCAATTCTGCTTTTTACTAGTCCAGGATACCAGTCTTTTTCCAAGAAAAAATGCTCCACCACTTGTGCTTTTTCTGTCATCAATGTTTCCTGCCCAATCAGCATCAGTAAACACTTTTAAGTCTAGATTGCCTCCAAATTTATACCACAAACCATATTCTTCAGTTCCTCTTAAGTATCTTAAGATTCTTTTGATTGCCATCATGTGATTTTCCTTAGGTTTTGCTGAGAATCTAGCTACTATACCGACTGCTAAGGCAATATCAGGTCTTGTATGTACCACATACTGCAATTTTCCAATCATAGATCGGTATAGGGTTTGATCAACTTCTTTTGAATCATCAATTTTGGTAAGTTTCAGTCCAGTACACATGGGTGTACCAACTGGTTTTGAATCTTCCATACCAAACTTCTTAAGTATTTCCTTAATGTATTTTGATTGAGTAATGTATATACCATTCTTGCTTTGCTGAATTTGAAGACCAACAAAGAATTTTATTAAACCAAACATAGACATTTCAAATTCTTTGTTCATTTGTTCTGAAAATTCTTTGCACTGATCCTCATTCCCTGTAAATATAGTATCATCTACAAATATTTCTGCCAATACAATTTTGTCATCCGGTCCTTCTTTAATTTACAGATTGCTGTTATCATTAGCTCTTTTGAAATTAATCTGAATCAAATAGTTATGGAGTCTTTCATACCATGCTCTAGGAGCTTGTTTCAAACCATACAATGCTTTGTGTAACCTGCAGACCATGTCCTTTTTATCTGGATCAACAAAACCTTCAGGTTGTTCAATGTAGACTTCTTCATCAAGAATTCCATTGAGAAATGCAGATTTTATATCCATCTGATATACCTTAAATCCTTTGTGTGCTGCATAAGCAAGTAGAGTTCTTACACCTTCTAATCTTGCAACAGGAGCAAAAGTTTCTCCATAATCTATACCTTCTTCTTGAGAATAACCTTTACATACCAGTCTAGCTTTGTTTCTAGATACTTGACCATCTTCATTTAGCTTATTCCCGAATACCCATTTTGTTCCAATTACATTCTTATCTTTAGGTCTAGGTACAAGAGTCCAAGTTTTGTTCTTTTGTATTTGTTCTAATTCTTCATTCATTGCTTCAATCCAACTTTCATTTTCCAATGCATCTTTGATATTTCTAGGTTCAAAGTCAGTAAGCAAACATGTACCTTTTAGCTTGCTTCTTGTCATAGTACCATCTGATTTGTTTCCAATGATTTGATCTGGTGTATGATGTCTTCTGACATATTTGGCTAGTATAGGTTCCTTGCCTTTTGAATGATTCATGCTGTTGTCTTCTAGGATCTCTTCTTCAGGTTGCTCGGGCTCGGTAGATATTTTCTCGGTAACTTCAGGCTGAGACTTGGTCTGAATTTCTTCCTGTGACTCAGTTTGAACTTCTTCCTGTGACTCGGTAACTGTGCTCGGCTCAGTAGATATAGTTTCCTTATTGATAGTTGAGCCTGCCAATGTTTCAGGTTCAATGTAAATGAATCTTCTGTAGTTCTCAGGTTCCCTTTTGCTTTCTTCTTCAGTCTTTTCTGCAAACTCATCAAATTTTACATGTATACTTTCTATGACTTTGTGAGTAGATAAGTTCAGACATTTGTATGCCTTACTTTTGCTAGAATATCCTAGGAATATTCCTTCATCACTTTTCACATCAAATTTATTTCTTCTAGATTTTTTTAAGATATAACACTTGCTACCAAATATTTTCATGTAACTTACATTGGGTTTATAGCCATACCATAATTCATAAGGAGTTTTGAATGTGTCTTTCTTCAATTGTACTCGGTTCAAGGTATGAACTGCAGTGTTGATAGCTTCCTTCCAGTACTTTATAGCGATGTTCTTTTCTATCATTAGAGTCCTTGCACAATCCATAATAGATCTGTTTCTTCTTTCTGCTATTCCATTCTGCTCAGGAGTTCTAGGAGATGATACCTGTCTTTTGATTCCTCTTTCAATGCAGAAGTTGTTAAAATCATGGGAGATGAATTCACCACCTCTGTCTGATCTTAAGCATTTCAATCTTTTCCCTGTTTCCTTTTCCACTCTTGCTAAGTACCATTTGAACTTTTCAAATGCTTCTGATTTTTCTCTTAAATACATAACAGTCATCATTCTAGAATAATCATCAATGAAAAGAATAAAGAATTTATCTCCAGTATAGCTTTGTATTCCAATAGGTCCACATAAATTAGTATGTACAATTTCCAAAATTTCTTTAGACTGATAGTTCTTACTCTTGAAACTAGTTTTACTCATTTTGCCAATCTGACAATTCTTACATAGACTAGTATCAGGTTTCTTCAAAGTAGGAATGCCTCTAACCTTCTTGAATTTGCTTATTTTTATCATGTTATCAAAATTCACATGACATAACCTTTTGTGCCATAGCCAACTTTCTTCAATTTGAGCAATAAAGCATGAATATTCACTGAGATCAAGATAAAATAAGTTACCTTTTCTTTGTTTTCCTGATCCAATGAGTTTTCCTTTTTCATCCAGCAGTCTTGCTTGACCATTCATGAATTCAACCTTGAAACCAGTGTTGATTAGCTATGCTACACTTAGAAGATTATGTTTTAGTCCTTCAACCCAATAAGCATTATCACATATGAGTTCTTTGGTTAATGAGATTCTTCCTTTTCCTTTTATACAACAAGGTTCATTGTTTCCAAATCTTACATTACCACTATCACAGTCTTCTAGATATTCAAATTTTGTCTTGTCACCAGTCATTTGGTGTGAACATCCGCTATCTATTATCCATATATCATCTTTGCTTATATGAGAAATAAGTGCCATCTTATCTTCATCATCATCAGATTCATCTTTTATAGCAATAAAAACAATTTCTTCTTCACTATCATCAGAATCTTTAGCCATAAAACATGATTTCTTACCTTTATCCTTGTATGATTTGAAATTCTTTTTGCCATAGTACTTGTGACTTCTCTTCTCTTCCTTGACTTGCTTGTTTGGGCACCTAGCTGCAATATGTCCAATTTCTTCACATGAAAAATAGATTAAAGGAGTTTTACCTTTATACTTACCTTTCCCTCTAGAGTACTTCTTTGCAAGTAATGCTTCTACAATTTCAAGATCACTATCAGAACTTTCTTTTGATACTTCTTTACTTTCTGACTGAACTTCTTTAATTTTCTTGTTCTTCTTTAGTGAAACCTTGGCCTCAAATGCTGATTTGATATTTTTGGAACTAGGAACATAGTTGTCATAGTTGTCTAATTCAAAGGCTGTCAATCTTCCAACTAAAGCATCCAAAGTTATATTGTGGTTTGTTTCACATCTTCTTTCTTGAATAGCTGATACTCTTATTGCATAGATAGGGAGTAATGTTCTGAGTACCTTACTTATAACAGTTTCATCTGAGATTGTTCCTCCAGAAGCTCTAATTGCACTTACACTTGCTTTGATTCTTTCAACATATTTTGCAATGTTTTCATCTTCCTTCATATTCATCTTGTCAAACTGTCCTCTTAGGCTTTCTGCTTTGGCTCTTTTCACATTTGCATCACCACCATATATTTTCTTCAGTGCCATCCACATTTCATATGCAGTAGTGTAGTCTTTAATATCATCAAATTCTTCATAGCTGAGAGTAGATGCAATGTCTATCATCATGGTGTTGTGAGTCTTTTTATCTGCAATGTCTTCAACAGTTAATGCGCCATTAGGAATTGTGTATTCTTCATCAATGTATTTGCATCCTGAATCACCAATGGAAGCCAGATGAAGTCGCATGAGACCTTGCCATGCTGAAAAGTTATCTCTATTGAGCTTTGGAATTTCCCTCTTGTAAGACATCTTGATCTTTAGCTTAGGTCTTTGAAACCCTTCTTGCAAGCACCAAAAGCTCTGATACCAATTGATGGAATATGGATGAAGTGACTGAGAGGGGGGGTGAATCAGTCAACCATATATTTCTTTACAATTAATTCTTTCTAGATCCCTTAGGATATCTTAACAATGTTATCTGTATTAGCACTCGGTAAATAGATTGCAGTAATTTTGAAGATGCAGAAAGTATTAGCAATATTATCTTTTAGATATTCATCAGCACTGGTGTATGATTAAGATAGCAATTAAGAACACAAGAGACACAAGATTTAACGTGGAAACCTAATATGGGAAAAACCACCAATGTATCTAGATACTGATTTTCACTTTTCTGAAGTGATGCCCGGTTAGAAGCCAACCCAGTAAAAGGTTACAAAACACACTGTTAGGTGTGACCTTGTTAGAGGATTTAAAACACCCTGCTAGGAGTGGCCTGGTAAGAGGTCTTGAAAACAATTCAATGGAATTGTCACCTTGTTAGAGGATTTACAATATGGTTGTTAAACCAACTCGGTTAAGAGATTTAGAATTCACTGTTACAATGATAAGAAGGTAACAATGAAAAAAAAAAATGACCTGTATAATAATGCAATTGTCTTGCCGATTACAGATCTCTGTTCTGCATATGTCTAATCCTTTCTGATCAAATAAATCTCTACTGCACCTCAAGGATATTTGAGCATCCTTCACAAATTCGCACACACCTTTCCTGTCTTTCTTCTGTAAATCTTTTGCTGTATCTCTTGTTTACTTTTCACATTTGACCTTTTATTTATATGATTTTAGATTTGTCAAATCGACATTATTTAGTATAACAGTTGGCTGAATTAAGCAAACTCTATTTGCAAAAATCCTTCAAGGGCCGACAGTGCTCGGTGACCATAACTTTCTATAATCTTTCAGAGACCGAGGGAACTCGGTAAACACCGACAATCCTTTACCTTCGATAACCGACTGAACTCAGTAAACACTAACTTTTCTTCGATGACCGACTGAACTCGGTAAACACTAACTTTTCTTCGATGACCGACTGAACTCGGTAAACACTAACTTTTCTTCGATGACCAACTGAACTCGGTAAACACTAACTTTTCTTCGATGACCGACTGAACTCGGTAGACACTAATTTTCTTTAATAACCGAGTGGACTCGGTAAGCACTAATATTCCTGTCTGGCAGACCGACTGAACTCGGTAGTAACTGGTTGCTGCAGATTATGACATTGTGTGACATCAAAGACAATATATAATTTGAGTAGAAATTTCCTTCAGACAATTGTTTCCAACACTTTCAGCCATTTCATTTGGCCTTGATGACTATACGGTATATTATAAATTATGTACCCATTAGTTTTTTTTATATCATTTGGTGTACATGCTTAAATCTCTATCAATTAGAGCAATAAAATTCATACATTTACTAATATATATTGTCATCTTATTGTGTTCTTGCAGGCTACAACCAACATCAGTGGGGGGCATGAGGGGGTTCCTTCATCAGGTGTCGACAAAGGAAAGGTAGTTAATTGTTTAAGATTAATTATGCATGCATATGTATGCCACTTGTGTGCAGTAATAAATATTTTACTTGCACTTTATTGTATAGGGTGTGGCTATTGATGATGTCCCGACACCGGTTCGGCAGTGTAGGGTTATAGGCATCTTGATTCGGAGTGATAGCTTGATTGTACATAGACTTTTACATATTGTTATTTTTATTTTGTAACTAGGGTTGCTATGATGAAGTACATTGATATATAATTGACAATATTTTTCCTCTCATAGGTTACTCCGACTGTGAGGGAGGTCCCACGAGAATCTTTTGTTTCTTTGTTGACCCAGCCCACTATTCCAGAGGAGGGATCACCAGATGTAAGTTTTAATTTTAGTTCAATCAATTTGTAATTTTATTATGCTATCATCCTATTTTGTAGATTTATTACTCTATGTTGCACCAGTCTACTAATCTCATTATTGCAAATATATATTTATAGGTCAGAGTTGGTATTGTTGGCATGGTCCCTTCACTACCCAGGACTTATGCTAGGACACCTGATCATGGTAGGCGATCGAGAGACCAGGTACAAATTTATTTGTATTCGGTTATAATTTTAATTAAATTAGTGTTTGAAAATTATGAATTATATATACATATGTGTGTGTGTGTGTGTGTACAAATCATATAAAGTAAGCAATCTAACTTTGGTTTGAACTCATTTTTTATGCAGGATCAATCAGAGCCCAACACTCCTTCAAAGAGGCTACATTTTGATGATCCCCCTACAGCATAGGATGCAGTTTTAGTTTTGTGGTCATTTAGAGATGACACTTGGCACATTTTGAGATGGCATATATGCCACATTGTACACCTTAAAACATTGATTTTGTAGACATTTTGAAATGGCATGTGCCATATTTTTATATGGACATACTTTTGATACATTTGATACATATATAGAACATATTCATTTATATATTATATTTGAATCATCTTTTGTATATACATATTTATTATTCATGTTTATGGAATTGAATGGTGAATTTATATCTTGACTATGATTATCATTATGATTTAAATTATATCTTGTTGAAGTTACATTTGTTTTTCTTTACTCTGGAATACCTTGTTCATGGAGCTTATTATGTTTGAGGTTTAACTTCTTGTTGGTGAACATATTTGTCTTTGAAAGAAATGCTTACAAAATGACCCTTAAAGCCCAAAAAAAAAGACTCAACCAACACCAACAGTTGGGTCACTTCACTATTGAGAAGCGTAAGCGCTCTTTGAATTATCCACGTACAGCTTCCCGTGCAGGATTTACAATGAATCAACTAAACTATAAATGATAATGCTTTTAACCTAAAAGCAATAAAGGCTTACAAACATCTATTTGTAAACATGAGATAGATGCAAAGGGACTAATTTACTGAAAAGAAAAGGACAGTAAATGCTACAAATTTCATTTGCCTAAATAATGCATTATAGAAAGAAACTAAGAGAGAAAGATGAATGGTTTTTTCCAAATACATGAAAAACTATAGCATAAAGTCCACAGATGATCATGCTAATGATGAGACATAACAGATATGCATTCAAAAGAAACCAAAATCATCCAAAGATGAATATCAATCAAAAAGTGAGCATCTAAAATCAAAGTTTTAATATGCTAACATATCCTTCTTTAAACATAGTAAAACAACAAAGATTCTGATGTTCTTGTACATTAATCATTATTTGAAAATAAAATCCCTCTTTCCCTACATTACAATAAAAATCCTAATCTATCCCTCCCCTGGCACAAAGTCTCTCAGGTCAGGCGGAATCCAGAACCCCCAAAATCTCCTCTACGAGCCTTACTTATTTTCCCCTTTCGGTTAGTTTCTTTCCTGTTATAATAACTAATTCTTGAGGAAGTGTCTATCCACATCTTCTTTCTTGAATACATTAAAGTATCCCTTTGTGAGTGCCTTAGTAATATTTTGTTATGAAAGTCCATTTTACTTGGTGCTCTACATCTTTCAAAATGGATCTATTCCTATAGAATAGTGCCATCTGGATCTTATTGCAACACAAGTGTTAATGCCTTTGTGTTTTGATTGGATGCTTGGTGCTATAACTAGAGCATGTCATTTTTGGCTCTCCACAAACATAATGCTTCATGCAAGTGACACCAAGAAACATTTTGTCAAAGCCATCATACATATGTATTTTGGGATTCAATTGCGAGCACATCCTCCTCAATTTTCCCACCCTGTGAACCTGAAGCCAACATCTCTGAATCATGATTGATGTCAACATAAAGAACTGCATTATCATGCATCATGAAGGCATCATTAGCTTGGTATTGAAAATCGCTCTTAAGTTTCCCATTGATATAGTCCCAGACCTCTATGAATCTAACAACCAAGCATGAAACAAGGTTCTGTCCATCAAGGAAGATGTCGGGTCCTCCTTGACATTCGGTGTTGGGGCATTCTTAGGAAATGATAATGTCTTAATATTGAAATTGTGTTATAGATTATCATGTTCTCGAATGCCAATACTGTCGATGTGCAAAACCAATTCTCATTGTCATCGACCGGTCTAACCTGACAAAGCTTTGGAAACTTCAGTTTTGGATACCTTTTACTAGTTCTACTACTCCTATCTGCAATTCCATATGTCATGCTCTGTTTGCAGGCATTCTGTTGAATAGTTTACATATATTGTCTATGCTTCCAAGTCACAATTTTTATGGGACTCGATAGTTAAAATTATAACTGACCCCAAGGATGATGGCATGTCCTTGGATAGTGGCATTGATAGCCTCTCCAACCATTTCAGTCTACCTTCATAACCATACCAAATAGGACAATGTCTACTCAAAAAAATTTCTACTTGATCCATGAGCCCCGGAAGATCGCTGCCCAATCATGCTTAGTGCACCTTGGGGTCACTTGGGTCGAGCGTGGTCGCGAGCATTTTGGTGACTCTATGGGTAGAACGGGGTTGTCAGTGGCATTTACCTAGCCAACCAGAGCTGATGGAGCAGATAGTTTGATGCCAGGTCAGACGGTTTGAAAGATACACTGCTAAGCCACTTTCAATTGACCCTGACTGCAAGTTTTGGCATCGACTGAGATCGCCTTGCCAAATGCAAACTAAGTTGAATTGCCCAAAGTTGAGAGAGGTTATTGTAGACCTCAAAAACACAATCTCATAGCACCTAACAATTTTTTGATAGCTCTCACGAGGTCTAAGATACGAGCCCCAGAAGATCACGGCCCAATCGTGCTTAGTGCACCTTGGGGTCACTTGGGTCGGGCATGGTCGCAAGCGTTCCGGTGAATCTGTGGGAAAAAAAAGTTGTCACTAGTGTTTACCCAGCCAACTAGAGCTAATGGAGTAGATGATTTGATGCCAGGTTAGACAGTTTGAAAGATACGCTGCTGAGCCACTTTCTATTGACCCTGACTGCAAGTTTTGGCATCGAATGAGATTGCCTTGCAAAATGCAAATGAAGTCAAATCACCCAAAACTGAGAGAGTTTATTGTAGACCTCAAAAACATGATCTTATAACACCTAACAGTTTGTTAATACCTCTCACGAGGTCCAAGATATGAGCCCCAGAAGATCGCTGCCCAATCGTGCTTAGTGCACCTTGGGGTCACTTGGGTCGAGTGTGGTTGTGAGCATTCTGGTGACTCGATGGGTAGAACGGGGTTGTCATTAGCATTTACCCAGCCAACTAGAGTTGATGGAGTAGATGGTTCAATGCTAGGTCAGACGGTTTGAAAGAGACGCTACTGAGCCACTTTCAACTAACCCTCACTGCAAGTTTTGGCATCAACTGAGATCGCCTTTCCAAATGCAAATGAATTCGAACCACCCAAAATTGAGAGAGGTTATTGTAGACCTCAAAAACATGATCTCGTAGCACCTGATAGTTTGTCAATATCTCTCATGAGGTCCAAGATACAAGCCCCATAAGATCACTACCCAATCATGCTTAGTGCACCTTGGGGTCACTTGGGTCAAGCGTGGTCGCGAGTGTTCCGGTAACTTTGTGGGTAGAATCGGGTTGTCACTAGTGTTTACCCAGACAATCAGAGTCGATGGAGCAGATGGTTCAATGCTAGGTCAGATGGTTTGAAAGATACGCTACTGAGCCACTTTCAACTGACCCTGACTGCAAATTTTGGCATCTACTGAGATCACCTTGCCAAATGCAAATGAATTTGAATCACCCAAAACTGAGAGAGGTTTTTATAGACCTCAAAAACATGATCCTATAGCACCTAATATTTTTTTGATAGCTCTCATGAGGTCTGAGATATGAGTCCCAGAAGATCATTGCCCAATCATGCTAAGTGCACCTTGGGGTCACTTGGGTCGAGTGTGGTCGCGAGTGTTCCGGTGACTCTGTGTGTAGAACAAGGTTGTCATTGGCATTTACCCAGACAACCAAAGCCAATGGAGTAGATGATTCGATGCCAGGTTAGACGGTTTGAAAGATACAATGTTGAGCCACTTTCAACTGACCCTGATTGTAAGTTTTGGCATCGACTGAGATCACCTTGCCAAATGCAAATGAAGTCAAATTGCCCAAAACTGAGAGAGGTTATTGTAGACCTCAAAAACATGATCCTGTAACACTGACAGTTTGTCGATACCTCTCACAAGGTCCAAGATATGAGCCCCAGAAGATAGCTACCTAATCATGCTAAGTGCACCTTGGGGTCACTTGGGTCGAGTGTGGTCACGATTGTTCCGGTGACTCTGTGGGTAGAATGAGGTTGTCACTAGCATTTACCCAGCCAACTAGAGCCAATGGAGTAGACGATTTGATTCTAGGTTAGACGGTTTGAAAGATACGCTGCTGAGCCACTTTTAATTGACCTTGACTGCAAGTTTTGGCATCGACTGAGATCACCTTGCCAAATGAAAATGAAGTTGAATTGCCCAAAGCTGAGAGAGGTTATTGTAGACCTCAAAAACATGATCCCGTAGCACCTAATAGTTTTTTGATATCTCTCACGAGGTCTGAGATACGAGCCCCACAAGATCACGGCCCAATCGTGCTTAGAGCACCTTGGGGTCACTTGGGTCGAGTGTGGTCACGAGCGTTTCGGTGACTCTATGGGCAGAATGGGGTTCTCACTAATGTTTACCCAGCCAACTAGAGTCAATGGAGTAGATGGTTCAATTCCAGGTCAGATGGTTTGAAAGATACGTTGTTGAGCCACTTTCAACTGACCCTGACTACAAGTTTTTGCATCGACTGAGATCACCTTGCCAAATGCAAAGGAAGTCGAATCGCCCAAAATTGAGAGAGGTTATTGTAGACCTCAAAAAAATGATCTTGTAGCACCTGACAATTTTTCAACAGCTCTCATGAGGTCTGAGATATGAGTCCCAGAAGATCACTGCCCAATCGTGCTTAGTGCACCTTGGGGTCACTTGGGTCGAGTGTGGTCGCGAGCATTCTGGTGACTCTGTGGGCAAAATGGGGTTGTCATTGGTGTTTACCTAGCCAACCAAAGTTGATGGAGTAGATGGTTTGATTCCAGGTTAGATGGTTTGAAAGATAAGCTAATGAGCCACTTTTAACTGACCCTCACTACAAGTTTTGGCATCGACTGAGATGGCCTTGCCAAATGCAAATGAAGTTGAATCACCCAAAATTGAGAGAGGTTATTATAGACTTCAAAAACATGATCTTGAAACACCTAATAGTTTTTTGATACCTCTCACGAGGTCCAAGATACAAGCCCCAGAAGATCACGACCCAATCGTGCTTAGTGCACCTTGGGGTCACTTGGGTCAAGCGTGGTCGCGAGCATTCCGGTGACTCTATGGGTAGAATGAAGTTGTCACTAGTTTTTACCTAGCCAACTAGAGCTGATGGAGTAGATGATTAGATGCTAGGTTAGATGGTTTGAAAGATACACTGCTAAGCCACTTTCAAATGACCCTGACTGCAAGTTTTGGCATCGACTGAGATCGCCTTGCCAAATGCAAACGAAGTCGAATCACCCAAAATTGAGAGAGGTTATTGTAAACCTCAAAAACATGATCCTGTAACACCTGATATTTTTTTGATACCTCTCACAAGGTCCAAGATACGAGCCCGAGAAGATCACTACCTAATCGTGCTTAGTGCACCTTGGGGTCACTTGGGTCAAGCGTGGTCGCGAGCGTTCCAGTGACTTTGTGGGTAGAACGGGGTTGTCACTAGTGTTTACCCAGCCAACTAGAGCTAATGGAGTAGATTATTCGATGCCAAGTCAGATGGTTTGAAAGATACACTGCTAAGCCACTTTCAACTGACCCTGACTGCAAGTTTTGGCATCGACTGAGATCGCCTTGCCAAATGCAAACGAAGTCAAATCGCCCAAAAATGAGAGAGGTTATTGTAGAGCTCAAAAGAATGATCCCATAGCACCTAATAGTTTGTTGATAGCTCTCATGAGGTTTGAGATATGAGCCCCAGAAGATTGCTGCCCAATCGTGCTTAGTGCACCTTGGGGTCACTTGGGTCGAGCATGGTCGCGAGCGTTCCGGTGACTCTATGGGTAGAATGGGGTTATCACTAGCATTTACCCAGCCAACCAGAGCTAATGGAGTAGATGATTCAATGCTAGGTCAGATGGTTTAAAAGATACGCTGCTAAGCCACTTTCAACCGACCCTGACTGCAAGTTTTGGCATCGACTGAGATCGCCTTGCCAAATGCAAAGGAAGTCAAATCACCCAAAATTGAGAGAGGTTATTGTAGACCTTGGAAACATGATCCTATAACACTTGACAATTTTTCGATAGCTCTCATGAGGTCCAAGATACGAGCCCCAGAAGATTGTTTCCTAATCATGCTTAGTGCACCTTGGGGTCACTTGGGTCGAGTGCGGTCGCGAGCGTTCCAGTGACTCTGTGGGCAGAATGGGGTTGTCATTGGCATTTACCTAGCCAACAAGAGCTGATGGAGTAGATGGTTTGATGCCAGGTCAGATGGTTTGAAAGATACGCTACCGAGCCACTTTTAACTGACCCTCACTACAAGTTTTGGCATCAACTGAGATCGCCTTGCCAAATGCAAACAAAGTTGAATCGCCCAAAACTAAGAGAGGTTATTGTAGACCTCAAAAACATGATCTTGTAACACCTAAAAATTTGTCGATACCTCTCACAAGATCCAATATACGAGCCCCAGAAGATCACTTCCCAATCATGCTTATTGCACCTTGGGGTCACTTGGGTCGAGCGTGGTCGTGAGCGTTCCAGTGACTCTGTGGGTAGAACGGGGTTGTCACTGGCATTTACCTGGCCAACTAGAGTTGATGGAGTAGATGATTTGATGCCAGGTCAGAGGGTTTGAAAGATACGCTACTAAGCCACTTTCAATTGACCCTCACTGCAAGTTTTGGCATCGACTAAGATTGCCTTGCCAAATGCAAACAAAGTTGAATCACCCAAAGCTGAGAGAGGTTATTGTAGACCTCAAAAACATGATCCTATAACACCTGATAGTTTTTCAATACCTCTCACGAGGTCCAAGATACGAGCCCCAGAAGATCGCAGCCCAATCATGCTTAGTGCACCTTGGCGTCACTTGGGTCGAGCGTGGTCGCGAGCGTTCCGGTGAATCTGTGGGTAGAATGGGGTTGTCATTGGCATTTACCCAGCCAACCGGAGCTGATAGAGTAGATGGTTTGATGCCAGGTCAGATGGTTTGAAAGATACGCTGTTGAGCCACTTTCAACTTACCCTCACTGCAAGTTTTGGCATCGACTGAGATCACCTTGCCAAATGCAAATGAAGTCGAATCACCCAAAACTGAGACAAGTTATTGTAGACCTTGAAAACATGATCCTGTAGCACCTAACAGTTTGTTAATACCTCTCATGAGGTCTGAGATATGAGCCACTTTCAACTGACTATTAGTGGTATGTTTGAAATTTGAACTGTGAAATTAATCATGATTAAGCTTGTTAAATTTGAACTGTGGAGCTTATTATGTTTGAGGTTTAACTTTTATAGATTTTTTGAAATCATAAAAAATAATATCCTTAAAGCATTACAAACAACAATCAAACATGTAATAATTCAAACCATGCAAATGACATAAGTATATGACATGTAATATCTCTTCTTGGCACTATTGGCCACCCATACATGATTTTGGTCATAAGTCCTTATGAAGAGTTTAAGGAAATTTAACTTTTAAATCAAATTGATTATTACAAATTGCCATTATAGGCTTCAAAAGATCTCAATTAACCATTAAGGATCCTTTTCTCCTTCTATCTCTGATTGGATCCATGGTGACCATAGGCGTCTTCATAGGTGCTCCTACACAAGTTACATTCCACATACAAAACCAAGTTTATTGACTCAAAATACAATCTAAGAAAGGTCAAATTAATGTATTGAAATTAACCTTAATGAACTTAGAAAATAATGCACTAAGTTAATTTATTACCTAGTCAAGTGTTCTTGAAGGGTCATCTCTTTGCTTCAGGGTCATCTCTTGATAAGGCATATTAAGACCCCTAGGGAGTCCCCATAACCCCTTTTGACACATTGGAATGCTCAAGTGTGTCTTAAGGGGTCCTCTGACCCCTTAAGACACACTTGAGCATTCCAATGTGTCTTAAGGGGTCATGGGGACTCTCTACGGGTCCTAACGTGTGATAAGGCGTACTAGGACCCCTAGGGAGTCTCCATGACCCCTTAAGACACATTGTAATGCTCAAGTGTGTCTTAAGGGGTTGTATGACCCCTTAAGACACACTTGAGCATTCCAATGTGTCTTAAGGGTTCATGGAGACTCTCTAGGGGTCCTAACGTGTGATAAGGCGTATTAGGACCCCTTAAGACATACTTGAGCATTCCAATGTGCCAAAAGGGGTCCTGGAGACTCCTTAGGGGTCCTAAAGCATGATAAGGCATATTAAGACCCCTAGGGAGTCCCCATAACCCCTTTTGACACATTGAAATTTTCAAGTGTGTCTTAAGGGGTCCTATGACCCCTTAAGACACACTTGAGCATTCCAATGTGTCTTAAGGGGTCATGGGGACTCTCTAGGGGTCCTAATGCATGATAAGGTGTACTAGGACCCCTAGGGAGTCCCCATGACCCCTTAAGACACATTGGAATGCTCAAGTGTGTCTTAAGGGGTCGTACGACCCCTTAAGACACACTTGAGCATTCCAATGTGTCTTAAGGGTTCATGGAGACTCTCTAGGTGTCCTAACATGTGATAAGGCATATTAGGACCCCTTAAGACATACTTGAGCATTCCCATGTGTCAAAAGAGGTCCTGGGGATGCTTTAGGGGTCCTAAGGCATGATAAGGCATATTAAGACCCCTAGGGAGTCCCCATAACCCATTTTAACACATTGGAATGCTCAAGTGTGTGTTAAGGGGTCCTAATACCCCTTAAGACACACTTGAGTATTCCAATGTGTCTTAAGGGGTCATGGGGACTCTGTAGGTGTCCTAAGGTGTGATAATGCATAATAGGACCTCTAGGGAGTCCCCATGACCCTTTTTGACACATTTGAATGCCCAAGTGTGTCTTAAGGGGTCCTACAACCCCTTAAGACACACTTGGGCATTCAAATGTGTCAAAAGGGGTCATGGGGACTCCCTAGGGGTCCTAGTACACTTTATCACACATTAGGACCCCTAGAGAGTCCCCATGACCCCTTTTAACACATTGGAATGCTCAAGTGTGTCTTAAGGGGTATTAGGTCCCCTTAAGACACACTTGAGTGTTCCAATGTGTCAAAAGGGGTCATGAGGACTCCCTAGGGGTCCTAGTATGCCTTATCATGCGTTAAGACCCTTAGGGAGTCCCAATGACCCCTTTTGACACATTGGAATGCTCAAGTGTGTCTTAAGGGGTCTTAGGGGTCAAAAGGGGTCATTAGGACTCCTTAAGGGTCCTAGTATGCCTTATCACGATTTAAGATCCCTAGGGAGTCCCCATGACCCCTTTTGACAAATTGGAATGCTCAAGTGTGTCTTAAGAGGTCCTAAGACCCTTTAAGACACACTTGAACATTACAATGTATCGAAAGGGGTCATGGGGATTCCCTACGGGTCTTAGTAAGCCTTATCATGCGTTAGGACCCCTAGAGAGTCCCCATGACCCCTTTTGACACATTGGAACCCTCAAGTGTGTCCTAAGGGGTCATAGGACCCCTTAGGACACACTTGAGGGTTCCAATGTGTCAAAAGGGGTCATGGGGACTCTTTAGGGGTCCTAGTACACCTTATCACATGTTAAGACCCTTAGAGAGTCCCCATGACCACTTTTGAGGCATTGGAATTCTCAAGTCTATCTTAAGGGGTCGTAGGACCCCTTAAGATAGACTTGAGCATTCCAATGCGTCAAAAGGGGTCATGGGGACTCTTTAGGGGTCCTAGTACACCTTATCATGCTCAAGTGTCTCTTAAGGGGTCCTTTTACATGTCCTAACATATTCTAAAGGGTCATCATTCCATCGAAGTTGCATTTGAAACCCTAATGACCCCTTAATGGGCCTGCTGACCCCATGCACCCCTTTCAAGTTCTACTAGGCAAAAGTCATCCAAATTTGGTATGTAGGTCCTCTGACATGTCTTAATGCATTGAAAATGGTTCTCATTCCATCAAAGTTGCATTTGGAACCCTAATGACCCCTTAACACGCCTGTCGATCCTGATTCGACATGTGGTGTCCTGAGAGCACCCCATGGACCCCTTTTGAGTTCTACTAGGAAAAAGTTTTGCAAATTTGGTATATAGGTCCTCTGACATGTCCTAATGGGTTCCAAAGGGTCACCATTCCATTAAAGTTTCATTTGGAACCCTAATAACTCCTTAACAAGCCTACCGACCCCGATTCGACATGTGGTGTCCCGAGAGCACCCCATGGACCCCTTTTGAGTTCTACTAGGCAAAAGTCATCCAAATTTGGTGTGTATGTCCTCTGACATGTCCTAATGCATTAAAAAGGGTCCCCATTCCATTGAAGTTTCATTTGGAACCCTAATAACCCCTTAATAGGCCTACCGACCCTGATTTGACATGTGGTCTCCCGAGAGCATCCCATGGACCCCTTTCGAGTTCTACTAGGAAAAAGTCATCTGAATCATGGAATTAGGTCCTTTGACATTTCCTAATGTGTTCCAAAGGGTCACCATTCCATCAAAGTTGCATTTCGAATGCTATTGACCCCTTAACAGGCTTATCAGCCCTGTTTTGACATGTAGTCTCCTGAGAGCACCCCATTAACCCCTTTTGAGTTCTACTAGGAAAAAGTCATCCAAATTTGGTAAATAGGTCCTACGACATGTTCTAATGTGTTACAATGGGTCACTATTCCATCGAAGTTGCATTTCAAGCACTATTGACCCCTTAATAGGCCTAACGACCCTGTTTCGACATGTGGTCTCCCGAGAGCACCCCATGGACCCCTTACGAGATCTAGTAGGAAAAAGTCATCCAAATTTGGTACATAGGTCCTATGACATATCCTAATGTGTTTCAAAGGGTCACTATTCCATCAAAGTTTTATTTGGATGACACCTTAACAGGCCTACCGACCTCGATTCGACATGTGGTCTCCCGAGAGCACCCCATGGACCCCTTTCTAGTTGTACTAGGGAAATGTCATCCAAATTTGGTACGTAAGTCCTTTGACATGTCCTAATGCATTCCAAAGGGTCATTTTTTCATCAAAGTTGCATTTGGAAACCTAATGACCCCTTAATAGGCCTACCGACCCCGATTCGACATGAGGTCTCCCAAGAGCACCCCATGGACCCCTTTCGAGTTATACTAGGAAAAATTAGTCCAAATTTGGTACATAGGTCCTATGACATATCATAATACATTCCAAATGGTCACCATTCTATCAAAGTTTCATCTGGAACCCTAATGACCCTTTAATAGGCCTACCGACCCCGTTTCGACATGTGGTCTCCCGAGAGCACCCCATAGACCACTTTCGAGTTATACTTAGAAAAAGCTATCCAAATTTGCTACATAGGTCCTATAACATGTCCTAATGTGTTCCAAAGGGTCACCATTCCATCGAAGTTGCATTTCAAACCCTAATGACCCCTTAATAGGCCTACCGACCCCGATTCGACATGAGGTCTTCCGAGAGCACCCCATGGACCCCTTTCAAGTTCTACTAGGGAAAAGTCATCCAAATTTTGTACATAGGTCATATGATATGTCTTAATGTGTTCCAAAGCATCATTTTTCCATCAAAGTTGCATTTGGAACCCTAATGACCCCATAGCAGGCCTACCGACCCTGATTCGATAGGAGGTCTCTCGAGAGCACCCCGTGGACCCCTTTCGAGTTCTACTAGGAAAAAGTCATCCAAATTTGGTATGTAGGTCTTATGACATATCCTAGTACATTCAAAAGGGTAATTATTCCATCGAAGTTGCATTTCAAACCCTAATGACCCCTTAATAGGCCAATCCACCCTGATTCGACATGTGGTCTCCCGAGAGCACCGCATGGACCCCTTTCGAGTTCTACTAGGCAAAAGCATCCAAATTTGGTACGTAGTTCCTATGACATGTTCTAATGCATTTTAAAGGGTCACCATTTTATCAAAGTTGAATTTGTAACCCCAATGACCCCTTAACAGGCCTACCGACCCTGATTCGACATGAGGTCTCCCGAGAGCAACCCATGGACCCCTTTCGAGTTATTTTGGGAAAAAGTCATATGAATCATCGAATTAGGTCCTCTTACATGTTTTAATGCATTCCAAAGGGTCACCATTCCATTGAAGTTTCATTTCAAACCCTAATGCCCCCTTAACAGGACTACCAACCCCGATTCAACATGAGGTCTCCCGAGAGCACCCCATGGACCCCTTTCGAGTTCTAATAGAAAAAAGTTATCTAAATTTGGTACGTAGGTCCTATGACATGTCATAATGCATTCCAAAGGGTCACCATTCCATTAAATTTTTATTTGGAACCCTAATGACCCCTTAATAGGCCTACCGACCCCATTTCGACATGTGGTCTCCCGAGAGCACACCATGGACCCCTTTTGAGTTTTACTAGGCAAAATTCATCCAAATTTGGTACATAGGTCCTATGACATAGCTTAATGTGTTTCAAAGGGTGAACATTCCATTGAAGTTTAATTTGGAACCCTAATGACCTCTTAGCAGGCAGGTACCGACCCCGATTCGACATGTGGTCTCCCGAGAGCACCCCATGGACCCCTTTTGAGTTCTATTAGGAAAAAGTTATCTAAATTTGGTACGTAGGTCATCTGATATGTCCTAATGCATTCCAAAGGATCACCGTTCATTGAAAGTTTCATTTGGAACCCTGATGACACCTTAAGTCACCTATCGACCCCGAATCGCACAATGGTCTCCCAAGAGCACCCCATGGACCCTTTTCGAGTTTGACTAATCAAAATTTATCTAAATTGTAGAGTTAGGTCCTTTGACATGTCCTAATGTATTCCAAATGGTCACCATGCATCAAAGGTTGTCTCACGAGCCCTAATGACCCCTTAAGATGCCTAGCGACACTGATTGGACATGTGGTCTCCTGCGAGCACCCCATGGACCCTTTTCGAGTTGGACTAGGAAAAAGTCATTAAAATTTGGTACATTGGTACTCGGACATGCCCTATTGCCTTCCAAATGGTCACTATACATCTGAAGTTGCCTCACAAACCCTAATTACCCCTTAAGACATCTAGCAACCCCAATTCGACTTGTTGTCTCATGAGAGGATCTGTTATAACTTAAATTAAATATTAAAATAATATATAAAATATTTTTAAAAATACAATATTTAATAGACTAAATATATTATATATATTATAAGATATATTAGATATTACATTTAATATATATTATCAAATATACAACATATTAATGTCCTATTCATTTTATATATTATATATATTAGACATTATATTATATTTTATTATATTATATACACAACAATATTTAATATATAATTTATAATATATACATATATATATATTATGTAACATTTATATTATAATATAAAAATATTGCATTTAATATAAATCTAAACAGACTATATACTTAGGCCGTTTAAATTGATATTATCGAATATATAATATAAATAAATAATATATATACTATATACTATATAATATAAAATATAAAACCTAAAATATAAAATATATAAATTATTCATTGTCAGGGTGAAAGAAAAAAATATCAAAATTAAAGGGAAATAAAAAAAGAGTGGGAGGGGGAAACTTTTCAAATTTGAAATTAAAGCAAAATCGGGTAATAGCTTTGGAAACCAAAGCTCCATGATCAAGGCTGAAGGTGTGCAAAAAATGTGTTTTTTCTCTATTTTTCTTATGTCAACACTTCGACCATTAGGTTGACGACTTTTTTTCCACCTGATTTTGATAAAATGAAAAGGGTTTCTTCAGATGATTGTCAGCTTTCCATCGATATAAGTGCTGTCAGATTTTGAATTCGTTAAGTATTTATTAGTTATTTTCTAGTTCACTTACATCTAAAGTCCTGATTGACATACTGATGGAAAAATAGCTATAACTTTCAAACTGTATAACATTTTTGAAATCTGAAAGATGCGTCACATTCTATGCTTCATCTAGTATAAGAAAAAATTAAAAAAAAATTAAATTATGATAAGTTTTCAATGAGTTAAGGTGGTCAGACACGAGAGTTTTTAAATTCTGAAAGCGCTGTAGCAAAAAAATCATAATTAATTATCTGTTTGGAATAAAAATACCAAAAAATATGCGTCACATTTGGGCATGAGTCAACTACTTATATATAGAATATTATAAAAAAATATTATCATTTTCTTTTGATTAGGGTGGTCAGACATACACGTACTTATTTTTTTGTTGAAATGTTTGTAGTGCTGCATTGCAATCTATACTTTTTACCAATCATATTAATTTTTTTTCAAAAAAGGCTTAGTATTTTAGAAACTACATTCAATTTCCTACAAATTATATTCTTACAACTTTTTGATATTAGGTTCATAACTAGCTCATTTTTTCACGCCAAGTTGACTAATCCTGATTGCCTGATTTTTCATTGCCACTTAAGGGCATAGTTTGGCCCCTCATGATCCTGCACATACCTGGGGACTCTCTAGGTGCCCTAATGTGTGATAAGGTGTACTAGTACCCCTAGGGAGTCCCCAGAACCCCTTTTGACACATTAGAATGCTCAAGTGTGTCTTAAGTGGTATTAAGATCCCTTAAGACACACTTGAGCATTCTAATGTGTTAAAAGGGATCAATGGGACTCCCTAGGGGTCCTAGTATGCCTTATCACACGTTAGGACCCCTGGAGAGTCTCCATGACCCCTTTTGACACATTGGTATGTTCAAGTGTGTCTTAAGGGGTATTAAGACCCCTTAAGACACACTTGAGCGATCTAATGCATCAAAAGGGGTCATGGGGACTCCCTGGATGTCCTAATGCATGATAAGGTGCATTAGGACACCTAGGGAGTCCCCATGACCCCTTTTGATGCATTAGAATGCTCAAGTGTGTCTTAAGGGGTCCTAATACCCCTTAAGACACACTTGAATATTCTAATGTGTCAAAAGAGGTCATGGGGACTGCCTAGGGGTCCTAGTACGCCTTATCATGCATTAGAACACCTAGGGTGTTCCCATGATCCCTTTTGACACATTGGAACGCTCAATTGTGTCTTAAGGGGTCCTAAGACCCCTTAAGACACACTAAAACATTGCAATGTGTCAAAAGGGTTCATGGGGACTCTCTATGGATTCTAACGCGTGATAAAGCGTACTGGGACCCCTAGGGAGTCCCAATGACCCCTTTTGACACATTGGAATGCTCAAGTGTGTTTTAAGGGGTCGTAGGACCCTTTAAGACACACTTGAGCATTCCAATGTGTCAAAAGGGGTAATGAGGACTCTCTAGGGGTCCTAACGCATGATAAGGCATACTAGGACCCCTAGGGAGTCCCAATGACCCCTTTTGACACATTGGAATGCTCAAGTGTGTCTTAAGTAGTCATAGGACCCTTTAAGACACACTTGAGCATTCCTATGTGTCAAAAGGGGTCATGAAGACTCTCTAGGGGTCCTAACGCATGATAAGGCATACTAGGACCCCTAGGGAGTCCCAATGACTCTTTTAACACATTGGAATGCTCAAGTGTGTCTTAAGGGGTCGTAGGACCCCTTAAGACACACTTGAGTATTCCAATGTGTCATAAGGGGTCATGGGGACTCCCTATGGATCTTAACACGTGATAAGGCATACTAGGACCCCTAGGGAGTCCCCATGACCCCTTTTGACACATTGGAATGTTCAAGTGTGTCTTAAGGGGTCGTAGGACCCCTTAAGACACACTTGAGCATTCCAATGTGTTGAAAGAGGTCATGGGGACTCCTTAGGGGTCCTAACGCGTGAGAAGACATAATAGAACCCCTAGGGAGTCCCAATGACCCATTTTGACACATTGGAATGTTCAAGTGTGTTTGAAGGGGTCCTAAGACCTCTTAAGACACATTTGAGCATTCCAATGTGTCATAAGGGGTCATGGGGACTCCCTAGGGGTCCTAACATGTGATATCTCAATCACAATCCCTAGGGGTAATAATGTGCCGGCAATCCCTGCCATATTTCAGAGTATTGATGAGAAGCAATGGCGAAAGTCTGAGATAGAGGTGGTGCCGACATTGAAGCAGTAAGACATTCTTTATAATATCACCGAGGGGGGGGGGGCACCATCGAAACGATAAGGCTTTCCTCATAATGTCATGTCACCACTGATCTCTTCTTTAAATTTATTAATGTGGTCAGTTCTACGGCACGTGCATCATTTCTAGTACAACTGCTCATTTTACCAAACCTTTCCCTGCTCTCCATAATCTTCGACCGGTTCAAAGATCCATCTGATTATTCTTGTTTAACCTCCCAATGACTCTGTTCAGCTACCAGATTATCAATAGGTGGGGTACAATTGTCTGGCATGACTAGAATCTATTTCAAGAACCTTTACAATTTAGCATTTTGGTTGAAAAAGCAGGGAAAGATACCGTTTCATAGCCACAAGTGGTGGAAACAGAGTGATTCTCTTGCCCTCTGCTTCTATAATCCACCTCTAGTGAACTATTCTTCAAAGCCTCCATTTCTGCATAGCTAGGGTTTTTGGCACCTGTAAAAGGCACTACTATGCCACTGTAGGGACTCATGCTTGTGCTCTGAATCATATTAAATAATATTTAAAATGTAAAATGTATATTATATAATATTTAATATATAATATATAATATATAATCTAATATATAGTTTTTAATATTAATATATATTAAATAATATAAAATATAACATTTAATATATAATTCATATTATATAATATTTAATATATAACTAATATATAACAATTAATATATAATTGATATTATATAATATTTAATATATAACTAATAACTATCAAATATATATCAAATATATAACTATCAATTATATAACTATAATTGATAAAGTGGAACCAAAATTAGAAATTAGAAATTAGAGAAAGTGGAGACAAAGCAAAAATTTGAAATTCTGTCACCAGATTCGGGTACCCGATTAGGCTTGGTATTGGTCCATGCACCAAACCTACTTGGTCAACTCTTCAAGTGTCACAAAAATGTGTTTTTCTTCTGTCTCTCTCAGTTCCAGACTTCGACCATGTAGCTGATGACTTTTTTTTCACCCAAATTTGATAAAATGAAAAGGGTATCTTAAGGAGATTATCAACTTTCTATCGATATAATTGCTGTCAAATTTTGAATTCATTAAGTAATTATTAGTTATTTTCTAATCGAGCTACCTCTAAAGTGTTGATTTAGATACTGATTGAAAAATGACTATATCTTTCAAATGGTATAACATTTTTGAAATCTGAAAGATGCGTCACATTCTATGCTTCATCTAGTATAAGAAAAAATTTAAAAAAATTGAATTATGATAAGTTTTCAATGAGTTAAGGTGGTCAGACACGAGAGTTTTTAAATTCTGAAAGCGCTGTAGCAAAAAAATCATAATTAATTATCTGTTTGGAATAAAAATACCAAAAAATATGTGTCACATCCGAGCATGAGTCAGCTACTTATATATAGAATATTATAAAAAAATATTATCATTTGCTTTTGATTAGGGTGGTCAGACATACACGTACTTCTTATTTTTTTGCTAAAATGTTCGTAGTGCTGCATTTCAATCTATACTTTTTACCAATCATATTAATTTTTTTTTAGAAAAGGCTTAGTAGTTTAGAAACTACATTCAATTTCCTACAAATTATATTCTTACAACTTTTTGATATTAGGTTGATAACTAGCTCATTTTTTCACGCCAAGTTGACTAATCCTGATTGTTTGATTTTTCATTGCCACTTAAGGGCATAGTTTGGCCCCTCATGATCCTGCACATACCCCCATATTAGATCTATCTGAAAAGAATCAACATCTTACTGAATAATAAAAATCACCATAGATCGGTGAAGAGACACAAATGGTCAGAATGATTGATGTCATGAACAATGCAAGGAAAGTTGAACAAGAAAGAAATTTGGCTATTGAAGATAGGAGGCAAATGACTGATAAGTTGCAAGAGAAGGAATCTAAGATACTGAGACTCACCAAGAATCACTTTAAAATCTCTAATCAAATAGTTGTCATAAGTTAGGAAGTCAATCGAGTAAACAGTAAGCTTACAAGGAAATTGGAAGACATCGGTGAATTAAGAGAAGAGAATGAAAGACTAAAGAATGAGGTAAAGATTCAACATTAACATAATGAGATGATCAAGAAAGTTGAAGAAAGTACTAAAAGAATGGATGAATTTATGATTAGTCTGAAAAGACTTGATAGCACAACTAGTTTAGGTTATACCGAGAAGGGAGAGTCATTAAGACAAGTTGAACAGAAGAATGCCTATGCTAATCCAAGGCCAACGAAGCTATCATGTTATCATTGTGGAAAACCATGCCACACATCAAATGTTTGAAGAAGAAAAATAAAAGGTATTCCTAAATCCACTCCTAAATTTAATGGTTATTGTAATAACTGTAATAAGTATGTATATCAAGCACATGAGTGTAGATCAAAGTTGAATAGGACACCTAAGAAACCTTATATGGAAAAAAATTGTCACACTTGCAACATGCATGGACACATATCACATGAATACAAGACAAAGATGGAGCAAGTATGGACATTAAAAGAACATAACAAAACATATCAACCAAGAAGGAAAGGTAATGCATATACTTGGGATTACAACACTTGGGTTAATTGCACAACATGTGGCAGATATGGACATATTGCAAAAAATTGCATGAGAAAGAACTGGAGAGGAAAATATCCTAATTGGACAAGTACTGGTATGACATGTTTGAACTATCACAAGGTCGGTCACTTGAGAAAATATTGATAGATATTCTCCTAGGTGTGCTTGCACAAATCCCTCTCTAGAAACTTACTTGTCCTATCTTCTCAAAAGCCCAAAAATATCTTCTAGGACTTCAATAGTCTTTTCTCTTCTAGCCTAAGACTAATACCAACTCACTTCTATGATTCAATCTCTTTGTGCTTCACCTTGAAGGATAACTATCACTTAGATTTCTTCAATGTCTCACTCCTCCTTGGATGACTCCAAGTACTCTTTTACCATGAAATTGTCACAAGTGCTATAGGGGATGATTTCTTCATTAGAACATCCTTTTGTATCACCATTGATCCTATTTGAATAGGATTCAAAGATCTTTCTCATCGGGTTCACTGTTTAGCTTGCCCTTGGCTAATTAGGCCTAGTAATTTCTAGTAGCCCTAGATAGGGTGCTTTTATCATTTCATTCTAAAAACTTCCAAATGACCTCAAAAAATAACTTGACATTTGGATACCCTTTTCAAAGATCTTAGATATTTTGTGGGTTTTAGGGTTCTAGGGCATCTATACAGTAGATTCCTAGATTGTAAGGCTAATAGGGCTAATAGGGCTATTTTTTAGCAAGCTACTAATTTCTTCCTAGAAATAAATGTTAGAGGATTGGCAAATTCCTAATCTCACTACCATGTAAAAATATGTCTATGGTATATCTGCAACCATACTCCATTTGTGCCTCCATTCTTTCCCTTGCAATTACACTCTAATTCTTCTCTATCATGTACCTAGCCGGGTACACTAGTATCACCTAGGGAATGAACTTAAAAATGGCCATCTAGTTCTTCATGCTTCCTCCCTGCATATATAAATTATACAAATTCTCCCATACCATATCTATCTAGAAAACCTAGCGATTTCCATGTTTGGATTCTATGGGGGAGCCATGAAACCAAAAACTACTCTGTGAACACCAACAACTACACCAATTACAAAATAATTTATTAGACTAACCTAAGGAACTCAAAAAAACTATCACTGAATGAAAAAATCTTAAAAATATCCACACAACATAGATCTAATACTAATTTCTACTCATTAATACATGTATTCACTCATGCACACAAAACTAGTCGACTGTTATTGCAAATCTGAACACACAGTCTCTATTCAAACTCAAAAAATTCTTACTACAACTTGCCTTAGAAAATGAGATCATACCTCAACTAAAATATGCCCTTTCCTATATTTTATGCCACTAAGCATTCATTAGATCCCTTAAATCTGAATGGGATCAATGTTGTCGATGTAGCATGCAACATTTGCCAAAAATGCAAATGTTGTCATGAAAAAATTATAACAACTTTTCATTATTGCTTCTTAGCTACCTTTAATGACCACTAAGCCCTCTTAAATGATGTAGGAACATCATTTAATCCTTTTAAGGCATTTTACCAATCCATGCTAAGTCTAGAAGAATTTTGGACACTTTTACATCTATTTTCCCATTAAGGCCTAGTTTAACACTATCCACTATAAAGCTTTAAACATCTAGGATGGATTGATCCTAGTCTAATCCACCTAGGAACACACTTGAAAGACCTTCTAAGGTCAAAAGGAAACCTACTAACTTGGCTAATATCAGTACAAGCCAAAATGTTAATCATGCTTGGGAGTGAGCCTAGGTGCTCCTGCACCATCGTCCCCAAATTAAAAGACTTCAATCCACCCTTGGATTGAGTAAGTTAGAATCCACTCCCAACTTCTTGAATTCTAATTCCTTTATCTAGGTGGATTCTTCATTTCCCTATCCTTACCATTTTACTAAATGTTCATAGTATGTTCTATGTCTTGTCTTCTTGTATGGCCTAGAATCTAGTATCTTCTCTACTATCTTAGGGGGTGTAGATGGTAAGTTGAGTTTTTCCACCTCCAGTATAACCTTAGTTAAACTCTAATCTAGATTTGGTGTTGTTACTTTATATAATACCAAGTCTTCTACATTTAACATAGGAGATAAAACATTGTCCTCTAGAAATTCCACCTTGTATGCATTGGTGCCATATTTAGCTAGAATGGTACATGGACCAATTCTTCTCATCTAAAGCTTATGAGGCACTCATTTCTATAGTCTTTTCTTAATGAGATGGACCATCACTAGATCCCCAACCTTTAATTGGACATCCCTTTTCCTTTCATCCACCCTACTCTTTAGCTTCTCTATATTTTTAGTTAATGTTTTCTTCACTATCTCATGGACCTCTTGCATAGAATTTGCAAAGTCTTCTACATAGGAAGTTCCCTTGGCTCTAGCCTTTAGATCTCCAAGCTCATATATGCCTCTAGGATGAAGCCCATAAACTATCTCAAAAGGAGTCTTACGAGTAGTCCTATTCACTGTGTCATTATAGGCATATTATGCCTGTCCAATGAGTTGGTCCCAAGATTGACCATACTCCTTAGTTAAACACCTTAGGAGGTTACCAAGACTCCTATTTACTACTTCCATTTGACCATCAGTCTGAGGATGGTATGTAGATCTAAAAGATAAGTTGGTTCCTAGATTTTTCCATAGAGTCTTCCAAAAATGACTCATGAACTTTGTGTCTCTATCTAACACTATGCTTAGAGGTAACCCATGTATTTTGATTACCTCTTTGAAGAATAGGAAGGCTATATGATTTGCATCATGAGTTATCTTGCAAGGTAAAAAGTGTGTCATCTTACTGAATCTATCCACAATAACATAAATGCTATCCATTCCCTGTTTAGTCTTGGGTAAACCCACCACAAAATCCATGCTTAAACACTCCCATGGTTTTTTAGGAATGGGAAGAGGTTGGTAAAGGCCTGCATTGGTAGATGTACCCTTTGCATTTTGACATACAACACATCCTTCTACATACTTCCCGATATCTAAACTCATCTTAGGAAAAAAAGAGAATGTATGAGCTAGTTCTTGGGTTTTGTTGACACCAAAATAGCCACTAAGTGCACCATTGTATTTCTCTTGGATTAGATTCTCTCTTATAGAACCTCTAGGGACACACAATTGACATCCCTTAAAAAATAGACCACTATGCAAAGTATATTCAGAGAATTGACTATGAAAATGATTTTTATATTCTTGGCATACCTTGTAGATTTATGCAAAATCTTCATCTTCTCCATACAAGTCTTTGAAGTTGTCAATACCCATGCTTTGTAATTGTATCTCTTGAACAGTTAGAGCTCTTCTACTTAAGGCATCTGCCACCTTATTTTTCAATCCCTTCTTGTGTTTGATGTTGAAGGTGTAGGCCTATAGGTATTCCACCTACTTCATATGCTTGTGATTGAGTTTATCTTGTGAATTTAGAAAACTCAATGCTTGGTTGTCTGAAAAGACTACAGAATCCTTTGGAAGCAAGTAGTGCCTCCACTTCCTTAGTGCTTGGACTAGATAATACATCTCTAAGTCATAAGAAGATTACTTCTTAGAATCACTTAATTTCTCATAATGGAAAGCCACTGGTCTTCCCTCTTCACTCAAGACAACACCTATGGCCACATTACTAGCATAAAAATCAACTGTGAATAACTTCTCAAAACTTGGCAAGGTTAAGATTGGTTGAGTGGCAATATTTTTCTTCAACAATTCAAATCCATGGTTAGCTTTCTCATTCCAAATAAATTTAGTTTTCATCCCTCCTTTTATGGTGTCCAACATAGGAGCACAAATAGCACTAAATTTCTTTATAAATTTCCTATAGTATTGAGCCAAACCATGAAAGCTTCTTACCTTTGTTGCTATCTTGTGAGTTGGCCAATTGAGAATGGATTCCACTTTTCTAGGATCCATCTTTAGATTACCTAGTGACAATACAAACCCAAGGTACACTAGCTCCTACCTCATGAACTCACATTTCTCCAAATTGATCATCAATTTATCCTCATGTAGCTGCTTGAAAAAAATCTCCAAATTCTTGAGATGTTCATCCTTAGTCAAACTATAGATTAGTATATCATCTAGATACACTACCACAAATTTAACAATATAGTCTTTAAGGACTTCATTCATGAGCCTCATGAATGTGGAGGGGGAATTGGAGAGATCAAATCACATGACAAGCCACTCATAAAAACCCTCTGTGGTTTTGAAGGTTGTCTTCCAATCATCTCCCTCTTGGATTCTAATTTGGTGGTAACCACTCTTTAGGTGAATCTTAGTGAAGTATTTGGCTTCTCCTAGGTAGTCCATTAGGTCTTCTATTCTAGGGCTAGGGAACCTATAACTAATGGTTATCCTATTTATTTCTCTTGAATCAGTACATAGCCTCCAAGTTCCTCCCTTTTTAGGTACTAAGACAGTGGGTATGACACAAGGATTGATACTTTTCCTAATGAGACCTTGGCTTAGCAGCTCTTGGACTTGCTTGGAAATTTCCTCATTTTGTTGAGGGGTAATATTATAGGTTTCCTTATTAGGAAGGGTAGCTCCAAGGATGAATTATATTCTATGATGTATAGCTCTCTTAGGGGGTAGGGTTGATGGTTGTCCATCACTAAAAATGCCCTCATACCTCTGCAACATATCTTGTACCTCATTTGATAATTCTGGCTTCTTGACTATTTTGTCAGTGCTTACTTCCTTTGGCTTTAACACTAGTGAAAAGCCTACTCCCTCTCCTTCCTTTAAGGTGTCTATGAACTCCTTTTCACTGACCATTAAAACATTTGGGCCTGATGACTTCACTTCTCCATCCTCTAGTAGTGACTATATCTTGAAAGTCACATTGTCCTTCTGGAAAGAATATGAATTATTTTCTCCATCATGCATGGCATGCCTATCAAATTTCCATGGTCTACCTAGCAGCAAGTGGCATACATCCATAGGTAAGAAATCACATAGTACTTTGTCCTGATACCTCCCAATTGAAAAATCCACCCATGCTTTCTCATTGACAAGGACATGTCCTTTTTTCAACCAAGTGACTTTGTAGGGGTTGCTATGTGGTATCCTCTTCATTTTCAACTTGTTGACTACCTCCTCTGACACTATATTGTCAGAAGACCTTGAGTCTATGATAACTCTAGAAATGTTTCCCATCATCTTGCACTTTACTCTAAATAGTGACCTTCTCTGACTTGGCTCCTCTGTTACTGGCTCCTTTATTAGTGTCCTTCTCATCATTAGATTCTCACCTTCCTTTGACTCTAAGGGTACCTTAGGGTATTTTCCTCCACCACTAGTTACTTCTTCAACAAAGTTTACCCTTTTGTCACCTCCTTGGGAAGTAGTGCCTTTCTCTAGACATTGGTATGTAGGGTGTCCCATTTGGTTGCAGTGGTAACATTTCATAGTGGAAAAGTAAGATCATCTACCTTGGCTATTGCTTCTTCCTATCAAATTGCTGTAGGATCTCCTTCCTCTACTAGAATTCCCTCTACTTGAACTCCCCTCTTGCTGATCAATGAGTTTGGTTTCTCCTTGAGGCTTTTTCTTTGAATTTCTTCCACCATATCCACCTCTTTGTGCTCTATTATCTCTTCCTTTGCCTCTACCTCTAGTAGTACTAGAATCTTGTTTCTTTCTTAACTTCTCTTCTACCTTCACTACTATTTGGTGGAATTTTTTAACAGTAATAGTATTAGGGGTTAGTAGACTCATCTCATCTTGTATAGTCCACTTGAGACCATTAAGGTACCTAGGTACCTTCACCTTTTCATCTTCCATAAGTCTTGACCTCATGAAAAGCCTTCAAAACTCTTTAGTATAGGAGTTCACATCTAAGTATTTTTGTCTAAGACTTTGTCTTCTCTTATGCAATTTGATTTCATAATCCTCTGGCACATACACATCTCTAATTTTAGCTACCATTGCCTTCCATGTAGCAATAGGCTTCTTGCCTTCCTTCTCTCTCTAATCTTGGATAAATTTCCACCAAGTGAGTGTAGGGCCTCTCAATCTAGCATTAGCCACTTTTACCTTTTGGGCTTCTATGATACCATCACATTCAAAATGGTGTTCTAGTTCTTTAATCCAATCTAGGACTACCTCTGGTTCCATCTTCCCATTGAAGATTGGAATTCCTTCTAATGCCTTTCCACTCAAGGCCTTCAATTCCTTCAAGAATGGTTCTTCAACAAGGATTTGGTTTGGTTCAAGGACCTCATCCTCTAAAAGTATCTCTTTTTTCTTTCCATATATCTTATCTTTAACTTCTTCAGCCTTCTCATTTACTTCATCCACTTTTTATTCTAGATGAGCTAGTCTATCTTGGAGTAATCTATTCTCCTCCTCTTTCTCTTCCACTTTCTTTTCCAAATCATCATTGGTCACCATTGTAGAGTCTCCTACTAACTCCTCTAGTTGGAACATTTACCACAAGCCAATCAAAATGGCTCTTATACCAATTTGATAGATATTCTCCTAGGTGTGCTTGCAAAAATCCCTCTCTAGGACCTTACTTGTCCTATCTTTTCAAAATCCCCAAACTCTCTTCTAGGACTTCAATAGTCTTTTTTCTTCTAGCCTAAGACTAATCCCAACTCACTTCTATGAGTCAATCTCTTTGTGCTTCACCTTGAAGGATAACTATCACTTAGATTGCTTCAATGTCTCACTCCTCCTTGGATGACTCCAAGTGCTCTTTTACCATGAACTTGTCACAAGTGCTACAAGGGATGCTTTCTTCATTAGAAAATCCTTTTGTATCACCATTGATCCCATTTTAATAGGATTCAAATATCTTTCTCATCAAATTCACTATTTAGCTTTCCCTTGGCTAATCACACCTAGTAATTTCTAGTAGCCCTAGACAGGTTTCTTTTCTCATTTCATTCTAAGAACTTCCAAATGACCTCAAAAACTAACTTGACATTTGGATACCATTTTGGGAGACCTTAGAGATTTTGTGGGTTTTAGGGTTCTAGGGCCTCCGTATAGTAGATTCCTAGATTGTAGGGCTAATAGGGATATTTTTCAACAAGCTACTGATTTCTTCCTAGAAATCCATGTTAGAGGATTGACCAATGCTTAATCTCACTACCAAGTAACTACTCTGTGAACACCAGCAACTAGACTACTTACAAAATGATTTATTAGACCAACCTAAGGAACTCAAAAAAACTTTTTCATTCAATGAAAAACTCTTAAAACTATCCACACAACACATATCTAATACTAATTTCTACTCTTCAATACATGTATTCACTCATGCACACAAAACCAGTCGACTATTACTGCAAATCTGAACACACAGTCTCTGTTCAAACTCAAAAAATTCTTACTACAACTTGCCTTAGGAAATGGGATCATATATCAACTAAAGTATTCCCTTTCCTAAATTTTAGGCCACTAAGCATTGATTAGATCCCTGAACTTTGAATGGGATCAATGTTATTGATTTTGCATACAACATTTTCCAAAAATACAAATGTTGTCATGACAACATTATAGCAACTTTTCATTATTGCTTCTTAACTACCTTTAATGACCACTAAGCCCTCTTAAATGATGTAGGAACATAATTTAAGCCTTTTAAGGCATTTTACCAATCCGTGCTAATTCTAGAAGACTTTTGGATACTTTTACATCTATTTTCCCATTAAGGCCTAGTTTAACACTATCCACTAGAAAGCTTTAAACATCTAGGATGGATTGATCCTAGACTAATCCACCTAGGAACACACTTGAAAGACCTTCTAAGGTAAAAAGGAAACCTTCTGACTTGGCTAAGGTCAATACAAGACAAAATGTTAACCATGCTTGGGAGTGAGCCTAGGTGCTCCTACACCAAATATTGGAGAGACCGAGCACAAGAGATAAATGCTGATACAAATGGAAATAAAATTTAAGAAATCATGAGGATAAGAAATCAAATGTGGAGAAAAGCATCAAATGACAATGCTAGATCAAGCACTACAGCTGGTGACACTTCATTCATTGGATTAGGTGATATCACCACCTCCACCTAAGCAATTAAGGTATGTATGGAACTAAATTTCAATCAGTTATATCTTACAACAATTCCTTATATCTAGTGAATGAACACCAAATCAACATGAAAAAAGGATGCATTATGGTACTATATTCTTAGAACATAAAATGTGTACATTTGGTAAAAGCATGACCAAGTAAATATTTGCTAGTCGGTGAATATTGGCAAGGTTAACTGAGTTGAAGTATCAACCAATGTAATATCTAGTGTTAACCAAGATGAAGCCTTTGAAGTGGTAACCGAGTGAAACTATGGTTACCAAGATGTGGTAGGTAAAGTATTTAACGTGGAAGTTTGATCGAGAAAAGAGATTTTAGGTATAAATATGTGATGAAGTTAGTCATTTCATCACACAATGATCACGAGAAGAACCATAGCGACTTGAGTGATTTGATAAAATAATTTCCAGAGTGTTTAAAAAATATTTAAGGAGATCCCAAGAAAGTTTATCACTACTTCTAGTAAGTTCCTCAGCCACCAAGTTGTTTTACTAAAATATTCATCAAACCCTAAATTTCAGAAACAATAGCGTCTTCATCTAAGGTTATGAAATTAAAGTCTGAGACTTACAAGAAGGTCACATTGATTAAGTTTGTGACTTATGATGAACCCAAAGACAAGTTTTACCCTAAAATAGCATCACAGATTGATCAAGTGGTATACCACCTAGGGTTTTTATGGTGCAAGACATACACACATACATCCATTATAAAATTAGTGAAATAAAAAATTTTGATCTTCAATCCACTTACCAAGAGCTGCGTGAGAATGGAAAGCTCAATGATGAGCACAAACACCTAGAGGTGAAGGGATTGATGAATGCCTTATATTTCTAGAGAGAATTCAAAACATAATGGATTAGGGTTGTTCTTATTCGAGTGCATGAAGGTAAAATATGGCTAGGTAAACTAGTTAAAGTATCCAAGGATATCATACATGCGGTCACCAGTTACCCTATGAATGATAAAGCTAAGGCCATAAGGAATACACTGAGGGTAGATAATGAGAAGACCATAGGAGCTAAATGGGATGGAAGAGGAATGAGAGTTAATACAATCATTGATTCAAAAACAAGGTTTGGTTTGGAGCCTATGTTATTGGCTATAAGATGTTGCAATCAAGCAGGTCAAAAAGTGTACCTTGTGGAGCTGTAGATATTTCTTATAAGATTGTTAAGAAGGGTCTTCAATTGGACCTCACTGAGCTACTACTGAAACAACTGGAGGAAAATATGAGAACCATTCAGGTAGCAAAGATAAATACATGTAATTTTGGTTCTCTACTAGTTTGTATATTTTTCTACTTGCAAAATTCTTTCCATCTTTCAGTAATGTTGACTAGGATGTCAACCGACCATTTATTATGTAAATAAGTGAGTTTATTCAAAATATAGGTCAAAATTTTGTTACTGTCATGGATAATTACTTTGGAAAATTCAAGGATAGGATACATAAAAGAAGAAGGATACTAGGTCAGCTGGTAGAGAAACACAAACAAGATATATATTTCCTAGTGTATACTAACACCACTTTAATCAAGGAAGTTGAACTGAGGACTACTTGGTTACCCCCAATGGGCTATGAATTGGATATTGATCAAGATTCTAGGTCAATTAAGGTACTTCTGGCTGAGCCCAAAGATCCAAAAGCTACTAGGTTTGGAACCTATGAAGAAGCTAAGTTAATAATAAATATAGATCTAGCCAGAGTGAAAGTAAGTAGAAAATCTAAAAAGATGATGGAAACACTGGAAAATAAATTTGGAGATGATAATGAAGAATAATAATTAGTAGCTAAGACGGTTGAAGAATTAATCGAGGAACAACTTTTAATTAGTAATAGTGAATATGAGGAGGATATCGAGTCAGATAAGGATATTCAAGTTGCATCGGTAAAGGTCATACGAAAGAGGAAACAAGAAGAAACACCTACAAGATCAAGGACAAGATCCTCAATAACTAATTCTCCACCCCTAAAGAAAGGAATTGTAAAAATTACAAGGTCAACTCCCACTAAAACATATCAGAAGAAGAAAAGAGGTGTCCAAGTCACCATTGAGAAACCTAAGAAGAGAAGGCTGATAAGAGCTAAAGATGATGTAGACTCTAAGGAATAAGATGAACAAGGTATATTCAAGGTTGTAAATAAAATTCAGTCCGTAGATGAGTTAGCTAATAATATAAAGGAATTAGGGAGTCTAACTCACCCTAAGATGAGTCAGTATGTACATATGTCTATCGAGGATCAGGAGAAAATAGAAGAAGCTATCATTTAAATGATGATCAAATTTAAGATAGTACCTATTGAGTTTGAAAAATATGTTCCTAAGGAATTATATGAGAAAGTATCAACAAGGTGAGCATACACCTTGCATATAGAAAAGAAAATGGGGGAACACTCATTAATTTTGGCAATGCCTACCTTATCTGTTACCGAGATTAAAGAATTGATGAAACATTATTCCAAATGTTTTTTGATGAAGAGTAGAGCACTTGATATTTTGGTAGGTAACCTTGAGGGAGTTGATGAAAATAAAAATCTTCTATCGACTACAATTTTGAAAGTTAGGGTATAAGTTGATCAACTTGCAATAGATATCATTCCTGAGAAGAAGGATAAAAGAAAAGGAAAAGGAGTTCTATCAGATGATGCTGACATAGCCACCAAGGACCTAATTCATATATCTAATACTAAGATAGAAGATGATACTTATTCCATGGATTTCTACCTAGTTGGATATACTAAAGAGTATACACAGGACACTCTCGAGAAACTAGTAACAACTGGGAAAGATGATGTCATGATTGAGGACATCACACATGGAGATCATAATGATGAGGAAATCACTATAGTTGTAGATAACACCAAAGAGAAACAACCTAGTGAGGCAGAAACAATTGATATACTGGGTGATTTACCTATACTAGTTCAAGAAATTGAGATTTCTACACAAAGGGAACCCGAAGGCTCTATACCCAAGAAAAAGAATGATACAACTGAGGGATAGAGTATAGAAGAGAAGAAAGATACAAATGATCCCGAGAATAAAGAGGCAAAAATCAAAGGAAGATACAACAGACACCAAACAAGATATCCAAGAAAAAGACATCAAGACACCAGTCACCAGACAGGATAAGGAAGAGAACATGTCTACCAAAAAAGACAAGACAAATCTGAAGACAAAAGCTCTTGTACCATATAGAAAATCACCCAAACCTGAGAAAAAGAAAATGAAGAAACATGGTAAGGGTCCTATCACACTAGATGAAATTATAGAAATTCCTATATGTGACCCTAGGACTCTAGACCCCTAAGCCTTAAGAAGGTATGGCGAATTGTGCACAAGGAAGGCTGCACAGGAAAAGTTAAGGTAAGAAAGTAAAATAAAACTATCTTAGAGAAATTTAGAGACATCTTGATGCAAGTAGTCCCCAATATTAATGTTAATGAGGCAACTCCCATCATTGATCAACTTGCCACTCTAATCAGCCACGTCGATTCCCCTAATGTAGACACAGAAAATAGAATGGAAGAAATGGTAGAGGCCAAAATTCAATTAAAGATAGTAGAGAAAATAAGCCAGGAAGTGGCAATAAATAAGGTCACGCTATCAGAGGTAATCACCAAGATTGACACCATTATTCAAAAAGTAATTACAATTTTGTGTAAGTTATGCACAATAGACCACTTTACTACTGAGCTTAGTGAAAAGATAAAGAAGCTTGATGAATAAATATAGGTTAGTGCAAATAATTCTTTAATCGAGCCAGATGTATTTCATAAGCATTACACTAAAGTTCAAGAACTCCAATGGTTAAGAATTGACTTGAGGAAGCAAGATGATACAATCAGAGAGAAAGTAACTGAGCTTTAGTCCCCATCTCAAGATAATGGAGAGACCTGTGAATAAGGAAAAGGACTTAGTTGCCACCCTTGAGATATCAGTATTAGAGAACATTTTTGATATGCATGTGCAAGTTGGTTTAGAGCACATTTCTCTTGAGAACCTTAAGGAGGAATGGGAAAACCTCTTGGATTCATTGAAGAAAAATCATTAGAATATTTTTGACAAGCTGTGAGTACATTATTTTTGGAATTAGTTTCAAAAAAAGGAGGAAATTATATGTATATATATGCTTGTATGAAGTTCACACTGAGAGCATGTACAAAGGGGGAGTTCACATAAGTTAACATATGATTCATATTTTTTGTTAAGTACAAATTTTTGAAGTCGGTACATATACATAAAGTTTTTTATACTAATGCCAAAGGGGGAGAATGTTACTCCTATTGAGATTTAATGGTTGTCATTAGTATCATTCAGTCATAGAGTTGTTAAAGGAGATAAAACATGATAGTCAGTTAATACACAAAGCCTATACGTAGAGTAGGAAACAACATAGATACCTAAGTTAACTAAACATAGCTTTGACTGAGCACTCTCACCGAGTCAGATGATCACCAAGTACTAAGCACAATAGTCACTAAGAATTCATATGAACTGAGCACTAGTTAATTATTGAGCGATGAATGTAGTGAACACCGAGTGAAACATGGAATGACATAGTAGTTTAGAATGGCACAAACATCAAGGAAAACAATTTACACCGATCAGAAAACATTTTACCAAGATCAAGACCAAATTTAATATGGATGTAATCATTAAATTGTTGACGATTCCTATGTATTGTAGATCTAGGTCATGTATTTCCACTATTGATCTTAGGTTTTCTAAGATATTTTAAAACCCTAATTAGGTCAAATTAGTTTGATATAAATTTGTAAGGATGTCATTTGATGAATATATCATCAAAAAGTAGCTGTACTCAGGATATCAAAAGATCGTACAAGGTTTTGACATAAGGATTTGACAGAGGTATTCAATTTTTCAGAATAGACATAAGGCTAGCAAGCAGTATAGAAGGACATACACATCACTACAAGGTGATATCTTTATAGTATTTTATAGATTTGAATCAGGCAAGAGATATATCCCATTGTTATTCTTTAACCATTGTATCAGATTTCTAAATCTCTTAACAGAGTGAACTTAATAGTTCTATTGTAAATATCTTAACTGAGTGCACACTTGATTGAGTTGCTAAAATCCTCTAACTAGGTAGATCTAGTTGATCTTACTGTTAATCCTAATAGGGTAAGATCACCAGGAGTGATCACAATATTTGTAGCCTTAACTGACATACTTTGTTACTGCAGTAGTGAAGCTTTGTGGGTGTCATCCCCACCATATTTTTTACCTTCTAAAAAGGGTTTTTTTGATATCAAAACATTTTTTATGTGTATGAAGTTTCATGAATGGTTTATTGATTAGATTACATGTATTTACATTTCAATTATATTTTGAATGTATGTTACATGCAATGGATTCAGTCAGTTAATGATATCTATGCTTACAATGTTTCACTATTGAAATGTTTTAAAGGTACTAATTCACCCCTCCCCTCTCAGTATATATCTTTCCATAATCCCAATAGTACCTTCTCTTTTTACTGCTTAGATCTTACCATAGATCATCACTTTGAATTTTCTTTATCGTAGATCTCTTTAACTAACTCTTCCTCATCATTAGAATCTTCCATCTCATCATAGCTCAACATTAAATGTCATTTTGATCCTTGTATTTAATTTATGTTCCTTTCTCGGTGACTAACTTCTTTTCTTCAACTGAATTTTGATTAACTGCACTTGATAATTGAAACCTTCTGCTCGGTGTCTTTACTTCCTTTCTCTTTACCAAAACTTACTTTTCTCTTACTGAATGACTTTTTTTGCTCGATAATTACAACTATTTTTCTTACTAACTTGATATACTTAAATGTTTGGTAGAAAACAATTATATCAACATAACCTTAACATCATCTGATCTTTATTACCCACCCAATTAAGTTCTTCAACTTCTCAACATTCCAATTCTTCTTCTTCTTCTTAAACTTTACTCAACATGTATCATGTTCTCTGAATGATATGGAAACTCAATATAAATCATAAATCAATTGATTGACATCAATGAAAAGATAATAAATGATCTAATGTTTCTACTATCTTGTATACCTTAGATCTTAGTTGGTCTTCATCATCATCACCATAAGCTATAGTAACAATCTCCTTCTTTGGAATTGATGATAACACTTACTGTCAATCTTCAGTGTTCAATTGATGATGGAAACACTTTCATTCTTGTCTTTGTTGTCTTTGAACTGTATTCCTTTTGATATTTATCTTTCTTCTTTTCTTGATCTCCTTGTGTAATTAATTTAATTTTTCTCCCTCTTTGATATTCCATCTCTCAATATATATTCTACATCTTTGTAATTTTTTCCCTCTTTAGTAACTTATCCTTCAACAAAAAATTCTCTTAGCATATTCTCCCTCTTTGAAAACAATTCCAAACATATATATACTCCTAAAAACTTTGTTTAGGCCAAAAATTATACCTCAAATGTATTGATTTTTCATTGCTTACATAAACATCTTTCACAACTTCAGGCATCACACAAAGAGTGAACACTAGCATTAATTCACAAAATAGATATTTTCATGAAAACTTGAATTGATGCAGCATGCATCTTGCCTTAGTGTATATTGGATAGGGGAAGAACCCCTGATTTACCTCTGAGATACTCAAAAGAATCCTTTAGTAGTGGTTTGGTAAATATATCTTCTATGTGATCCTTTAAATTCACATATTCCAATCCAATATCACATGCTTGGCTTGAACTTGTTCTCTCAAGTAATGATACTTGATAGAAATGTGCTTTGTCTTATAATACATCACCAAATTCTTTTATATGTTAATAGAACTTGTGTTATCATAATATAAATAGTATCAGGATCAGTAATCTCCTCTTGCATACCTTCAAGTAGTTGTTTGATCCACACAATGTTTGAATTTTCATAGCTACATCAACATACATAGCCTTGGTAGTAGACTGTGAAATAAAACTTTATTTCTTTCTTAGCCATGTCACTAATGTTTCTCCTAAAAATAAATCTCCTCCACTTGTGCTTTTCCTATCATCAAAATTACCTACCCAATCAGCATTAGTGTATACCTTTATATCAAAATCTTGATTCTTTGTGTACCATAATCCATAGTCCTCGACTCCTTTCATATATCTAAATATTCTTTCAATTGCACACATGTGTGTTTCCTTTGGGTTGGCAAAAAATATTACAACAATCCCAACAACATGAATAATATCAGGTCTGCTATGAACACCATATTGTAACTTACCAATCATAGATCGGTAGAGTGTTTCATTTACTTCCTTTGTTTCATCTTCCTTTGACAATTTGCAGCCAGTAGCCATCGGTGTACCAACCAATTTTGACTCTTCCATATTGAATGTCTTTAGGATCTCCTTGATATACTCTGACTGTGTGATGTAGATCCCATCTTTAACTTGTTGAATTTATAGTCCAATAAATAATTTTATCTCTGCTATCATGGACATCTCAAATTCCTTTCTCATCTCTTCAACAAATGATTTACACAATGATTCATTTCCTCTTAATATAATGTCATCAACAAATATTTCAGCAAGCAGAATCTTATCATTACTGTCACATTTCAGATACAAATTGATTTTTTCACTTATTATTTGAAATACAATCTGGATTAAATACGAGTGTAATCTTTCATACCATGCTCAGGATTCTTGTTTCAAATTATATAGTTCCTTGTGTAGTTTTCATACCATATCCTTGTCAGAATTCTTAGTAAATCCTTTAAGTTGTTCAATGTAAACTTCTTCTTCAAGAATTCCATTAAAAAATGCAGACTTAACATCCATTTGATAAACTTTGAATCCTTTATATGTAGCATATGCAAGTAAAATTCTCACACCTTCTAATCTAGAAACATGGGAAATTGTCTCACCATAGTCAATAAATTCTTCTTGTGGATATCCCTTGCATACTAATATTGCTTTATTTTTTTTATCAAATCTCCTTTTTCATTGAGTTTATTCCTAAAAATCCACTTTGTACCAATCACATTCTTTCCTTTAGGTCTTGGTACCAGTGCATAAGTGTTATTCTTTTCAATCTGATGAATTTCTTCTTTCATTGCATTAATTCAGTCTTCATTTTCTAGTGCGTCCTTAACTATTCTTGGCTCAAATTCAGAAATCAAACATGTATTATCTCTTAACTTATTGTCATGACTCTTGCATTCTTGTCTCCAATAATTTTTCTTGGTGATTGGTTTCTCCTCACATACTTAGCTAAAATAGGCTTGGTAGATTGTTCATCAGTATTTTCATCTCTCGGTTGAGCCTCAATTGGTTCCTCGATTTCTTCTTGTAGCTCGGGTAAAGTACCAAAAATCCCTTCCTATACATATACAAATCTTTGATAATCTTTTGGTTCCTTTTTTATATCTTCTCCATTTCTTTCTGCAAATTCATCAATCCTCACATTTTCACTTTCCACAATTTTGTTAGTAGACTTATTTAGACATTTATAAGTTTTACTCTTTATGGAGTATCCTAGGAATATACCTTCATCTCCTTATGAGTTAAACTTTCCATTCCTATCATCATTTAGAATATAGCACCTACTTCCAAAAATTTTAAAGTAGCTAACATTTGGTGTATGCCCATACCAGAGTTCATAGGGAATTTTGTTTTCACCTTTATTTAATTGTACTTGGTTGAGAATGTAGACAATAGTACTAATGGCTTCTCTCCAGAATGTTTGTGTGACCTCTTTTTCAATCAACAATGTTCTAGCACAATCAACTATTAAACCATTCCTTCTTTTAGCTATGCCATTTTGTTGTGGAGTCCTCGATGCAGATATTTTCCTTTTATTTCTAGTCTCATTGTAGAAGATACTAAATTAATCAGAGATAAATTCACCTCCTCTATCAGATCTTAAGCATTTTAGCTGCTTACATGTTTCCTTTTCAAATCTTTCCTTGTACCATTTAAACATTTTAAATGCATCATATTTTTATGTTAGAAACATTACTAATATCATTCTTGACTAGTCATCAACAAACAAAAGGAAATATCAATCACAATAATAGCTTTGGATTCTCATAGGGTCATAGAGATCAATATGAACCAATTCCAAAATACCATTAGATGAATAATAATTTCTTGAGAAACTTGATTTTCTCATTTTACCAATCTGATATTCCATACACATCACTTTATTACTCATGATTAATTTTGGTAGACCTCTAACTCTATTCTTCTTACTCACTTTGATCATATTCACTTCCACTTTTACTACAACGACTGTCTCTTTCTTTTATTGAACATCCAATGGTTAGAGATGACTTAAAAATTATTTCAATAGTTAGTAGATTGTTATCATAATTACTAAGCTCAAATACAGTTAGTTTACCAATTAATGCATCAAGAGTAATAGGGGATCTCAGTTCCTAAATAGAAGAGACTCGAATAACATACTTGGATGAAAGGGTTCTGAGAATGTTTCTTACCACTTCTTCATCGGTTAGTATTCCACCAGCACCTTTGATAGTATTTACTATTTCTTTTATTTAGAAACTATATTGTGCAATGTTCTCTTATTCTTTCATTCTCATCTCATCAAATTTTCCTCTTAGACTATCAACCTTTTCTTTTTGTACATGCAAATCACCTCCATAAACTAGTGCAAGTTTTTCCCACATCTCTTTTGCAGTAATACAATTCTTAATGTCATTGAATTAAACATCATTCAGGGAAGAAGAAATTTCAATCATTATTGAGTTATTTTGCTTCTTTTCTCTCACATGATCAAGTGACATTGGTCTAAGAGGTAGTGGAGTGTATTCAATATCCAAATGATTAAGTGTCCAATCTCCAATCTCAGATAGGTATAACCTCATCCTACTTTTCGATGTAGAGAAACTCTCCTTGTTCAACTTAGGTAATTCTCTCATATACATCTTTGGATCTTTTACTCAAGTCTTTCAAACTTATCCCTTTGGAGTACAAGTTATCTCTAATACGAAATGTTGGAAACTGGAAAGGGGGGGTGAATCAATAATCCTTGATTCTCAGTACCTTAAAAAATTTCTCTGATTAAACTTGGTGTCAACTCGGTCAGACACACTTCAACATTTATCGACAACAATAAATTAACTTTATCAATTAGCAATAACAATCAGAATATTCATTCAATACATACACCAATATTTAACATGGAAATCCAATTTGGGAAAAACCATTGTGGTAATTGTCACCTACTAAATAAATACTCTTCTGAAGTATGCTTGGTTAACAGCCAATCTGGTTAAAGATTACAATACAAAATCTTAAGTGTGACCTAGTTAAGGGATTTGCCTTAGATCTGTTAGGATCTTCACCCTATTAGGAGTGGCATAGTTAAAGGAATTCAAACACTCTTTTAGAATGTTACCTTTTGCAAAGATTTTACAATAAGACTATTAAGTCCACTTAGTTAAGATAGTTTTCCATTACAAATGTTAATAAGAAACAATAGATAAATTAACCTATAAATTTGCAACCATCCTTTTCATAATCAGATCCTTTGTGTGCTCTTTGTCTTCACTTCAATCTTTGACTTTCCACTAGCTTCAACACTTCATCAAACTCAGCTTTCTGAATCAGAATTCAACCTTTTCCTTCTTCACTACATTAGTCGATGACTCAATATTCTTTCAACTTGCTAGCCTTTTGTCCATACAATTGTATCCTTTATATAGACTTTTTTTAACCACTTAATCTCCTTTATCACATTTTATTTTGATTAATTTAAACTATCCAATCATCCTCATACATTAATTCAATGAATCTAGAGCTCGATAAAATGTTTGATCATCACCTTGGAACCTGAACTTTCTTGGAAGTTGTACCTTCTCTTTTTGCCACTTAGATCTTACCGTAGATCATCACTTTGAATTTTCCTGATTGTAGATCTCTTTAACTAACTCTTCCTCATTATTAGAATCTTTTAACTCATCATAGCTCAATATTAAATGTCATTCTAATCCTTGTATTTAATTTTTGTTCCTTTCTCAGTGACCAACTTCTTTTTCTTCAACTGAATTTTGGTTAACTGCACTTAGTAATTGAAACCTTGTTCTCGATGTCTTGACTTCCTTTCTCTTTACCGAAACTTACTTTTCTCTTACCGAATGACTTTTTATGCTTGGTAACCACAATTGTTTTTCTTACCGACTTGACTAATCTTCTTTACCAACATGATATAATTAAACATTTGGTAGAAAAAAATTATATCAATATAACCTTAACATTGTCTTATTTGCATTAGCTACCCAATTAAGTTCTTAAGCTTCTCAACATTCCACTTCTTGTTTTTTAACTTTACTCAACTTGTATCATACTCAGAATGAAATGCAAAATTAATATAAATTAGAAATCAAATGCTTGACATCAATGACAAGATAATAAATGATCTAATCTTTCTACTATCTTGTATACCTCTAATCTTAGTCAATCTTCATAATCATTGCCATTAGTTATAGTAACAATAATCTTGTGAACATAGCATATGAATTGTTTGTATTAGCTTGAAAATCCTTAAAATCATTCTTAGATTTTCCTCTTTCTTATGTGCTAGTACATAAATTCAAAACTACCAACAAAATTTCTTGCTATAGCTCTCATTTATGAATGAAATGCTTCCAAATGACCCATTCAACCTTTAAATTATAAATTTATAATCTTAAATTCCATATAACATCCTCTATAATTTAAAAATATTAAAAAGTGAAGATAAACTTTGAAAAAAGTAAAATTGTGATACACCAAAAACATAAGTGAGACAATCACCTCTTTCAATAGAGTGACAATTTAAAAATTCTTTTGAAAACATTGCAAATACCTAGTAAACTGATATTCCTCCATCTTCTTGAAGCTATAATATTTTCTTATAAACTCAAAATAAGATGAAAAATCTTTAAATTGCATAATTATCAAGAATAATCCAAACATGTAAAAATATTTAGGGCAAACTAAACCTAAACTTGGAGGAGCAATTAAGACTCATACACTAAAATTTTGAAGATTCCAAAAGAACATGAATTACAGTACTTTGAATTTAGTTCCTAAACTACTATTTTTTTCCAAAAATGGATAGTTAAGAGTGACTAATAAAAGTTTTGTATTTGTTTATAAATTTTTGTCAAGAGTGGTTTCTTTTTTTTATTTTTCAAAGTGGAGGCATCCTAAAAATCAAATACTTGTTCACGTGCTTCAAATTACTTGCACCAAACTAATTGAAATTTTTTATTTTTAAAAAAAAATTATAAAGAATGAAGTACTTGAAAATAATATTTGTGTGTGTGTGTTTAAAAATTTAGACTAGTAGGTAAATAATTATCCAAAAAAAGGTCAACATATGTCTCTGAGAAGTTTGGAAACACTGTTAAAAGAAGTTGAAGTTTAATATGTAAATGTTGTCGATATCTAAAAATATTTTTATGGTTATAAGTCTCAAAGGACATGTAAAATTATGTGGATAATTTTACAAATACCCACTTGAGTGTAAATTTGTTGAAAATAAAGTGGATAAAGCATAATGGAAGGAAAAAACATCAAAATGAGGGAAATGAAGCTCCCAAGCCAAAGCCTAAGTACAACCCTAAAAACATACATGTTATTTGAATTAGAAATGTGTAAATTTTATTTAAACTAAAAATATGTATGTGATTTTATGAGAACAAAATGCGTATACATTTCTTTGAATAAGCATAACATGTATGCATTATATTAAACAAGAAAAATGTGTACACGTTTCTATGAATTAAATATAGATGAAATACATAGTATCTTTTCATTAGGATATATGCATAGAATATAACTATATTTTATGTATATATTGTTAGGATGTTTGAGAATGGTTTTAGATATCTAGGAGTCATAATGCAAAGTCTAGATATTAGAAGATATTAAATATTTTTTTAGACTTAGTCAATTTTTAGCAATTAGTAGGCTCCTATCATCATTCTCTTTGTCTCCACCAATCTCAAGACCTATCTATTTTCTTATAACTCTCTCTCTCTCTCTCTCTCTCTCAATCCTCCGCATTCCCCCTCTATCTCTTATCTTTTTCATCTCTCTACCCCTTCCCTCTCCAAGTCTCTCTATCCCATCCTTATTACCTCTCTATTCTCCCTTCCTATCTTATGACAAACATTTCTCACTCTCTTCTTTATATATATATTCACCTCTCTGGGCTCCTCCCTACACTAGGTCTCTCACCTCTAGATTGATAAATAGAGAAATAGAAAAAGAGAGGTGGGATAGACATAAAGAGAGAGATAAAGGAAAATAAATATGGAAATATGAAGGGAGTGGTATGTTATGAACTCCCTAAATACTGATAGGGGAGGGGTGAATCACTATTCCTTTGAAATTGGGTGCCAACAAGAAATTGAGTCCACTTTTTGGCCAAAAAGTGGAATTGTTTTCATTTTTTTTTTAATTTGTCCCACTTGACCTAAAAATTTGAAGCACTTAATGTTAGAAATTAGAAAGTAAAGTCCACCAAGATAACTAAGAGGGTGGGGGGGGGGGGGGTGAATCAGTTATCAAATAATGATAACTTTTATCACCTTCAACAACATTAAACCATATAAGAAATGTAATTACCAACCATAGAAAGATATTCATACACAATAACACAATGACACAAGATATGTTGAATAGGGAACCTCTTGATCAAAGAGTAAACCCCGGTGGGAATGATGCCCACAAAAGATGCACTAATATGAATATTCCTTGTGAAAGGATGGACTCTATTAGGAGTCTTATGAAATACATTTAGTACATATGAATCCCTTTTAGGAGATTCTGAATCCCTGTTAAAATATTCTAACCTTGTTAAGAGTTATGGAAGACAAAAGGACCCACTGGCCAAACAGCTTCAGGGTAAGATCATTGAACACACTGTCCAAATAATCTTTGCATTACTGAAAAGAATAATATGTTACCTCTTCTCTAACTGTGCCAAACCACACTCACTAACTATTACATCAGATCTCAATTTCAGATCTTTGTACTTTGCATGTCTTCCTTCACATATTCACTTTCACATTTAGCTCTTTTCTTCACTTCATGCATACAGCATCACACACAACCACTACTTCCATATCACAACTACATTAAAACATCATCACAACAAGGAAATACATTCCTTCCTTTATACCACACTCAAATAATTACAAATGAGTTGGCATACAATTACAACATAAAAGTTTCCACACGTTACATCAAAATTACACAAAACTGTCAGCTTCCAAATACAATAAATATTCACTCGTGTGACCTCAAAGTTTGTGCTATCATCCATGTCACTATCAATGTGTCTTCAACTTCCCTTTAACTATACAAAACTAGATTCCATCCTGATTAGGAGATATCATCCGATTTCCACAAACTGCTACTCAGGAACACTGCCTGAATACTGCTTCCACCAAAATGATCACAACTTCCATGAATAAATGAATTACTATCTGCACTTTTAACCATACACATATAACATATCAAAGAGTATATCCTCAACATCACATAGCTCCAACTACAATAACCCACGTGTGCTAATCCAAACTCTATCTGCTTCTCTGCAAGTCTTTGATAAATCACTGTATTGACATCAATGACAATCACAGTCATGAATGCAACAACAACTGCTACAGAATGGCTACCAAAAATTTAGCATTCATTCATGACAATCTCCCCCATTAGCATTGATGGCAACATTGATGAAAAACATCCAATGTTCCAAAAATCCAATACTGCAACACTACTTCAAATCCTCTTCATCAATCAAATCTTGCTTCGTTATCCTATTTAGTTCTCTCCAAAAAATGTTTTAGATGGTTTTCATGTACACTTCTCCCCCATTGACATCAATGAAAAAAATTTCATCACTATGTTAACAAAAACTCAATGTCAAAAGACACTGTTTAGAAAATACATTCTCTAGAGTCCTCATGACTCAGCTCAGATACACATACTCCCCCATAGAGGAAGTACCAACATCCAGTCTAGAAGAAAGATAGGGCTCATATACCATTGGATGGATGCAACCAACTACATCACTTCTCAAAATTAGGCTAGGGCATAACCCCAAGCATACCTCTCAGATACTCAAATGTATCCTTAGGCAAAGGCTTTGTGAATATATCTTCTATATGCTCCTTTGTACTTATGTACTCAATTCTAACTTCTTTCTTAGTAATCTTCTCTCTTACAACATGATACTTAATCTCTATATGCTTTGTCTTAGAATGTAATACAGGATTCTTAGACATACTAACTATACTGGTGTTGTCACAATGTATGACAGCAGGTTCAACAAATTTTATTCCAATATCCTTCAACATTTGCTTCATCCAAATTATCTAGTTACAATTGTTTGCTGCTGCTACATATTCTGCTTCTGCTGTGCTTTGTGAGATACAATTCTGCTTCTTGCTTAGCCAAGAAACCAATCTTCCTCCAAGGAAAAATGCTCCACTACTGGTACTTTTCTTATCATCAACCCTACCTCCCCAATCAACATCTGTATATGCACATAGGGTAAAATCATCAGATTTTTCATACCATGATCCATATTCCATTGTGCCTCTTATATATCTCAGTATCCTCTTTACTGCTACATAATGTGATTCTCTAGGTTCAGCTTGAAATCTTGCTACAATTCCAACTGAATGTTCTATATCAAGTCTTGTATGAGTCAAATACTACAATCCTCCAATCATAGATCTATATTTCTTTTGTTCCACTGTAGGAGTCTCATCCATGCTAGATAACTTATGTCCAGTCACCATGGGTGTTCCAACTAGTTTACAATTCTCCATTCCAAATCTTTTCAACAAGTCAGTCACGTACTTTTTCTGACTTACAAAGATACCATCATTGTTTTGTGTTATCTGTAATCCCAAGAAGTATTTCATTTCACCAATCATACTCATTTTAAATTCAGTCTTAATTTCATTAGCAAATTTGTCACTAGCTTCATCTTCTCCTCCAAAGATAATGTCATTAAAAAAAAAACTATAACAAACAAACCATTTTCAATTTCTTTTGTGTATAGATTTCTATCAGCTGTTCCTTTTGTAAATCCCAATTTTAACAAATACTTATCCAGTCTTGCATACCAAGTTCTAGGTGCTTGTTTAAGTCCATATAAAGCTTTCTTTAGTTTACATACCATGTCTCCTTCTTGAGTTAAAGGAAAACCTTCAGGCTGCTCAATGTAGACTTCTTCTTCCAACTCTCCATTCAGAAATGCTGAGTTCACATCCATTTGATATACTTTGAATTTCTTATAAGCTGCATAAGACAAAAACATTCTTACTACTTCAATTCTTGCAACAGGTGCAAAGGTTTCTTCATAATCAATTCCTTCTTGCTGTGAGTACCCCTTACATACCAATATTTCTTTGTTTCTTACTACTTCTCCTTGTTCATTCATCTTGTTTCTAAGTACCCATTTAGTTCCAATAACATTCTTATCTTTAGTTCTAGGGACCAATTCCCATGTCTTGTTCTTTGCAATCTGATCTAGTTCTTCTTTCATAGCATTAGTCCAACTTTCATCTTCACAATCTTCACTAGTAGTCTTCGGTTCAATTTGAGAAATCAAACATAACTATTCTTTTACCTTATTCTAAGTTAGAACTCCTCTTTTTATGCTCCCAATAATTTGTTCAATAGGATGATTTCTTAAGAAACTCTTGCTAGGTGTCACTATCTCAGATCTCACTTCAGGTGTAGGTTCTTCAGTAACTTCACTGTGGCTTTCATTCAACAAATCACTGTTAGTTTCATAAAATAATTTAGTAGATCCAGTGTTAGGTTTAGGATGAGCTTCTTCATCTAATTCATAATCAAGCATTCTTTCCTAAATTTTGAACTTTTCATCAACTTTAACATTCGCACTTTCAACAATAGTCTTAGTTCTTTTATTGTAACATCTATATGCTTTATTTTTCAAAGAATATCCAAGAAATATACCTTCATCACTTCTAGGATCAAACTTTCCAATATCATCATCTCTCTTTATATAACATTTTCTTCCAAAAATTCTAAAATACTTAACTGAGGGTGCATGTCCAAACCATAATTCATAAGCTATCTTGTTTGTGTCTGTAATCACCTAAAAATGGACAAAGACAATTTAACGATAATTCAAAGAAAATTAAGTCAAATCAAAGGAAATCAAGGACATAATTGAATCAATTAAATCACAATGCACAATTATCCAATCAAAATTAAAATCAAGTCTTAATCCAATATCAATCAAAATTGAGAGCATTTTAATTAAGTGCAATCAAATCAAAATACAATTAATTCAATTAATTGTATATTTTTGGATTAAATTAAATTCAACCCATTCAAGGGGTACATGGCTAAAATAAATCAATGAAATCAATTAATAAATTCTAATTACTCTCAACAACCAAAAAGAGAGGAAAATGAAACAACCAATGAAATTTGAGGAAAGGCATTCACATGGATCAAGCCCAATTGAATCTCATTCACTCAAAGTGAAAAGAATCTCAACCATCCATCTTGTCTACTTGTCCCAAGCTTTGAGGACACAAACTTTGCTTTGTCTTCAAAGGGTGGAACCAAAGACTTAACCCCAACTCAATCATGATTAAACACAACTACACCCCCTACCATTGGAAAATCTATAAAAGGAAGGCCAAAATCCTTCATAATTCATCAACCACCTATCTAAGAATTGCATCAAACCTCTTGCAATTTGAATTTAGAAAAGAATTTGAGAGCAATTTTAGCATTTATCTTAATAATTGTTAGCTTTAGCATTGTTTTATCTTCATCATTCTCATTCTAGGATTGTCATTAGTGAGAGCTTGCTGAGAGCTCACTCATTAACATCTTAGTTAGAGAGCCATAGGATGCTCAATTAATCATTGATTTTATTAAATAGTTGCTCAAATGTGGTTGTATTTAGTTATTATTTTACTTATTGTTGATGATTAACCCTAATTCTATGAAGGTACATTTATTTGTATACAAAATGGCACCCACCGTGGGGCAGTAAGCCTCATGTTATCATTTTTATCATTTAGATCATCTTTTGTATGCTTGTATCTGCTATTTTCCATGAATTTTTTGGAGGAAATAGGTTAAATCACACCTACGGCTAATTCAGTCATGCCTATAATCCTATTGATGATGACTACCAGATCTATATCACTGCTTATTCGCTGAACATTCACGCTGGTTAACACTTTCTATTCTATCTCACATTCTTTGCTATCGCCTATGATTGAAGAACTCATGCCTACGCGATGAAGTTCTATTGCCTTTGCATAAAGAAGTCACACCCGTGAGTGAAGAAGTGTCGCCTGCCGATAATTTTTTGTCACCTGTGATCAACCTTTGTGATGCATTTTGGATAACAAGTCATGCCTAGTATCATTCTCTTACGCTTGTTATCTTTAAAGTGTCACTTTGACTTAATTTTTTCACACATCTTTAAAGTGTTTACGCTTATCAATAAACTATTTACACCTATTAAAGTTTTTGTGTTGCCTGTTGCACTTTTTAGTGTCACTTGCTAATAGTTAACTTACGCTTATAAATAGTTTAATATCACCTATTTGCTAGACAATGTCGCTTTCAGTTTTCTGTCAAAATTTGTTTGTAGATTGATTAATTCTATCATCTAATTCTCTATTTGTAAATTTTGACAGTAAATGAGCAGACATCAAAAGGTACAGAAGCTAGAAACTAGGTTCAACAAAGAAGGGAAGGCACTAGCTAAGAAAATCAAAAGGTTTCACAAAGCACACATCAAAGCTATTCTTGAGTTAACACAAGATGAATACAATCAGGTATATCAAAAATACCTTGCTATGATTAAAGCTTATAAAAAGAAATTTGTTTCTTTAAATTGGATCTTTAGCCCTTAGTTTAAATTGTTGTTTAAAAATTTGCAATTAGAGTGCTCAAAATTCATTCCATAAATCTTTGTGTTGTCAATTTTGATTTTGGTTTCCCCTCACTTTGATTGTTAGTGTTGACTAACTTGCTAGAGTATAAGCACATTGGAAGGAGCTATTGCCAAGGTGAGTGAAAAATGACAAAAATTCTCTCAACAATGCCCCTAGCTTTATGCTAGCTACAAGAAAAAGGTATTCTCCTAGTCAATCTTGCATTTGATTAAATTGCGGCATTTCATTTGGATATAAGCTTGAGATAAAATAAGAAATGAATTTCACACTTCAATTCTAAGAATCTCCTTGTCAAGAGATTGGGAAAGAACAAACGTGTGTTTAAGTGTGTGGACCAAAGAAAGACAATAGGGATATGCTCTTCACTCTTTGAGTGAACCAAACTTCCAAACTTGTTGGCCTAAGTTCATTTCTTGTTTTTCATATATATGCTAGAGCAATAGTGGGCTCGCCTCCCAAGTTTGCCTTAACGAGGCCAGTGAGAGGGACATCCCAAAGTGGGATACGCTCACTTTTGCCACGGGAACTCAATCCTCTCTAAAATGAAATGCATGTATCCTTAATGGGGTCATGACAAATGAATTTTAATTTTTCAACCTTCCTCTAGTAGTCCTCACAGATTGCACAAAATCATACTTCAGTGCGTGTGGGAAGCCTCCTTGGAGGATGAGAGATTGCAATCTATTTGAATGGAATATATACTAAAACCTTGATAACATAGCAAAGACCACCTTCTAGAGCCATGTTTACGAACCAAATCTTGTGCTAGGTAGGTGCTTGAAGTGTTTTCTTGTGAAAAAAACCCGTGACAACATTATACAAATCAAACATTTTGTGTTTAAGTGGGTAAAAGAGACAAGTGAATGTGTGGTTGTTGTGTTTTAAATACATAAACAAGTGAGAGATATCCATTGAAAAGCATCTTATATTTTTAAATCTCCTCAATAATAAAATCAACAACTTTCATATCAAGGATAAATTCCAAAATGAACCCTTGTTGGATGCCAGTTTCCATGAGGTCACAAACATATAGGGGATCATTACCAGGCAATAGCACTATCTTTTCAAACCCAAGGCAAGAAGTGGAGTACCAAAGTGTGTTCAAAGATCCTAATCAAGAAGAAATTTTCACAAACCTATTTGAACCAAGACTTGAAAAGATGGGTGATATGAATTCAGCCCATCACAACATCAGCCATGCCAACTATAACCCTAGGGAGACACTTGAGGAAAGGGTTGAGAAAGCTACCCAAGACAATGATTTCCTAGAGGTGATGGAAACATTAATAGACAAAGATAGGGAGAACTTCTTCCTAAGCCTAGCACAAAAGGGGGTAAAGCTGCCCTATGATTTTGATATTGACCAACTTAGGAAAGACCAACACCAAGATGATCCTATGAACATCATGACTAGGTAGATTAAGGCCTTTCAAGAAAAAATAGATACCATGAAGAAGGCAGCTAAACCTAAGGCCTTTTCCATAGAAGCTTTGTGTCCTTTTCCTTTTGACAAAAGCTTAGCAATGGTATCTTTTCCTTTTAATACTATCTTTCCCAAATATGATAAATACATTGGTAAAAAAGACCCCCAAGATCATTTAAGGAAATTTTGTGCCCTAAGCATAGAGTTCATGCACAATGACACTTATCTAATGAGACTCTTTCCTAGAAGCTTAGGAGGTCCAGCAATGGAGTGGTTTTCAAAATTAACTGCCGGAATAAAGTCTTTTGAGGAGTTAGCCTCCAAATTCATAACCCATTACTCTTACAACATTGAGCATGAGATCACTATGCTCAAGTTATGCGATACTAAAAAAAAAGATGGGGAGTCCTTTTTAGGATTCCTACAAAGGTGGAGGACCATTTTCGCAAGGTACCCACGAAGTATCCCAAAGAAAGAGAAGATGGAGATCTTCACCAATAACTTGACTACTGAAATGAACTATCAACTACAACTTCAATGTCCTCCAACATTTGGAAAACTTATTGAAAATGGAGTTAAGATTGAAGATGTTTTGGTCAAAAGAGGTGAGATTAAATTATTTAAAGACAAAAAATCCAACAACAACAATAACAGTAGCCATAACAATAATTATGTTCCTAAATATTTTAATCAAGGGTCCAACAATCATAATGATAAATTGAAATCATGGAGCAAAAGTAACAATAAAAATCTTGTAAATGATGGGGTTGTGCAGTCACACAACTTGAAATCTACCCCTTTTATTCTACCCTATGGAGCAAATTCTTCAAACAATGTTAACCAAGAAAATAAAGCTCCATATAATCCCAATAATTATAATAGCAACAATTCTAACACTTCCAACAATAAGACTTGGGATAAGTCAAAATCAAACTCCAGCTATAATAAAATGAAATTCACTCCCTTGGGTGAACCTTTGGAGAATGTACTAAGAACCTTGTTGGCTAATCAAGTTATCATGTTACCTAACATATCAAATTATGAACCCGAAGTCAAACCTCATTGGTGGAATGCATCTCATCATTGTGAATATCATCGAAAAAGAGGTCATCCAACCAATGAATGCATGAAATTGAAGCACTTAGTGCAAGATTTGATTAATAATGACATCATCCAAATTGAAGGACCTCGAAACAATGGGGATCACACAGCCTGCAAGAACCCTTTTTTGAATCATGAAAAGGGGGAGTCATCCAATACAAATCAAAATCATAAAAAGGGTAATGAAAAAGTAAATTTTTCCCACACTTATGACAACACAATAAATACCATAAGTGAAGAAGATCAAAGCGTAAATGTTGTTATAATAAAAGGAAAATCAAGAGAAGCATCAGCAAATGTGGTCACTAGGGGGCAAGCATCAAAAATTTTTATACCTAATAATGCTCCAAAATTGGTGATATCAAACCAAGCTTCCACATCATCATCAAAAAAATACAACTTGGTTGACCAATTGCAAAGAACTCCCACTCAAATCTCTATTCTTGAGCTGCTCAAACTATCACTGATCCATAAGGATATCTTGGAAAAAGCCTTGTTGGAAACAAAGGTGCCTCTAAATTTGGAGGTACACAAGTTCTAAAACATGGTGGGGCATTTAATTTCACCTCATTGCCTATCATTCTCTGAACAAGATGATATGTCTCTTAATCATCCCCAAAATCTTCCCTTACACATAGAAGTATTGATCCAAAAGCATAGGGTGAAAAGAGACCTTATAGATGGAGGTGCTGGGCTAAATATTTGTACCCTTAGCTTGGTAAAAGCCTTAGGATTTTTGGAGGAGGCTATTGACCCAAAGAAAAGGATAACCATAAAAGCCTACGATGATGAAGAAAGAGCATCAAGAGGAGTCATAGTCTTGCCCATAAGAGTTGGTCCTATGCAAAAAGAGACCATATGCCAAGTATTGGACCTAAAATTGACTTATAACATTTTTTTAGGAAGGCCATAGATCCATGAAATGCAGGCTGTTCCTTCAACCTATCATCAATGTCTAAAATTCCCCTATCAAGGGCAAGAAATAATGGTAAGTGGGGACCTCAATCCATTCCAATATTGTAATAACGTCAAACTTATAAGTGACTCATTGGTTCCACACAATGTTGAAGGGTCTATACCCAATAAAATGGAACAAGGCCAAAGTTCTAAAGACATCCCTTTGCTAAAAGGAAAAGAAAAGATGGAAGAAGAAATTGTTGTTAAAGAAACTCCGAAATTCATTAACCAAACTACATCGACTAAAGGAAAAGAGAAGGTTAATGAGGATGATACTATGGGGGAAACAAAAGAAGACTCTACCCAAGATATCCAAAAACATACTAAAGAAGCCCATTATCAAAAGATGGATAAAATGATGAAAAACTTTGATAAGCAATGCAAAATCAAACAAAAAGGAGTGGGTGAATACTCCTTATCCATGATGGACCTACCCTTATCACCAAAGTATTTTGGAAAACCTCCAAGTCTACCTCAAAAATATAATGAAAACTCTATAAGGGCAAGTACATCATCCACCATAAGTGAAGAATATAATGGAATTCTGAATTGGTTATACAAGGATGAAGAATCAAGTGCTCACATCAAGCACATTCAAAATATAACCATCCCTACTCACCAATATGGTAAAGGTTTTGCAATCATGAAAAAGATGGGGTACAAAGGTCAAGGAAATTTAGGCATAAGAAATGAAGGGCTAATCGAACCCCTAGAATCCACATGGTGAGATTTTAAGCAGAAAATAGGTTTAGGATATCTTGAAGAAGGATATACACAAAAACACTATCCCAAAGTGTATGATCAAATACTACAATTAGAATCTCATAGTGATGAGGATTCTAATGAATGGGAATGAGAGACCCTATCAGATGAGTCATGCCAAGACAAGGGTATTGATGTCATTCATACCTATGCTTCTACCAAAAATAAAGGACTAATGGCAGAATCAACTCCAAATCAAGCATCTAGTTCTAGTTAAGAGGGTCCAAATAATGTGACAAGCATAGAAATTGAAATAAATAAATGGGTAGGTGAGCCATATGTTCCTTCATGGAGACCTACTATGGAAGAATCAAATGCTAGGTTTAATCCCCATGATTTTTATCCAACAAAAACCATAGTGGGGTCTAGTGAGGAGGATTTTGATCCTTCTTCTTTAGAGCATTTAGAGGAAGCCCATGTCCGAGATCTTCAAGATACAATGTATGAACCATCCAACAATGAGATATACACTTTAAGCCCAATCAAGACAAACCCAAGTGTTGACCCTTTAACTCTCATTCGGCCGGGTCTAATTGAATGGGATACCATTGAACCCGATACCTTGCCAACTTTCTTGAACGACAACACATTGTCCCAATACCTCCATGCAGTTGAACCTTCTTTTACCAAGGACTATCAAGAAGAAATGATCAAAGGGAGCATCCAAACTCTTACTCTAAGAAAAAATGAAAAAATAAAAAAAAATAGAAAAGGAAAAGAATCAAGTGTTGAAAACCTCTTTGTGGCAATATTAGATCCAAAAGAAAGAAATAAAGAAATAAAGGATGTTTCTAAAGGTGAAAACCCAACTAAGGCACCTATAGAAGGGAGTTTGGATGTTCTACTAGATCACTATCAAGAAAGGTCTCCAATTCTAATCGAGCCAACAGAAAAGATAAACATTGGAACATAAACAGAGCCAAAGTTCATCCACTTAGCATCATCCCTATCCAGCGAAGAAAGAACAAAGTTCATTAAGTTCTTTAAGGAAAAGCAAGTTAACTTCGCATGGTCTTATGATAATATGTTGGGGTTAGACCCAAATTTGATAATGCATCACCTCAATATAAAGGAAGGAGCTAAACCGGTCAAGCAAAAACTAAGGAAAATGCACCCTCATATAGCCTTACTTGTCAAAGTGGAACTAGAGAAGCTATTAAAGGTGGGGTTTATAAGAGCCATTGATTATGCAAAATGGATCTCCAACATAGTGCTAATATCAAAAGTGGATAAGTCAATCAGAATCTACATGGATTTTAGGGACCTAAACTTGGCATGTCCTAAAGATGATTTCCCACTTCCGAGCATTAATGCTATTGTAGACCTAACAGCGGGACACTCCATTTTTCACTAATGGATGGATTTAGTGGCTATAATAAGATCAAGATATCACTTGAAGACCAAGATAAAACTACCTTTACATGTGCATGGGGTACATTTTGTTGGAATGTCATGCCTTTTGTCTTGAAAAATTCCAGAGCAACCTATCAAAGAGCAATGACTACAATATTCCATGATATGATGCATAAATTCATGGAAGATTATGTGGATGGCATACTAGCTAAGTCACATTCAAGAAAAGAACATCTACCTATTTTGGCAAAAAAAATTTGAAAGGTTAGAGGAGTTCAAAGTAAGGCTTAATCCAAAGAAGTGTGATTTTGGAGTTCAATCTGGTAAACTTCTAGGTTACATTATATCTTCCAAAGGGATAGAGGTTGATCCCACTAAAGTGAAGGTCATAATGGAAATGGAAGCACCTAAAACCATTAGTCAGATGAGATCTTTACAAGGAAGGATACAATCCATTAGGAGATTCATCTCTCAATTGGCAGAAAAATGTCATAATTTCACCCAACTTTTGCATAAAGATACAATCTTCAATTGGGATGAAAAATGTGAAGAGGCTTTCAATATAATAAAGAAATACCTCATGAATCCACCAATATTGATGCCACCTGTCAGAGGCAAGCCCTTAATCTTGTACATTTCAGCAACAGAGAATTCATTGGAGGCACTTCTAGCACAAGAGGATGAGAAGGGAAAAGAGAAAGAAATCTACTACATTAGTAGAACCTTAGTCAAATATGAGCTAAACTATACCTTCATGGAAAGGGCATGCTTGGATGTATTTTTTTCTTCCCAAAAATTATGCCATTATATGCGAGCCCACAAGATAAGGCTCATTGCTAAAATTGACCCTTTGAAGTATCTATTAAGCAAAACAACATTAAATGGAAGATTAGCAAAGTGGGTGATGATCCTAAGAAAATTTGATATAGAATATGTTGATAGAAAAACAATTAAAGGACAAGTCATTATAGACCAATTAGCAGAGGCACCACTTAATGATGATCATCCTATACAAGTTGAATTCCCAGATGTAGAAATTGTGAATGTTGAGGCAAAAACATGGTAGCTCTATTTTGATGGTTCCTACACTCATCATGGGTCAGGAGTAGGCATACTTCTAATCACACCTCAAGGATCCACTATCCCTAAGTCATAAAAATTCCTATTTCCATGTACAAACAATATAGAAAAATATGAAGCCTTGGTTATCAGAATCAAGTTGGCATTAGAGTGGAAAGTGACAGAATTAAAGGTATATGGAGATTCACAATTAGTCATAAATCAAGTCAATGAAGAATATCAGACTAAAGATGAAAAATTGATACCTTATAAAACCATGGTGGATAATCTCAAAAATTATTTTATAATCATCACATTTGAACAAGTGCCGAGAGAAAAGAACAAGGTAGCAGACGCTATGGAAACCTTAGCATCACTTTTGTAGATGCCTAATCAGAGTGATAGATACAAGTTCTTGGTAGAAGAAGTGATTCAAGCCACGTATGACCCAACCCATCCTTACACCATTTTCCTACTTAATACAACTGACTCACCTTGGTATGGACCCATTTACACCTATTTGAAAGACCAAACCCTTCCTATCAATCAAACCAGAAATCAAAAGAAAAGTTTCATTAGACAAGCTGCCAAGTACACTATAATTGCTAAAACATTGTATCAGAAAAGTCTTGATGGAATGCTCCTTAGGTTTTTAGAAGAGGAAGAATCAAACTTAGCCTTACAAGAAATTCATGAAGGAATTTGTGGATCACACTCAAACGGGTTATCTTTAGCTAAGAAACTTCTTAGGATAGGATATTTTTGGCCTACCATGGAAAAAGATTCTTGTAACTTTGCAAAAAATTGTAAGAAGTGTTAGTTTCACAGAAATTTGATACATGTATTGATGCAAGAACTTCATCCAATGACCACACCTTGGCCATTCTATCAGTGGGGTCTAGATCTAATAGGAATGATTCATCCACCATCTTCAAATGGGCATAAATTCATCATAATAGCCACAAAATACTTTACTAAGTGGGTGGAAGTTGTACCCGTATCAACTTCAACAGGCAAATAGATATCCTATTTTATCCTAAATCATATAATTTGTAGATATGGCGTACCTCATGCCATTATAATGGATAACACAAGGCATTTCAAGAACAAAGACATAATGGAATTGTGCACCAAATTTTATATGATACATCATTCATCTTCAATCTATTACCCTCAAGGTAATGGACAAGCCGAAGCAACACAAAAAAAACATATTGAAAATCTTAAAGAGAATGGTGGATAATTCTGGTAGAGATTGGCATATCAAGATAAACCTGACCTTGTGGGCTTATAGGACAAGCATAAGGATGCCAACAGGGGCTACACCCTTCTCCTTAGTCTTTGGAACATAAGCAGTTTTTCCTTTGGAGGTAGAACTTCCATCCTTAAGGATATATATGCATGGATTGATAAATGAGGAAGACTATAGGGTGGCTAGGCTACAAGAACTAGAACTCTTGGATGAAAAAAAGAAAGAAGCCTTTGATCACTTAAAGGTGTACCATAATAGAATGTCAAGATCTTACAATAAACACATCAAGCCAAGGACATTCCAAATAGGTGACCTAGTGTTGTGTGAAAATCCCAATAACTAAGCAGAAAGAGAGAAAAAAGGAAAGTGGGAAGCAAACTAGTTAGGACCATTTCTCATTGTTGAAGATTTTGGGACCGGCACATACAAGTTATCAGATTGTGATGGTGAAGAGCTCCAAGAACCCATAAACAACATACATCTCAAGAGGTTCTATACCTAAGGTAGATGAAAGAGTATAAAGAGTATCAAATGGAGAGCATCATATTTATTATAATTCAAAAGAGATCTTGAAAATACCAAAAACATTGGAAAAGTTGAAAATATCAAAAATATTTGAAAAGCACAAAAGATCAAAAACAATGGAAAATTGAGCATGAAGAAAGGAAAAAAATTCAAATATGATCCTCAAAAAGATGTTGTCTTGGTGAAAACCTAGCAAATAGGTGCCTTGATAATAAAAAAATTGAAAAAAAGAAAAATACTAAAAAATTGAAAAAGAAGAAAAGTGCCTTGGTGAAAACCTAGCAAATAGGCACCTTGGTAGCAAAAAAAGAGAAAAGCTTTAAAAATAGAAAAAAGAAAAGAAAAAAAGAGCTTGATCCATTCAATTGGTGAAAACCTGGTAAACAGGCACCATTGAAAGTCCAATTCAGTTGCATACTTAGAAGGTCACCTTGTTAATATTGCATTCGCCAGCATTTGCATATATTGCATAATAAAACCCCACAGTTGCATTTGCAAGTACCTTAAGATTTTGGTCACCTAATCAAAAAATTGTCCTAAGTCCTATAAATGAAATCAATATCAAACTAGGGGCAATCTACTCTCAAGGAGCAAGGATTCATCAACAAGATTTATTCAATTAGAGAATCAATTCATCACACTCAAAAGAGGAACACTTAATCAAATCTACATCCCAATCCAATGTGAGCCTAAAATGAAAATTTGATCCAAGAACTTAAATGACCTTATCTTTTATCAGGATTAAAAATTTGAAATGGATGGAACTACACTTGAACTATGGATTTGAAAAACATGGCCAAATTTTTTTTCTAAGAGTTGACTCAATTGATGAAATCATTTCTTTCTAGCGAATCGATGAAAGTTTTAGACTAGACAAGCTATGATGAAAGGATGATATTTCCTTGATTTCTGAATGACTATCTTAAAATCAAAGTTTTAAATCATGTATTATTTGTCTAAGGATGTGATCATCGAAGAATCATCGAGGACTTGAACATAGGATAAAATGGAGATTCTTGCTTGTTTACGCAAATGGATACCTTGGCTATTTTGATCTTCAATATCATAATACCAACATCCACTTGCAACATAGAATCCAACAAAATTAGTATTTGCACTCTCATGATTGACTTCAATCAGTGATATTCATACTAAAGAGACCGATGGGAAAGCAAGGAAAAAGGAAAAAGTATTCATATCATCATAGTTGAACTAGTGATGATTGTACTAAAAAATGGGTTCCAAAAATGCTCAATGATGATTATAAGCTCTAAATCTTGAATAATGATAGTTAGCTGCATACATGTTAGATTAAATGCATTGTATATATTTGTTTTTCATTTCTTAGCTTAAATTTCAAGGGGAAAAATGAAATGGGAGGGTTCAATTCATACATCATGATTCTAAGATCCAAGACAACAAAAATGAGATTATCTTTTGCATACATGCATATCATTAATCATTAGTCATTATCTGGAAAAGAAAAAGAGGATCATTACTCATACATCATTTGCATCCATGTAGTTACAGATAGAATTGCATACATTTGAAAATACAAAAACATAGGATCATCCATATCCATTTGATCATAAAACAATTTGCATCCATACATTGAAAAATAGAAAACATCTCATAATATACATACATCAATGCATCCATCTATCTATATCATAAAAGTAAGATACATTGCATCCATCATATAAAAGGTAAATGCATCATAAACATTATATAGCAGCATATAAAGATAATCTCATAAATCAACTCATCAATAGAGATGAAGGAATAGATCATCATATATCATCAAATGAATGTGTCTCAAAAGATCCAGTACATCAAAGTATATCTAGATACAATATCATGAAAGTGGTACAACAAAAGTTTTGATCAATCAGAAAACATGAAATGTGCAATAGAGGACATCAATGATAAGTGAATTTGTCATAAATCCATCAAGATCCCGTAGCACCAAAATCACTTGGATCTCTATCATCCTGTGGAGGAGGAGCCTGAGAAGTGCTCGCTCCACTTGGTCAAAGAAAGAAACTACTGCATCAAGGAAACAACCTGATCTAAATGCCCCACAATAGTAGATATCTCTATCCTCATAGAATGCATATCTCAGGCTAAAGCACCAATAGTGGGAGCATCCTGTGGATCCTGTCCATGATCTTGTGGCTGATGAGCTGGCTACAAAATCTGCTATGCTGGAACTTGATGTGCTTGATCTTGTTGAGCATCATCATCCTGCTATGCCAGGGCAACTCTCTATAACTGCACTAAAGGATCTAAACCCCTAGGAACCTATCTAGCAGCCTCAACATGAGCCTATCTCTGAGCTCGCTTCTGCCGGTGAACTCTATCCTATCTAACCGCTGCTCTAGGATGAACTATTTGGACTGCATCAACATGCCTATCTTTGGCTCTATCCTGATCATGCCCATCCCTCACCCATCCTCTACCAACAATAATAGGAGGATCTCTACATCCTCTATGCCTCTGATGTCTACCACCACCATGCCCATCATCACCCCCATCACCACCACCACATCGATCAGGAATAAGCTCTGCTAGATCTATTGAATGAATAAACCCATTTCGAGACCACTAGTCTCAATACTCATGGGACATCCCAGCATCCAACATACATGTCAACATCTCCCATCTATAGAAAGGCATAGCAAAAATTTGAGCCAAGGAAAATTGGTAATCAATACAAGGGCCCCATAAAGATCTCTCAACCTGAACTCGTGCATATAAGGCATTTCCTAGAGGCATATCCTGTATCCTACCATACTATCTGGAAACTTGACCAAAATAGAACCACTCAATAATAGTATTAGATCAGCCAATCATCTAATGAGGGCTAAACATATATGGCAACTCATCATCATCCTCCCGCCAGAAATCACAATTAAGGTAGGGACGCCATGTAACCTAATCAAGATAATCTATTTGACGTCTCCAGTAATCTAGATGACCTAAATGATGCTGAATCACCATACCAATATAAAGAAAGGCATAAGGATATCCACGCGGCCATCTCCTTTCAAAAATAGGCCTGGTAATAGGAAGATGCTCCCAAGTCCATAACTGGAGAATAATAGCACTGACAAATAAGGAAGAACTCTCTCTGTACACCACCTCATGAAGATCTCAATATAACTGAGCTAGTATGCAAAAACCCCAATCAAAACATCGAGGGTATGATAGTAAATCTTCTAAAATCCTACCCCAACCAACAAAAAAATTGTGACCTCATTGGTCAGGAAGTAGGCCACCCATCAATGTGCCAAGAACTGCAAGCAATGTAGGGAAAGAAGCAAACTATGGCCATGTGATCGTATCATCATCAATCAAATTGTCCCCAAACACTTGTGGGTAGATAGTAGAATCATACACAGAGTCATAATAAAAAATCTCTCCTCGATAGGGAATCCATAGAAAATGATACACGTCCTTGGGCATGATTGTCATCTCACCATGAGGAAGATGGAAAGTATTGTGGTCAAAGTGCCAACGCTCCACCAAAGCTATCAATAACCCACGGTTCAAATGAAACTAGGAAGATCTAGAAGGAAGCTTAAACCACAAAGCTCTATAACACGGTACTCAGCCACAACCAATGTTTGTCCAAGGTCAATAACCCATGATGGAACTGATCGGATATATAACATAGGGAAGTCAACTTGTTTGGCAAAGAACAAATGAATCATATCAGCATATTATATCAAGGAACATCTAAAGTCGATCAAGTTATTTTAAAATCCATTTGCTCATCATGAGCACATCAAAACTCCTAACTCTATATCTAGAGGAAGGAAAATCTTTGTTTTATATCTCTAGATCTTGAGAGTAAAATATTAGACCATCACCCTATCATAATAGATTGACAAATCAACCTCGTTGGTATTACTATACTGATATTCTAATCAATTGTTTAGTTCAAATGTAACTGACCTAATCATATCATCCTAATCAATCATCTTGACGTAGTAAATATTTCAAAAATAGAAAAATTAAAACAAAAAATAGTCAAGTACAAGTGGAAATTTTGAGAAAAATGCCGCAGGCGTGATTTTATTCATCATAGGCGACATTTCCTTAAGTGAAACACAATTTTTGTTAGGTGACATTACTTTTGTCTCAGGTGACAAATTTTTCATAGGTGACACTAAATTGACTTACATGACACTAAAAATTTCCTAGGCGACATCAAATTGCTAGGGTTTCATAGGTGTAAAAACTTAAGGAATCTGGTTTTTAAAACCTAAGGCTATGCGTGAATCATTTAACCTTAGGCAACAACAAAAAGTTGATAAGAGACATTGAAATACTTGTAAGCGGTACTAAAAACTGTGGATACGACATTAAATAGTATTAGGTGACATTGAAATTTGCATGGGCGTGAATTAAATATTTCAAAGCAGCGATGAAATTGGGAAATGCAATACATGCTAATTAATGAGTAATAAATGCAATACTAAGGTTTGAAAAGTACTTACCCAAGGTCCATAGTCAAGTGGCCTCACATATCTCTGACAATGCTCAAATCGATGCTCTTGAATAGGCACAACCATCTAAAAAATCCAAGTAGAACTAGAGCAAAATTACTGAAGTCAAAAGTGAAAATGAATAGTAAATCTAGGTTTTTCAACCTATTTAAGCTAAATTTGACCTAATTTTGAGGTAAGAAATGACTTTGACCTATATGAATCTATTGCATTTATCAGGACAAATTGAGAAGCATGGCATATCATAAAGTGGTTTTCAGAAATGAAAACATATCAATCAAAAATTTAAATCTATCCATCAAAAGCAACAATATGTTTCATTTCTGAGGGGGCATACCATCAGATAATCACATCAACATCATCAGTAACATCAAAAAAAATCAGAGACAGATCATCAAATCAAATCAAAAGTTGTTCTCAAAAAAATTTTCGTAATCAAACGAAAGGGGCATTATATCAATCATTAAATCAAACATCATGTCAGGATAAATTCGCAAATCAATCAAGTACCATATCAAGAACGATCATCAGAGAATCACATCAATCAGGAGAGTTTCATATCAATCATATCTGCATCAACCTCATATCAAAAAATTAGAGGATTGACCATTGAAAGACATTAAAAATGAACATCAAAGATCGACCATCAATGAATTAGGACCTATCATCAAGCAAGATCAGAGTATTCTTTGAATCAACATGCTTCACATGTCAACTCAAAGAGGGGCATTTGTAATCACCTAAAAATGGACAAAGACAATTTAACAATAATTCAAAGAAAATTAAGTCAAATCAAATCAAATCAAGGGCATAATTGAATCAATTAAATCACAATGCACAATTAGCCAATCAAAATTAAAATCAAGTCTTAATCCAATATCAATCAAAATTGAGAGAATTTAATTAAGTGCAATCAAATCAAAATACAATTAATTCAATTAATTGTATAGTTTTGGATTAAATTAAATTCAACCCATTCAAGGGGTACATGGCTAAAATAAATCAATTAATAAATTCTAATTACTCTCAACAACCAAAAAGAGAGGAAAATGAAACAACCAATGAAATTTGAGGAAAGGCATTCACATGGATCAAGCCCAATTGAATCTCATTCACTCAAAGTGAAAAGAATCTCAACCATCCATCTTGTCTACTTGTCCCAAGCTTTGAGGACACAAACTTTGCTTTGTCTTCAAAGGGTGGAACCAAAGAATTAACCTCAACTCAATCATGATTAAACACAACTACACCCCCTACCATTGGAAAATATATAAAAGGAAGGCCAAAATCCTTCATAATTCATCAACCACCTATCTAAGAATTGCATCAAACCTCTTGCAATTTGAATTTAGAAAAGCATTTGAGAGAAATTTTAGCATTTATCTTGATAATTGTTAGCTTTAGCATTGTTTTATCTTCATCATTCTCATTCTAGGACTGTCATTAGTGAGAGCTTGCTAAGAGCTCACTCATTAACATCTTAGTTAGAGAGCCATAGGATGCTCAATTAATCATTGATTTTATTAAATAGTTGCTCAATTGTGGTTGTATTTAGTTATTATTTTACTTATTGTTGATGATTAACCCTAATTCTATGAAGGTACATTTATTTGTATACAGTGTCTACTCTGATTTGTACTCTGTTCATTGTATACACTGTTGTGTTCACTGCTTCTCTCCAAAATATCTTCACCAAATCATTCTCAAACAACATAGCTCTTGCTGCTTTAGTCACTGATCTGTTCCTTCTTTCTATAATGCCATTTTGTTCAGGTGTTCTAGGGGCTGAATACTATCTCTTAATGTCATTTTCTTCACAAAATATGTTAAACTCTCTAGAAGTAAATTCTCCACCTCTATCAGATTTCAAACATTTAATCTTCATTCTAGATTCATTCTTAACTTTATTCTTAACAATCTTAAACTTATCAAATGCTTCATATTTTTCTTTAAAAAATGCAATCCACATCATTCTTGTAAAATCATCAACAAGAATCATAAAATACCTTTCTCCATAGAATCCTCTAGTCTTGGTAGGATTGCTCAAATCTGTATGAACAATCTCCAGCTTCTCTATAGATGTAAAATTCTTACTGGGAAAATAACTTCTCTTCTATTTAGCCATTACACATTCTTTGCAAATCATGTTAGTAGGCTTCATAATTTTAGGTAAATTTCTTACTACAAGTGTAGTACTTACTTTCACAATGTTATCAAAGTTTATATGACAAAACCTTCTACGCCATAACCAACTATCATCAATCTTAGTAATTGTTATACATTGAATTTGTACCCTTAGTTTAAGCTCTCGTAGTCTTGATAACTCAGTATAACAAGGGAGTCATCTCAAGGTTGTGGGACCTTTTGCTAACCGAGATGAGACCTTCAGGTTCTAAGCTGGTTCCTCTTGGATAGTCACCCAGATTTTCTCTTAACAGGAAAGTAAACTTTTGAGGGAAAGGGATAGAAGGAGTACATGAAAGGAAATGACAAGAAAGCAAATCTACCTACTAGGTGATGCATCAAAATGAAATGAATACAATATACTGGCCAAACTAGCTTGAAGGCTCTTAGATCTAATAGAACACACTCTCTCTAAATAGGCTTTCATAAGTATTTCATAGAGGGGCCAGGGCAAATGACATGGGTTGTGACCTGCAAGCAAACGTTCTTTTCAGCAAAAGGGTACAGGAATGAGACAGAAAGATAGGGGCTGAACTATACCCACAAACTCAATCCAATCAGATCAATACACAATAGTACACCTATGAGCTGAAGGAAAGAAGGGGTCAGGAACCAGTATATTACATTCAATAAGAGAAATATAGATAAGGAAAAGACTAGATGGTAGAACAAACTACCACAGATAGCCTCTATTAAACCTGAGATTTCAATGAAAGATTATAAATTTTAGGAGCCAGAGGGCAGAACAAACACCACAGGTAACTCCCAAGAAAGAGAAAAAAAATATTTTACAGATTGCAAAACTCTGAGCACTACAAGCTCCAAAAAAAACAATATATACAAACTCAACTACATGTAGGCCGAAGTCAAAAGTTAACCAGGGTTACAGAAATATGCATGAAATAATCAACCCTAGCAGTCGTGTCTGATCATAAATGAACCTTGCAAATATCTCAATTGATCAGACCTATCTTCTTTGCATGCCCACACTGCCATGAATGCATAAAAAATTTTGGTTCCAGATCCTTGAAAGGACCCAAAAATGGTTGACTAAAATCTCTCTGCACATTCAGCAACCGCCTCTAGAAATTATCAATTCTTCACTTGCCCGCACTTGCAAATGTCAACTCTGCAGAAGAAATCCTACGAAAAGGTTACACTGCCCCTGAAATTAACCTAGTTGCATGATCACATGAGGCTAGGAAGGCCCATGCGATCATACAACAAGCTCTTTGAAATCTTCCACTAGCCATAGCAATGGTCGCATGATCGCATGAGGCCGAAAGGCCTCATGCGGTCATGCGACAACTCCCTTTGAAATTGCCACCACCTTGCCACATGTCATCTAGATCCTCACAAAATCTACCACCTACTGAGCCTTTTCCACGTGGTCCAACCGAAACTGACCACATGCCTTGAAAGGTCAGCAATCGCATGATTGCATGAGCTAAAAAAGCCTCATGCGATCATGCGACAACCTTGAGAAACTGCCACTGCCTACAAAAAACCATCGCAACCACTAACAGCTTGTCGCATGGTCGCATGGGCTCGAAAGAGCCCATGTGATCATGCAACCAACTATAAGATGTCCTCCGATGACTACTGGTGGAACCACCAAAACTATTGGTGCTGACTGCAAGAATAACCCTGGGTTCACCTTTCCTTAGTCGCTAAATTTCACTATTTTTTCTTAACCTCGGGCCTCATTTAGTGACTACAAGAAATCTACCAACCGCGCAATCGTGATCTTGCCTTTTTAAACCCCGAGCCCAGAACTACCATGTGTCACTCCCCCACTCGGTCTAACCACCACATGTAAACACCTCAGCACCCTGGCATGGACCCAGCAACCGCTAGATTCCCATCCAATGGTTGTCGCATGATCGCATGGGATCAGAAGATCCCATGAGATCATACGACCACCATCGGATCTCCTCGCACTTGCACCAATGTAAAAAACCTCGGGCCCTACTTTCAACTGTGCAACTGTGAACCATTGCTACTGAAACCGCACATGGTTTGTCACATGGTCGCATGGGCTTGAAAGAGCCCATGTGATCATGCGACAATCATAAAGTGTTAGCCACTAACCACAAACCAAACCTTGCAGACCACCACCGATGAGCCACCGTAACCACAGGTGGTTAGTCGCATGGGCGCATGGGCTCATAAATCATGTGACAACTGTAAAGCATTAGCCGCTGACCACAAACCAAACCCTGCAGACCACCGCTAGCGAGCCACCATAACCATAGGTGGTTAGTCACATGGGTGCATGGGCTCAAAAGAGCCCATGCGATCTTGCAACTAACCAAAATATGCTACCCGATAACCGTTGGTGCTTGTCTTGACTGTCGATCCCTAACACTGTATCAATGGTTGTTGCATGATCTCATGGGATCGAAAGATCCCATGTGATCATACGACAGCTATTGGATCTTCTACACTGGAATCTTTAGGCACTGCGACCCACCGATCAGAGTTGCGCGCTTAGGGAAAAAAGAAGATGCTAGATAAGTGTAAAGTGTAGAAGGGGTTGAAAACACACTGGGTTTTTAGACCGAGGTCGAAAACACAAAAAAATTTCAGAGCTAAGAGGTCAAAAACACAACAAATATGCAGAGAGGAGGTCGAAAACACACTGGGTTTTTGACACTTGAGTAGAAAATGCACTGGACTCCTGACATTAAAAGGCAAAAAACATAGAGAGTTTTCGACACTTGAGCAATTCTTTGGAAAATATGACTGTGGCCGAAAAAGAACGATAGAATTTTTGGGGCAACAGTAATCAAACATGTCATCTCGGTAGGATTCAACTGAAATACATTACCTCTGGTTATAGATCCATTTCCAATCAGATTTCCATCTTTATCCTTTATCACACAAGTTTTCTCAGTAAACCAAACTTGATATCTCTTATCAACTAACTATCCAACACTCAAAAGATTATGTTTCAATCCATCCACAAAATAAACATCATCAGTATTAGTCTTTCCATCAAGAGTAATAGATCCTATACCTTTAATCAAACAAGGTGCATTATTTCCAACTCTAACAACTCCTCCATCATATTCATTAAACTTTATGAACTTTTTCATGTCTCCAGTCATATCATGTGAACAACCACTGTCTATAATCCAGTCAGTTTTCTTTTCAACTTGAGAAACTAAGGTTTTTTCTTCCTTAACATCAATTTTAGGATTTTCTTCTTTAATTGCTACAAATCTTATGTCATCATTATTCTCAGTATCACTTTCACTTAAATTTTTTTCAATACTAGCTTCAAGATCTTCATCATTAGCATAATAACATTCCTTAGATCTTCTAGTTTTGAAATTGTTTCTGTACTTTTTAACTCTCTTAGGACACTTAGATGTAAAATGACCATATTCTTGACAAGTCCAAAATTTAAATATTTTCTTACCATCTGGTTCTCTTTTCACAAGCAAGGCAATGCCTTCTTCAATATTTTTATCTTCTCCATTTCTAGATCTACTGCTGCCAGCATAATCTCTGCTCACACTGATGCTTCTTGATAAAGTAGGGTGAACACTAAGAGCACTAAATGCTATCTCCATTCTAGGTAAGTCTCCTGATATTCTTGGGTTCATTTCTGCTGCTTCCAATCTTCCAAGAAGAGTCCCTTTTGTAAAATTTATAGTACAAGGTATAACTTGTTCAATCATCTATGTTGTCTGCTTAAATATAAGAGTCAATGTCCTCAAAATTTTCCATATCACTTCATTCTTTGTCTTTTTTCCTCCACAAGATTTTATACCTGTAATAATTTCTAACATTCTACCAATATAGCTTCTAATCGATTCATCTTCCAACATTCTTATATCTTCAAATGCACATATCAAATTATGTAATCTAACTCTTTTTGCATGTTCATCATCTTCAAAAGTAGAGTGTAAAGCTTTCCAAATTTCATGAGATTTTTTCAAACATTTTACCTGACTGTACTCATTCTCCGGAAGGGCTGTCAAAAGTGCTTCTCTTGCAAGTATGTTACACATGAATAGATCTCTCATCAGCAGTACATGTTTCAAGATTGTCCTCTTCAATGATAGTCTTATCATTCTTTGTAATCAACCAATAACCTAGTCCTAAACACAGTAGGTGTGTCTTCATCTTTTCTTTCCAGCTATCAAAATTTACTCCATCAAACTTAGGGTTTTCTTTCCTAAAATTTGCCATGGATCTCCTTAAGCTATTAAACTTATTTTTCAAGGACCTACCACTCTAATACCAATTGTTAGAAAGTAAAGTCCACCAAGATAACTGAGAGGGGGGGGGGGTGAATCAATTATCAGATAATTATAAATTTTATCATCTTCAATAGTATTAAACCATATAAGCAATGTAATTACCAACCATAGAAAGATATTCATACACAATAACACAATGACACAAGATATGTTGATTAGGGAACCTCTTGATCAAAGAGTAAACCCTGGTGGGAATGATACCCACAAAAGATGCACTAATATGAATGTTCCTTGTGAAAGGATGGACTCTATTAGGAGTCTTATGAAATACATTTAGTACATATGAATCCCCTTTAGGAGATTTTGAATCCCTGTTAAAAGATTCTAACCCTGTTAAGAGTTATGGAAGACAAAAGGACCCATTGCCCAAACAACTTCAAGGTAAGATCACTGAACACACTGTCCAAATAATCTTTGCATTACTCAATAGAATAATATGTTACCTCTTCTCTAACTATGCCAAACTAAACTCATTGTTACATTAGATCTCAATTTCAGATCTTTGTACTTCACATGTCTTCCTTCACATATTCGCTTTCACATTTAGCTCTTTTCTTCACTTCATGCATACAACATCACACACAACCACTACTTCCATATCAAAACTACATTACAACATCACCACAACAAGGAAATACATTCCTTCCTTTATACCACACTCAAATAATTACAAATGAGTCAGCATACAATTACAACATAAAAGTTTCCACATGCTACATCAAAATTACACAAAACTGTTAGCTTCCAAATACAATAAATCTTCACTCATGTGACCTTAAAGTCTATGCTATCATCTATGTCACTATTAATGTGTCTTTAACTTCCATTTAATTGCACAAAAATAGCTTCCATCTCGATTAGGAGATATCATCCGATTTCCACAAACCGCTACTCAGGAACACTGCCTAAATACTGCTTCCACCAAAATGATCATAACTTCAAAGAATAATGAATTACTCTCTGTGCTCTTAACCATAAACATATAACATAGCAAAGAGTATATTCTCAACATTACATATCTCCAACTACAATAACCCATGTGCACTAATCCAAAATCTGTCTACTTCTCTGCAAGTCTTTGGAAAATCACCGTGTTGACATCAATGACAATCACAGTCATGAATGCAACAAAAACTGCTACAAAATGGCTGCCAAACATTTAGCATTCATTCCTAACACTTAAAAGATTGAATCTCTTAAAAAATTTAGTAATAATAATTATAGTACTTGAAGTCTACTTTCCAAATATGCTATTTATTTGGATACCCAGATGATGTAAATTTATTTTCAATGGGCATTAGTAAAAACATTTTTTAAAAGTCACTTTTTTCACGACCATACCATGCCCATATACGATAAACATAATTTGACCTCAATGAAAGTATTTTTTGAAATCCTTTTCGGAAAACATTTATAACACATTCAAGATTGATGAAAATATTTTTTGTAATTTTTATGAATATTTTATTTTTTATTAATTTTTTATTTAACGTAATTTCTTTTTTTAAAACTCCTCATGTACAGAAGCATAACTTGACCTAAAGTTGTCATTTTAAAATTTTTTTAAAAAAAGTGAATAGGATTTTATATAGCTTGATGTCATACAATTTTTTTTGATGAATAGAGGCATTTTCTATTAATAATAATATTAAAGTATAGTATTCACAAAAAAGGGGTCGGGGAAAAAAGTCACCCTGCAAAAGTCACATGACAACTTGGCCGAAACCATACAACTATTCATCAAAAAAACATATAAAAAGAGAAACCCTCAAGCTACGAGGGCAGTTGCAGAAGAGGGAGGAGGATCTCTATCATCAGGATTGGCCCAAACATTGGGCCCTGAGGTCTGGTTGGGAATCAACCAACCATCATCTTTTTCTTCTTTTTCCAATTCTCCTTCCTCCCACCTAGGACAAATAGCAAGTGCCAGGGGGTGACTTTGTCAGAAGTGGTAGGAGGCCATGTAGGAACATTGGCCAACGGATAAGTAGAAATAGCAGCTATAGAAATTAGCAGGGGAGGCCAGATGGCACCAGCATCCCTCTGAGGAGGAGGAGAGGCAGAGCGGCGATGCCACTAGTAGATAGTCTTAGAGTGCCTAGCAGAGGAACTCCGACTATGATAGCGGCCCCTGTGCGGCATGTAGTTAGCTGAGAGAGAGTTTGGAGCCACCCTATAAATAATACAAGGGCCATTGCCTCAGAGCTGTAGTAACTCCTACAAATGGGCAACCTCCAAGGCCACCTTGTCAACTTGTACCTAAATTTGCATGATGACATTATTACATAAATATGCATTAGCATAAAGAGTGATATGAATATACCAAGAACTATGAGAAAAAAGAACAATATTTTTTTCTTTCCATAAAGTAAACAAGATCTCCATCCTAAAATCATGCCATATCTGGGTATACTAGGAAGGCATTTTGGTGGAGTCACCAAGGAGTGCCATATGCCAAGAAAAAAGCTCTGGCTAGAAAGGTGAAAAAAGGTTGTGAATCCAGATCCAATAATTCTGGGCATGATGATATAACCAAAAAATGTGCATGATGGTTTCAGAATAACCTCAAAAAGGGCATTTAGGGTTAGGCACACCCAAATTTTGGAGCCAAGGTCCCAAAGGTATGCCCTGGTAAAGAAAACACTAGGCAAAATGAGCAATCTTAAGCTCAATGATAGAATCCCAAATAGTGCAAAAATGCTAGCTCCAATTCTTCTAGGAAGAGGAAAGATGCCATTGGTGGTTGAGAGAATCAATCATGGATAAGTGGGGCACAAGCCAAGAATATCCAAGCTTGGGCTTGTAACTAGTGAATGGCATAGCAGGATGCCATTTCTAGTCCTTCCACTAGGGTTTGACTCATTGAATTCCCAACTTGTGCAGGAGGTGGAGCGGAATGGCCAAAACCAACAAGTCAAAAGTCTAACGATCTGGGTAGATGAGCTAGAACTAAACACAGAGGTCATCCCAAGAGAAAAGACTCATAGTGGCTCTGTAAAATAGGTATTTTAGAGTTTGAATGCCATGTTTGTGAAAATGAAGAGCACTCAAACCCTAGATTCTAGCAAGTTGGATCCCTTGCTGAGAAAATAAAGGGGACCACCAAATATTCTATTGGTTAAGAGAAAGACCATCATGACAACCATTTCTAGCCCAATGAAGCTAGGGCTTGATAGGTTCCCAATCTCTCCAGATCCTTTTGGCAAAAAAAGTGCCCTGGATTTGAATAGGGGCCTTCATAATAAGAAGGGTTTGAAAGCTAATCCCCTTCCAGGAAAGCTTGTGTAAAGGGTACCCTGAAGAAATGCAGTGTTGAAGAAAAAATTTCCAAGCCTCATTGCCTGTGAGACACTACATGATCCATTTCACACAAAGGGCTAGCCCTTTTTTCTGAGTATCAAGAAAACCAAGCCCACCAGAGGTCTTGGGAAGGCAACAAAAATCCCAAGCAACTTTGTGAAAACCATGATGGTCAATTACAGAAACCCAAAGGAAGTCACATAGTAATTTCTCAACCTTCTTGTAAGATGCTTTGGAGGGAGCCCAACATGAAGAATAATACACATGTGTGGCCACCAAAACCTTGGAGTAGATCTGAAACATTCCTGGGAGAGAGAGCAGCTTGGTGATCCAATAGGTAAGCTTTTTTTTCAATTTTGGCTAGAACTGCATTCCATAATTTAGTAGGAGTAGCTTGAAAAGCAAAGGGAATCCCCAAGAAGTAGAAGATTTCCCCATGCTGAATCCTAGACCATCCAAATGGATAAAGTCAAGGTAGATCGAGAAGGGTAGATTGTCTATAATATAAGGTTTTATGCCATTGAATGGCGGAACTAGAGGCAGGACAAAATGTGTCTAAACACTGCAAGGTTGCCTTGATATTCTCTTCATCCTCTTCAAGAGTGAGAAAGGAATCGTCAGCAAAATAGCCATTGACCAATTTTTGAAAGGAGTCTGATAAAGAAATTTACAAACATAGCCCATAGAAATGGAGTGATTAGGAAAGTAGCCAAATCCTTCGGCCACTAGAATATATAAGGCAAGAGCGAGAGGACATCCTTGCTGAATTGACTAAAAGAGCCCAAAAGTAGAAGATTGTTGGCCATTGATGGTGATGTAGGTAGAGGTATTGCTAAAAAGCATCAACACATATTGAAGAAATCTGGGATAAAAGCCTAGAGTGTGAAGAATAGCTAAAATAAAAGGCCATTCAATGAGATCATAAGATTTAGAAAAATCAATTTTAAGAAAGAGGGCTTTCTGATGAGATTTATGAGCCCATTCCATACCTTCCTAGACCGCAATGATATTGTCAAGAATAAATCTTGATTTAATAAAGCTAGTTTTCTTTGGCCTAAAAATCTGAGGTAGAATGTGACAGATTTTGAGACCCAGAGCCTTGGAAATGATCTTGTAAGATACATTGAGTAAGTTAATAGGCTGCCAATTGAAGATATCCTCTGAGTCACCAGCTTTGGGAATGAACTTGATATTTCCTTGGTTAAGGATTCCCTCAAGATTTTTGGAATGAAAAGATTCAAGGTAGAACTGGTGAAGATCGGGACCAATGGCATCCCAGAGTGCTTTATAAAACTCACAAGGAAATCCATCGCATCCTGGGGCTTTATCATTAGCCATAGAGAACACAGCTTCTCAAAGATCCTACAAGGAAAGCAGTTGATCATAAAGAACACACTGAGAGGGGGAAATGCATTGATGGAAAACAACAATGTAGTCAGCAAGGGCTTTCTCACTAGCTAGAGAAGATCCCTGAGTGGTAAAGACTTGTTCATAATGATGAACAAAGTCTTGCAGAATATCAGGAAGCTTTGTGAGGAGATAGTCATCTTTAATACTAGTTATGCCCACATTGGTATGACAAGCACAAAGAGAAGCAAGAAATTATTTAGAAGCTTGGTCTCCAAATTTTAACTAGTGTATTCGAGCCTTGATCTGGCCACCTCTAGTAGCATAGTTGTCTGCAACTTGCTTCTGATGACATATCTTGGCAAGGTGAACTTGTAGACCTCTTGATTGAAATGATCCCAGGCTAAGGCCTCAATGGCAACACACAAAGCCTTGGTGTTGACATCATAGGATCTATGACAATACTTGGCAAGTTGTCTTCCATAAATGTGCAAAAAATGTGTTGTACGTCAGATGGCATCATTCCACCATTGGATCTAGCCCGGTGACTGAGATTGCTAAGGCTTGAGGTTCCAAACCCAATGAATGTGGGCCACCATGGAAGGGTTGTGAAGGACAAAAGTATTAAATAAAAATTGCATGGTGGGAGGTCGTGCCTTAGCTATCTTCCATACAATATTAAATTGAATGGGGAAATGATCTGACAAGGTCACATCAACAAGAGGAGTAATCGGTAAGGCTTGCTTTTCAAAAAAAGAGAAGAAAGATTGTGCTGAGATCATAGCATGATCAAGCCTTTTATGAATTCTATCAAACAAAGCTATGAAATTAGACCAATTGTGATAGACCCCATCAGGATGGCTGCAGCCAACATTGGGATAAAAAAGCCATAATTTATTGCGCATGTAGTACTAGGCTTCTCTCTCTACATCTATCCATCGAAAGGGGAAAGGCTATCCTTGTCAGAAGCCATTTTGACCATATTAAAATCATGAAAAAAATCCAAGTTGGAGGTGGCAGAGAATCTACAAGCCAATGCCAAAGCTGAGATCTCTTAACAAAATCATTGGGAGCATAAACATTAAATATGCCAAAAGAATGATTCTCAATAATGAAAGTGGCCCAAACAATTCTTTGCATGGGATCTGACCCATGACTGACCAAAAAAGAATGCCAATAAGGAGAAAGGAGAGTAACAAATCTACCTCGACTAGCCTCATGCTAAGAATAGAGAGCAAGGCTCTTAGGCTAGATAACTTTGTAAGCAACATCAAGCAAAAAACCAAAAATTTTAACTTCTTGGAGGCATAAAACATCTAGATGACTAAAATGACGATGCAAATCCTTGATAGAAAATTTTTTGGGTAGGTCTATCATAACTTGAACATTTCATGTGATGTACTTCATGGAACAATAGTGTCATCCATACTATCACCTTCCCCAAGGGAAGAAAAACTATTTGATAAATAAGATGGGGAGAAATCATTCCCAAAAGACTCCATGCAAATATTTCATCATTTTTCTTGAAAGCCCTCAAACCCATTCTCAGCACTCCTAGGAGGGTTGTGAGAGTGGTGAAAAGGAGCAAGAGAGGTAATCACAGTAGCCACCTGAGGCACGTGGGCTGAAGGAGTGATAATACTGTAGTCAAAAACTTCCTTCCCCTACGAAGCAAGGTTTAAAATTGGAGCAACCTTTTCAGTGTGGACCTCAACAGCTGGAGGTGGCAATTGGGATGTGGAAGCCAACATAGTAGGCTTGTCTTTCTTATTCCGTCAACTGACTGTAACCTAGTCATCTTTCTTGATTTCCTCTTTTTTTCCAGCATCAACTGGTCAAGAACCAAAATCCTTGGGAGGAGACTTAGTACGAGGCACTGGTAAAGGGAAGTCCTTAATCTTGTGCTCTATAGATTGACAATGATAACATGTGTTGGGAAGGTTGAGATAGAGCACCTTCTGAGTGAAGGTGGTCTCACCAACTTGTATATCAACAGATTCCTTGAGGTCTCTAGAAAGATCGACCTCAACATAGAGCCTCTTTTGAGGTGGAGGATTGAGAAAAAGGTCATGCTTGCTACATATAACCCTACCTAGCATTTTTGCTATGGCATGCATGAATGACCAACATGGTAGAGGGAGACTAGGAAACTTGACCCACGCAAGAACTTTTAGTTTCTTTTCGTTAGAGATGGAAAAGTCTCGAGACCAGCATTGAAAAACTAAAAGGGAAGCCCTAGGATTCCAGGGTCCTTTAGAAAATATGGCATCCACATGGGAAGGGTTAGAAAAATGAAATAGAAAAAAGCCCTTGGTGAGGCTCTGAATGCCATCCAGGTGGATTCCATGAGGAGTCCAAGCTTTCGCAACCCAGTTCTTGATAACATGTTCAAGAGGGTTGTGACCCAGAAAATAGCCAATAAGGGTATGTGTTTCAAGCCAAGTACATGCATCATCAAACTCATGTATGGGAAAAACAATATTAGGCTGAGACATACCTTGTGAAACACTTTGGGAACAAACTTGCGAGGTCATTTTGTTGGTGGCGCCATTGCTACCCGTAACCACACCAACACCAGCATCAACTGTTGGTTGAGTAGTGGTTAGAGCCATAAATACAAAGTTATTTCCCATAATAAATGAGGAGTGAAAGGACAGAAAGATGCAGAGGTGACACAAAACTAAACCCTAGCAGAGTGCAGACCATTTTCTCTCCATAACATCTCATACAATTTTTTTTTCAAAAATGAACCTATTTTAGTAGAAATTAATTGAAAAATAGATAAGTTAATTCATTTTTGAATATATATATATATATATATATATATATATATATATATATATATATATATATATATATATATATATATATATATATATATATATATATATATATATATATATATATATATATAATCTACATAGTCTTATCTATAATGGGTTTTTATTTTGCCAAAATATTCCTCTGAAAACATCTTTAGATATATGTCTAAAGTCCCTATTTCGTATGAACATGAGCAGAGGATTCAAGTTGTAGGTGGAACTAGGTCCAAGGCTATGGTTCACCTACCCAAGCCTCTTTCCAAAATAAAATCTAATGCCAAAAGTGGGCTTGAAATTCAAATTTTAATAAATGAGATCTTGTTTAGTAAATGCGACCTCATTTGTCTTTTTTAAAAATCATAATGAATAAATGACTCGAAGGAAGGCTTTCTTTTAAAAATAATATTTTTTCAGAACAAGATCCCATTTCATTTTAAATAGGATTTTGTTTCTAAAATTTTAGGCTAGGGGTCCCAAAGCTAAACGCGACCTCTTTCTTTATATGCGGGAATATATTTCATTGAGCATGATTTCATGAATCTGGCCAAGTATGAAAGTTCCCCCATAAGTGGACACAACTTCTTGCACTTACCCACTTATTAAAATTTTAACCAACTATTCACTTAACATAACTTAAGTGTAGAAATGAAAAGAACAAAAAGTACAATCACCTAACACTAGATTTGTTAGAATTATTAGGCACTAAGAGGAGGGGTGAATCAGTGCAACCAAATTATATACTAATTCAACCACTGATCTAAATAACTTCAATAATAAATTTCTAACTACAAAGCATATAATTGAAGTAAATAAATAAAACATAGAAATATCAAACATTCACAAAATCATCACACATGAAATAATGTTTTTTGCATGGTTCCCCTTGGTTGGAGGGAAAAACCACAATTGGGATGAAACCCACAATCTCACTACTGCAGTAAAATGAGTTTTCCCAGTTAGGAGCTTACAATTACCCTTTTTAAGGGCTCACCCTATTAGGAGTGATTAGTACCTTGTTAGAAGTACAACTAGATATTATAAGATCTACGTTGTAAAAGAATTTCAAGACTTTGTTAAGAGCTCACCAGGTTAAGGGATTTACAATAAGAACCAATTAAAGTTCACCCAGTTAAGGGATTTTTTTGTTGTAACCTATAGGGAACAAAAAGTTGAGTGATTTGGATGTAGCACTGACTACTTGACAGTCCAAACTTTTATCATGTCTCTGTAACTTCCCACAACTCTAACTCTATTAGATCCCTAATCACAACCTTAATTTATTTCACAATCAACCACCACAACAACATCAATCTTCTAACTTTGAATCTTGTAAAATCTTTTTTTTTCAATATGAGAAGTACCACTTATTGTGTGTGTGAAAATTGTACCTAGCTATGGACACAACACTTCAATAAAATATTAGAGGTTAGCAAATCCAAGAAATCTGTAAATAAATGAAACTAAGCTAACTAGGTGATTTACTACCTTCTAGTAGGTGTGAGTATGGTATTCTTAGATTAGACTAAGACCACTGAAAATGCAACACCTAAATGAAGGATTTAATGCAAAAAGACGAATGTAGAATGAATGCAGATTAATCTATTTTTTTGGATTTTGAATGCAATAAGATGAAAAACTTGATATGAAACTAATCTAGAATGATTTGGAATGATATGAAAATTAATCTAACAATGATATGAATTGATATGAAAAACTATGCACGGCTATGAAAAATTATGAATGATCTCACAAAGTCACCTATTCACAAAAGCTTGATTCTTCATATGTAATTTTGCCAGAGTAATTGTGCAAATTTGAGAGACGTGTTTGTGAAGAGATGAGCCTTGATTTTATAGAAATCTAGGGCTTGAGGATGCATTGAGAAAAGCCATAAATCACTCTTGATAAACTCAGGTTGATTTTTGAGTTAACAAGAAATCAGAATTAATTAACTCACAAAATCATGCAAAATCATTCAAAAATAGCTTTTTGACTCAAATCAGAAGTTTAGATCATCTTTCAACTCAAAATAGATGTTGATTTTTTGATTTAAAGTTTAATTGCTCTTTGAATGTGCATAGATAATTATGAATTAATTAAATAATGAAAGTGATTTATCTTCAACTTAACTGATTTTTGAATTAAAACAATTGATTTATGGGTTAATCAATTATTAAAACAAACTTTTATTGAAAAACTATATCATTAAATATTGACATCTGACATTAATTAATTAAATAAGAATTTAATCAATTAGTCATAAGATTTTTGATTTATTGTCAAAATTAAATAATACAATTTAGGAATAAATGTAATTAAATCTAATTAAATAATTAAGTGGCAGAATTAAACTTAATTAATTAAATATTCAAAATATTCAATTAATCAAACTTTAGGATAAATATGATTTATCACCAAATAATTATTCAATCAAAGATAATTAGGATAAAGTAGGAATATTTCAAGGAATATTACCTGGTGTAGAATTAGGATAATCAATTAGTGTTTTGATAACTTGATGTGCAGATGTGCCTTAGGTTAGGAATTTTGATGTCAATTTCATTTGAATTGTTGATGTAAGAGGTTAATGAACCTGTAGCCCATTTTTGGGGTATTACATTTTGCCCCTCTTTGAATTACTGTGCAAAGTGCAGTGGTTCAAAGATTAGTCTATTTTTGATGTTGAAACTGATTTGAAAGATGAACTGATTCTAAAAAAGAAAGTGATTGAAAGATTGGAAAAAGTTGATTTAGGTCTTGGTTGACCAAGAATCATGATGATGTCAACTATAGCAACAATGAACCAATGATTATGAAAAATTATCAAAACACCTGATTCCTAACCTTATGATTATGAAGAAGTGAGTGACCTAATTGTCCAAAGGAATTGAAATGGTATCACATCTGAACCCTTCAGTTATGAAGAACCAAGGAAATAATAATAATGAACTGATGGTTATGAAAAGATGATACAGTTTACAAGATTGATTAGGATACCAAATTGATATGGATCTCGATCAATCTAATATGCCCCAAGAGATGTGCCCCAAGCGATGAAGAATTTTGATGAATCGGTAATTAGATGTGGTTGTTGTCTTGATTACTAAGGAAATAAATTTGATTTATAGATTTGATTGATGTGCAATACCTAGCTGTGGACACAACACTTTAGTAAAAATTAATGTGTGTGTGAAAATTGTACCTAGCTGTGGACACAAGTACACTTCAGTAAAACATTAGAGGTTAGAAACTCTAAAAAATTTGTAAATAAATGAAACTAAGCTAACCAGGAAATTTACTACCTTCTAGTAGGTGCGAGTATGGTATTCTTAGATTAGACCGAGGTCAGTGACAATGAAACACCTAAATGAAGGATTTAATGCAAAAAGATGAATGTAGAATGAATGTAGATTAATCTATTTTTTTTGGATTTTGAATGCAATAAGATGAAAAACTTGATATGAAACTAATCTAGAATGATTTGGAATGATATGCAAGTTAATCTAACAATGATATGAATTGATATGAAAAACTATACACAGTTATGAAAAATTATGAATGATCTCACAAAGTCGCCTATTCGCAAAAGCTTGATTCTTCATATGAAATTTCGCTAGAGTAATTGTGCAAATTTGAGAGACGTGTTTGTGAAGAGTTGAGCCTTGATTTTATAGAAATCCAGGGCTTGAGGATGCATTGAGAAAAGCCATAAATCACTCTTGATAAACTCAGGTTGATTTTTGAGTTAACAAGAAATCAGAATTAATTAACTCACAAAATCATGCAAATTCATGCAAAAATAGCTTTTTGACTCAAATCAGAAGTTTAGATCAGCTTTCAACTCAAAATCGATGTTGAGTTTCAAAAAGATAACAACTTGAATTGATTTTCTGATTTAAAGTTTAACTGCTCTTTGAATGTGCATCGATAATTATGAATTAATTAAATAAAGAAAGTGATTTATCTTCAGCTTAATTGATATTTGAATTAAAATAATTGATTTATGGTTTAATCAATTATTAAATCAAACTTTTATTCAAAAACTACATCATTAAATATTGACAATTGACATTAATTAATTAAATAAGAATTTAATCAATTAGTCATAAGATTTTTGATTTATTGTCAAAATTAAATAATACAATTTAGGAATAAATGTAATTAAATCTAATTAAATAATTAAGTGGTAGAATTAAACTTAATTAATTAAATATTCAGAATATTCAATTAATCAAACTTTAGGATAAATATGATTTATCGCCAAATAATTATTCAATCAAAGATAATTAGGATAAAGTAGGAATATTTCAAGGAATATTCCCCGATGTAGAATTAGGATAATCAATTAGTGTTTTGATAACTTGATGTGCAGATGTGCCTTAGGTTAGGAATTTTGATGTCGATTTCATTCGAATTGTTGATGTAAGAGTTTAATGAACCTATAGCCCATTTTTGGGGTATTACATTTTGCCCCTCTTTGAATTACTGTGTGAAGCGCAGTGGTTCAAAGATTAGTCTATTTTTTATGTTGAAACTGATTTGAAAGATGAACCGATTCCAAGACAGAAACTGATTGAAAGATTGGAAAAAGATGATTCAGGTTCTACTTGACCAAGAATCGTGATGATGTCAACTATAGCAACAATGAACCAGTGATTACAAAAAATTATCAAAATGCCTGATTCTAAACCTTATGATTACGAAGAAGTGAGTGACCTGATTCTAGATCTGATTGTCCAAAGGAATAGAAATGGTATCACATCTGAACCCTTTAGTTATAAAGAACCAAGGAAATAATACTAATGAACTGATGGTTACGAAAAGATGATATAGTTTACAAGATTGATTAGGATACCAGATTGATATGGATCTTGATGAATCTAATATGCCCCAAGTGATGTGCCCCAAGAGACAAGGACTTTTGATGAATCAGTTGTTAGACATGGCTATTGTCTTGATTATTGAGGAAATAAATTTGATTTACAGATCTGATTGATGTATAATACCATGCCCCCTTTAGGATGAAAATCAAAATCTGGCAAAAAAAGCCAATGTTGAATGTTCAGAAGCATGTTAATAAATTGTAGAATTGGTTGTACACGTCCAAGAATGCATTCTGCATCGTTTAGGGATCCTGGAGACCAAGTTTGACTAGGTTTGACCATGAGTTGACCATGGTTGACCAAGTTGAAATTTGAATAGTTTGATGTTAGATAATCAGTTAAGTTGAATCTTGGATTCGTTTGATGTTTAGAAGGTTGATTATGCAAGCAGTCGGCCGTCCTAGGTCTAAAAATTTTAAATTGCAATTTTGACAATATAAATGATCTCATATTTTGATTTTGATCCCAAAAATGGGTTCAGAATGTCGAAATTAGCTAGGGGTGCTTGCTTGGTGATCTGTTAAGAAGACCTTCGTGCAATACTCAGTCCTTATGATATGTTTAGCGTAGTTTTGGAGAATCATTAAGCGTCAAGATGATTTGGGCAATCATGAGATAAATGCAATCATGCAAAGTGCAAAATGAAATGCAAACCTAAGACCTAGGACCTAGTCACTGATCATGTGTCGGTCATTTTCATCATTGAATTTTTATTAGGTAACCAGATAAATCAATACAACATCCACTAGTTAGGAAACTATGAATATATGAATATTGATTTTTGTGCCAAAGTCAATACAATGCCCACTGGCTAGACAACCATGGACATATGAATATTGATTTTGTTTTCAGAATGTTGGATTAGATATAAGCACCAAGGCATAAATGTCAGGATGACCTGAATATCATGTCCATTTTGATAGTGCAATTTGTATAAGCATCAAAACACAAACATTGTGATGACTTGAATACGCCTTGCATAAAAACACATCAAGCAGTCAAGAGATCATTCTAAATCTACTGTGAATTACCCGCAGTGACCCTCTATCATTCACATCCTTGGAAAAGATTGTGTTTCATAGTAGGAGTAAGAATTCACTCAAAAGATAAAGTTAGATCAAACCTCCTTGAATTTTTTGGGTATCAATGGTTGAGGTACTCATGGCCATCCAATACATGATGGAGGCTCTTACAGATGGACACCATTTCAATCCAAATTTTCTAAAGTTGTTAGATTTTCAATCAAAGTAGAAAACAAAGAAAAGATTATGCCCCTAGTCATCACTCTCTAAATCTTGTAAAGGACATCATCAAAGAGCTCAAAAGGACACAATATGCAAAAATCTCAATGCGAATCAGTAAGCATACAAGGAGATAAAAGCAGTGAAGAAAAGGTTATTTTTAGTTTCTTTCAATGTTTGTTTGTGTTGTTGTAGATGCAAAATCCTCTCTAGAAAGGAGATTGACTGACTGACTCAGATGTAGCTTCAAAGGACCCTGACTGGATATGACACATCTGAGATACTGAGGACTATAGGATATGACTTTGATTGCCCCCAAGTTTGAACATTGATAGGAGACAGACGCTTTTCCCAATTGGTGTACAGACTGACTTTATTAAAACAAGGATATATACAAACTAAAGCAGACTAAAAGCTGAGAAAGACCAAGATTGCACTGATAGATGGATCATTTTGAACAAGTGGTGCCCGTTTGCTAGGTTTTCACCATCTTGGCAGAGATTCTATTTTTGCTACCAAGGTGCCTATTTCCAGGTTTTCACCAAGGTATTTTTTTTTTCTCATTTTTTTGTATTTTTCATTTTTTCAATTTTTTTTGTACTTTTGATATTATTTTATATTTTTTTGTGATACATCAAGGCACCTATTTGCTAGGTTTTCACTAGGATGATCATTTTTTCAGGACTTTTTCTGATTTTTATAATTTTTTTAGGATATTATACCATAGACTAAATGCCTTATGCATAAAATTTCTTTAGATGGGGAACATTGATTGGTTCTTGGAGCTGTTCTCCATCAGTCATTGATAGTTGATAGGCTCCAGAGCCAAAAGTAGTAGTGACAACAAAGGGACCCAACCAGTTGGGTTTAAACTTCCCCTTGCATTCTCAATGTGATTGATTTTCAAGATTTTCTCTCAAGAATAGATCGCCAACCTAAAATTCTCTGTGTCTGACTTTTTTATTGCAGTCTCTAGATATTCTTTTCTAATATACTTTGAGATTATCATATGCTTCTTGTCCTCAATCATCTAGCAGTTCAAGTTCTTGCAACCTAGACACTCTGTAGTCATCATCAGTTACTAGACCATGCATTCTGATTCTTAATGAATGGATTTCAACCTCAATAGGTAGTACCACTTTAGACCCATACATTAAAGTGAATGGAGTAGCCCTAATGGGCATTTTGATACTTTTTTTGTAGGCCCAGAGAGCTGGATTGATCATAAGATGCCAGTCTCTTTTTGTTTTATTAACTATACAGTGTAAAATTTTCAATAGATTCTTGTTGGATGCCTCTGCTTGTCCATTCCCTTGAGGATAGTATATAGAATGTGGGATACCATACCGACATATGATGTAGTTCAGAATGAACATGGAAATTTTCTTGCCGGTTGTTTAAGTCAAAGGGACTGCTTTTGCCCATTTTCTGAAATAGTCTGTAGCTGTAATGATATGAATATGTCCGTTAGAAGAATGAGGATGTATGGCTCCTATAAGATCAAATGCCCATTATTGAAAAGGCTATTGTGTAGTAAAGGGAATTAGATCTCTCCCTGGTGCATGAATTAAGTTTCCATGTACTTGACACTTTTTACAGTTCTTAGCATATTTGATAGCCTCTTTTTCCATTTTAGGCCAATAGAACCTAGCCCTAATAAGTTTTTGAGCTAGTGTTAAACTATTGGAATGTGATCCACATATACCTTCATGGACTTCCTCTAATGCACATTGAGACTCTTCTTGTTCTAAACATCTAAGGAGTGTACCATCTAGATCTTGTTTGTACAGATCGTTACCAATGATGACATGTCAGGATGCATTTTAGATAAGGTATCATTTCTCATGGTGGTTGAAGGTATCAAGAATGATTTGGTCTTAGAGATAGGAGAAAAAGTTTTTGTATCTGGATGAATCATGACCAACAACGGTGCAAATCATGTGGGTTTTAGGGGAATCATATTCAAGATAAGATAGTGCTTCCACCAGGAACTCGTAGCATAGCACATGTTCTAGCTGTTGTAATAAAGTAGATAGCATTGCCATAACATCAACAACTTTGTTCTCCAATCTAGGAATTTTCTCAAATGTGATAGATATGAAATATTTCTTTAGATCATCTACCATTCTCTTGTATGGAACTAGATTTTCATCTTTCATTTGGTACACATCATTGACTTGGTGTATTACAATTTGTGAGTCTCCATGAATGTGTAACTCTATAACTCACCACTCAATTGCTATCTTCATGCCATTAAGAAGGGCTTCATATTTAGAAATATTGTTTGTGCAAGGAAGCTTTATTCTAAATGCTTTAGGTATTGAGTATCCTTGAGTTGTGATGAACAATATGCTTTCTCCAGATCCATTCTATGTATAGGAGCTATCAAAGAATAACTTCCATGCTCTAGAAGAGAGATTCATGATAGAGGAATATGGGAATTCTATTGGCATTGGTGTATCATCAAACAATGGTGCTTCAACCAGTTGATATGCAATTACTTGTCCTTTGATAGATTTTCTTTCAACATATTCAATGTCAAATTCACTTAATAGCATCACCCATTTAGCTAATCTACCTGTGAGGGAAGCTTTTCTTAGTAGGTACTTTAGTGGATCAATCTTACCTACCAAATGTGTAGTATGAGGTAACATGTAGTGTCTTAGTTTCTAGGATGCAAACATCACAAGTAGACAATCTTTCTCAATCATTGAATAGTTCTTCTCATATGCTACCAATGTTTTATTGATATAATAAATAGCTCTTTCCTTTTTGTTCTCATCATGTTGCACTAGTAATGCCCCCAGTGATGTATTTGTGGAAGAGACATATAGGATCAATGGCTTCCCTTGAATAGGAGGAATCAAAATAGGAGGATTTGATAGATATTTATCGATATGATTAAATTTCTTTTCACACTCCTCAATCCATGCAAAAGTCACACCTTTATGTAATGTCTTTGTGAAAGGTTGTGATATGTCTACTAGCTGAGATATGAAGTGTCTGATAGATTGTACTCTCCTTGTAATGTTCTCATGTGACTGATATTCTTGGGAGGTTGCATCTCCATGATAGCTTTGACCTTTGCTGGATCTACTTCAATTCCTTTCTTTGAAACAATGTAACCTAAGAGCTTTCTAGAAGTGACGCCAAAAGTGCACTTCTTAGGGTTTAGTCTAAGACTAAACTTCTCCATTCGATCTAGTATTTCTCTCAAATCATTTAGATGTTTAGATCTTATCATAGATTTAGCCAAGGTATCATCAACATAATCTTCCATGGTGTGGTGCATCATGTCATGAAAAATAGATGTCATAGCTCTTTGATATGTAGCACCTGCATTCTTCAAACCAAAAGGCATGACATTCCAACAGAAGATACCCCATGTACATGTGAAAGCAGTTTTCTCTTGATCTTCTGGAGCAGTTTTTATTTGGTTGTATCCAAAAAAACCATCCATTAAATAATACATCTCAAAGCCTGTAGTCATGTCCACTATCATATTTATATTTGGTAATGGAAAATCATCCTTAGGGCATGCCTTGTTTACATCTCTAAAATTTGTACATACTCCTATAGAGTTGTCTGGTTTTTATACTAGAACTATGTTAGAGATCCATTTTGCATAATCAATAACTCAGATGAATCTAGCTTTTAGTAGTTTCTCTAATTAAGCTTTGACCAAGAGTGTAACATGTGGATGCATCTTTCTCAATTTTTGCTTAATAGGTTTGACACCAGGAGGTATAGATAAATGGTGCATTATAAGATCAGGATCTAATCCAAGCACATCTGAATATTTCCATGCAAAGTTGATCTTCTTCTTTGTTAGGAATGTAGTGAATTTTTTCTTTTCTTCTTCTGATAAGGATTGTGCTACATAGACCAACTGTGGTTCTTATGTTGTTCCCAAGTTGATAGATTGAGTACGCTCAATCAATATTAGAGATCTGTCCTGTAAATGACTTGAAATGACATCAAATATCTCATCCTTAGGCACCTTAGAGAGGTTTTCACCTTCAGATACATCTTTTATTTTTACTTTTGTAGGTTCTGATCAGATTGCCACAAAGTGGTTTTCACCCTCAGAACTCTTTTTCTTTTTCTTTTTCTTCTTATTCTTTTGACTAAGATACTTCATGTTCAAATCCATCATGCTAACACTCGGTTCATTGATGGAATTCATCATAGGCTCAACTGCATTAAGGTAGCAAGCCAGGGCATAGTCATTTGGAAAGGTATAGATACCTTGGCTTGGATTTGTGGAGGTTTGGTCAAGAAGTTCAAGATGTTGGATAGTCAAAGTGGGGAAGGATTGAGAAATGGTGTTTACTGATATGGATCTATCATCATTGGTCCCAACCCAAATCTCAAGTTTGAAGGTAATATTACAACTCAAAATGTTCAATTCATGAATAGGCTCAATGTCATTGTGGGAGTCTACTTCAGCCAACGGTGGATCCGACTTGTTAAGTTCATCATTTTTCTCTAGACTTACATTGGGTTTAGGTGCATATTGGTGAATAACATCAATATGTTTTTCTGTGATAACCCCATCTACCTCTGGAATGACTCCCCATTCATAGTCATTTGATTCCTCATCTATGCCTCTAGGAAATCTGAGAATATGTGTGAAATTAGGGTAGATTCCCCAAGAAGGGTTTCCTTCTGATTCTGATTTGAATTCATACTCATGAGTCTGATGCAGGAGCATCCTAGGTATAAGAGAAATCTTGCATCACCCAAAAATATTTTTGTTTTTGTATTCAATAAGGGCTATCTTGTGTAGAGCTGCTATTTGTGGAAACTTTCTCTTTTTAGTAAGTTGGTCTTCCAATCTCAAAATGTTCTGATTTCTTCCTTGGAGGTTCATTTTGGTCATGTCAACCTACTAGTAAAGTTTCATTGATAGATCAAGTCTAGCTTTGTAGATATTGAAGATTTTTGGTATTGGAAACAAGGTACAAAAACTTTGAACTCAGTTTTGAAGGCTTTAGAGGCCCCAGATGAGGTTAAAAATTTGGGTGATAGGTGCTTGAGTGAGTCAAGCCTGTAGAGCGCTTTGTGGCATTTCTAGAATGGGGTTATAATAGTCAATTGGGTCAACTGGCGATGACTTATGGTCTTCAGAAGTTGGATCACCTGAAATGGTGGAAAATGATTTTCCTTCAAAATTTCTGTTTGGGTTTCAAAAGTTATTTTGAGCTGACTTTAATGTAATAAATTGAAAAATAAAATAATTCTAAGTTTGGTCAGCCTTATTGGCTAAAATTCTAGAACCTTCCCAGGCGGTGGAAAATTGCCTATATAAGGAAGGTTCTAGTGTTGTCTTAGGTTGTTTTGGGTATTAGATCTGGGTATTGATTCGAGGCTTTGTCTTATAGAATATTGTAAGGGAATGCCCATGTGGCTTTGCATATTGTAATTCTGAAAGTTTGTAATTCCACATTTGTGGAGATAATAAGAAGGCAATCTTCTGTTCTTGCATATTGTTGTTGTTTCTTTGTTTCTATTATGTGTTTGTGGTATTAAGGGGAGCACCCTTCATCAGAGTCTATCTCAGAATCACTACTATATCCCAAGTGTTCAACTATTGTGAGAGATTTACATTTTTCTTTCTTAGTAGTAGGTTCTTGTGTATCTGCCAGATTAATATTCTCCTTAGGTTCATCTTCATCTTTAAGGAGGTTGAGTATTTCTTTAGGCAAATGCTCATAAGGAATGAGCTCATCCATGGTGTCTGAATCATCACTGTTAAATTGTTGTGTTTCTTCCTTTAGTTGAATTGTTGTTGATGGTTCAATCTATTCTAAGACATGTGGAGAGTTTTTTCTAAGATAAAAAGGGTTCTTTTGATATCCTAGACCTATTGTATTCTTGTTTGTTCGACCGCGGTGGTCAAGAAGTGATAGAAGACCTTTACCTTGTAGTCCTAGAGGTCCTTTTCTAGTGTATCCCATTTTTTTGATCAATTTGTCTCCTGGTCCATATGACTTATGAGGAATTTTTCTTGAAGTGGAGTCATATTTTTGGACTGATTGGGATTGAGACTCATCCTTGGATAACCATGCAAGCAAAACTTCTTCTTCCTCAAACTCTTGTTTAGATACTTGCTCTATGATAAAGATTCCATTGAATATGACTTGGGACTCTTTAACATTGGGTTTCACTTTGTCTGAAGGTCATCCATAAGATTTTGGGGATAATGGGAGAGAGGTGAGGGATAAAATTAGTTCCATTATGTATTCTCCCATGCCCTTGTCTTTAATTTTGACCTCTTGTGCAATGTCTTCCATCTTGGACAAGATGCAGTATCTATTTGCTTAGTGGAAGATTCTCTATTATTGGGAACAAGTTTGTCAACACTTTCTTTCAATGCATTGCAAGTTATAGATATGTCAGCTAGAATGGTTACTTCTACTCCTTCATAAGGAAATTTCACACATTTATGGTATGTGGAAGGAATAGCTCACATTTCATGTATCCAAGGTCTCCCTAGAAGAATGTTGTAAGAAAAAGGTAGATCAATAACTTGACATGTGATATCTCTGATAACTAGACCTATTCTGATAGGTAAGACAATTGTTCCTTTGGAAGCTCTCTCTTGTTCATCATAAGATTTGATAGTTATCTTCTTTTTCAGATCAATGGTAGCTTCTGATAAGCCGAGTTGTATGATCAAGTTGTAAGAAAAAATGTTTAGACCATCACCTCCATCTATCAACATGCGTTTGACTCGACAGTTTTGGATCAAGACCTCAATGTGCAAGGGATGGTTATGCAGATGAATCAAGGAGTTATTATCTTCCTCTGAAAAGGAGATATACTGGGGAGATGTCAAATGACCAACCATAGTCTAGAATCTATCTAAATCAAGGTTGTTAGGAACATTAGATCCAAGCAGGGCTTTATCCAGGATGGCTCTATGAGTTGGAGACATCTGAAGCAACTCAAACATTGATATTTTTGCATTGGTATGCTGGAGTTGTTGGATGATAATGTATGATGTTGGTCTTGTGTCTTTAGGATTTGATGATTTAGAGGTAGCCCTTTTTTTAGAAGTAGATGAAAGATTAAAAGGCATCTTAGGTACATTGGATGAATATGAGATTTGTCCTTGTAGATTTGCCTGAGATTGTGATCAAGTAACTACATTTGCTGATTGATTATCTCTATCTTTTCACACAATGGTGATGACATTGTAATGTTGAGATAAGCAAGGTTCTACCATGTTTATGATAGCATTGTTTCCAAAGTAAGCATAATTGACTTTAGCACCCATGTTAGGCTGAGAGGATGAATCTCCTTGACCATGTTTTGGAAATGGTTCTGTGAATGTTGTATGATCATTATTGCTTGTATGATTGTTAATTACAATTTCTCCATTATCCATCTTGTCTCATATGAGATGCTTCAAGCATATGACTTTATTGGTTTTATGACCCTTATTTCAATGGAAATCATAGAAATTGGTCTCCTTCCACCATTTGGGTTTAGGGTTAGGATCAAATGGTCAGATTTCGGGAAATGTGATGATTTTTTTGGGCAATAGAGGTTTCATGGAAGACGCTAAGGTTTCTCCAAGAGGAGTGAACTTGCATTTAGGATCTGTAGCCCAAGGTTTGTAGTTAGATGGCTTCTTGTTTGATTCTGTCACTTTTGTCTCTGAGGCTTTGATGGCTTGGGTACCAATAGTGAGATTGAAAGAGGGTGCCTTAGATGGGTTACAGAAATTGTCAACAACACCATCCATGATGATGCCTTTATTCTTGTTACAATTTTTGTTCTTGTCTTTGGAACTAGATCTAGATTCATACTTCTCTTTTTGGAGTGATATGTCTCATTTTTTCACAAGGACTTTCTCAATTTTGATTGCATTATCTACCAACTTATCAAATGATGTGTGATCTTACATTTGTAAAGGGTAGTTTATTTCTAGAACAAGATTGTTGATGAAAATTTCTAGCTTCTCTATTTCTGGAATGGGTCTAGCATATAGAGAAAAATTCTTCCTCCATCATTTGAGGAAAGTTAGGAATGGTTCTCCTAGGTATTGTTTCAGATTATAAATGTTGATCATGGTGACCAGATATTTTATGTTGTAGGAGTATTGTTGATAGAACAGTTTGATTAACTCCTCAAAAATTTTGATTGTTGGAGGCATTTTTGAGAACCAATGAATGGCTGGTCCTCCCAGAGATCGAGGGAAAAGATGCATTAGGTAGGTTGGTTCATGCATGAACTCCATGAATTGAGTACATAATTATCTAACATGGTCTTCAGGGTTATATTTTCCATCATATTTGTCATACTTAGGCATTTCCACTCTCTTCGGGAATGGTGGCATGTACAAGTCTTTATCAAATGGAAAAGGACACAGAGCCTCCATGGAGAACTCTTTAGGTTCCTTCTCTTTTTTGAGTTTGTTGAGCTTGACTTGCATGGCATGCATCTGTTTCATCATAGCCATAATAGGAGTTTCTTCCTCTTAAGTAATGATATCTTTGACATTAAAGTTAGGAGGAATTTTAGTAGGAAGTTTAGCTCCTTGTTGAGATAACTCTATAAAGTATGCCTCTTTCTCTTCATGCAAGAAATGCCTCATCATTTTCTTGAAGTTATCATCATTTTGATATTGGGAAATTTTAGAAGGTGTGGGTTCTTGATCCACACCATATTGAGATTGGTGTCCTTGGGATCCTTGGTTTTCTCCTCCTTGAGACATAGTTCTATTGTGAGGACTGTTGGGAATTAATTTAGGTGGGGCGGTTGATGATCTACGTGAATCAATGCAAGAGGGGTGATGAAACCACCTTTCAAGAAAATATTTCCAAGAGAATCTTCTCTGAAGATATTTGTTTCATAGGGTTGATGAAATGTCTTAGCAATCACAGAAGATGCGGTTGAAGAGAGTTTGGGTTTTTCTCTTTTTTTTCACTGTGATGAAGCTCTAGTTTCCACCATTAACATTGGGTGAAGAAAAAGAGAAAGAATAAGACAACTGAAGAATGACTTGATTCAAGAAGATCAAATGATGTAACCTTGTCAAGATTGGATTGATTGAAGATTAGATTGGATGTAAATGAAGGATATTATGCCCTAGAGGTATGGGTAGATGCCCAAAAGATGGCAGACATAAGCTCACAACACTTAGCCATTTTTTATGAAGATTGAATTGAAGATGATTTTGACACAAGATGAAAAAGATTCAAATAGATAGATCAGAAGGCTAGATCAAACTCAAGAGACCACTTTTTGGAAAATAATTGGATTCTTTCTAGTTTCTACTTTGTTCCTGACATAGTGATTTTTTTGATAGAATTTGGAAGTAGGCTGTAAAAATTAAATTTTTGGCAATTTTTCAAAATTCTCATACAAGTTTCTCCAAGCTCGTACCAGCCTGGGTAAGGTCTAGCATGACAATTGAAAGGACTCGCATGATAATTGCAAATCTTGTACGACAATTGACAACAGGTTTTTGATTTTTTTGCTTGTGATTTTTGACAAAGCCTGTACAATAATATACTGACTCCTATACGAAAATCTGGAGGTTTCAATATGACAATAGGTCAAAAATCATATGACTTTCTGAGATTATGGGATGACTTTGGACTCCAAAAAGGAATTTTGCTTTAGATTTTGCAATTTTTTAGTTTTCAGAATCAGTTTGTTTGTAAGATTTTCTCTATCCAAGTTTGCAGATTTGTGTAACAGTTCAGGATTGATTGTTTCCAAAGGACCAAGTAGATAGAAAACACGCAAAACAACAAGAAAAGGGAAGCAATCAATCATCTCAAAACAATGAACAAGGGAAAAAGAAACCTTGCACATGAACAAGCAATAGTGACTTATTGTGCTAATCCCTAGGAATGCTACTTGTGCATGTTCTCGAAAAGTTTTCTAATAATGCACATAGTCCTAGAAAATGAAAATTGGTCTCGCTACGGTGTTTAGTAATGGTCTAACTCTATAAATTTTATGATCTCAAGAGGGTGAACTCTAATCCAGGTGCACTGGGGTTTTGACACAGTCCAAGAATTTAATCAATCAGAAGCTACTAGGGAGATCTGACAGCCCAACAAGAGACCACACTTGTGGAGATTTCTTCCACAAGAACATTTATATAGCGGTTGTTGCTACCATAGTGAAAATGGCTATTGCCACTTGAGGTTACATCCATGTGGTTGACCCAATAAAGGGAATGTCCACTCTGGTTAATCCTCTCTAGAGGTGACTCACAAAAGATACCACATGGGGACTTGGTCCAGATCCAAGGATTTGAGTTTCTGATAATACCCAAAAAAGAGAGTAGAGCATAATCCTCTAGCCTTATCACTTTTACCCAAATAGAGAAAATAGATCAATCCGACACACTAACACTAAAATTATCTCACCAAGGCTTTTGATGTCAACAACAATGTCTACCGAGCTCTCTAAGAGGGACCAAGAGAGAACGTATTGAGCAAAGTTGAGGACCAAACCAAGTAGAATGTGAGATAATCACAGTAACCTCCCTACCTACAAGGGGATCTATCATCAAGAAGAGCTTCACATGCATAAACAAACCAATGAAGCCCACTCTCTGAAGATCATCTGCAAATAGTGTTCATAGGGCCTATTTACTATGTGTAATAGATATGCAAAAGCAAATCTATGTTCATTTTATAGCCAAAAACTAAAGTCTGTGATATGAAAGAAGGAAAATTCAAACAAGCTTTACATGTGATAATTCATTTTATGTCCCAAAATGAAGTGTTATCAGATGCAACAGAATACCTGACTTCCTCACAATGCGCTTTGTAGATTTTACATGTTTTACAATTTTTGTTGCGCTCCCATATGACAATATGGAAACTCTTATGACAGTGGGTGTATGCCCACATGACAAAGTAGATCCCAAATGACAATGTGTAAGAACCAGTATGAGTCTTGAAAACACCGATTGCCATATGATAGTGAAGGGGTCCTGGCACAACTTTCTAACAAAACTCGTACGAAAAATGTACGGACATAAAATAAAAGATCGTAAGTTTTGGCCAGAAAATGACAAAAAATTGATATAAATTGTTTAGAAAAGAAATGGAAACATGTTTCAGGGCCCCATGGTGGGCGCCATAAATGTATGTGTGAAAATTGTACCTAGTTGTGGACACAACACTTCAGTAAAACATTAGAGGTTAGCAAATCCAAGAAATTTGTAAATAAATACAACTAAGCTAACCAGGTGATTTACTACCTTCTAGTAGGTGTGAGTATGGTACTCTCAAATTAGACTGAGATCAATGACAATGCAACACCTAAGTGAAGGATTTAATGAAAAAGATGAATGTAGATTAATCTATTTTTTTTGGATTTTGAATGCAATAAGATGAAAAAATTGATATGAAACTAATCTAGAATGATTTGGAATGATATGCAAATTAATCTAACATTGATATGAATTGATATGAAAAACTATGCACAACTATGAAAAATTATTAATGATCTCACAAAGTCGCCTATTCACAAAAGCTTGATTCTTCGTATGCAATTTCACCAGAGTAATTGTGCAAATTTGAGAGATGTGTTTGTGAAGAGCCGAGCCTTTATTTTATAGAAATCTAGGGCTTGAGGATGCATTGAGAAAAGCCATAAATCACTCTTGATAAACTCAGGTTGATTTTTGAGTTAACAAGAAATCAGAATTAATTAACTCACAAAATCATGCAAAAACAACTTTTTGACTCAAATCAAAAGTTTAGATCAGATTTCAACTCAAAATAGATGTTGAGTTTCAAAAAGATAACAACTTGAATTGAGTTTCTAATTTAAAGTTTATCTGCTCTTTGAATGTGCATAGATAATTATGAATTAATTAAATAAAGAAAGTGATTTATCTTCAACTTAACTGATTTTTGAATTAAACAATTGATTTATGGTTTAATCAATTATTAAATCAAACTTTTATTCAAAAACTATATCGTCAAATATTGACAACTGACATTAATTAATTAAATAAGAATTTAATCAATTAGTCATAAGATTTTTGATTTATTGTCAAAATTAAATAATACAATTTAGGAATAAATGTAATTAAATCTAATTAAATAATTAAGTGGTAGAATTAAACTTAATTAATTAAATATTCAGAATATTCAATTAATCAAACTTTAGGATAAATATGATTTATCACCAAATGATTATTTAATCAAAGATAATTAGGAGAAAGTAGGAATATTTCAAGGAATATTCCCTGATGCAGAATTAGGATAATCAATTAGTGTTTTGATAACTTGATGTGCAGATGTGTCTTAGGTTAGGACTTTTGATGTTGATTTCATTTGAATTATTGATGTAAGAGTTTAATGAACCTATAGCCCATTTTTGGGGTATTACACTTATATACCCTTCTAGCACCGAATTCATAAAATTTAAATATTTTCCCATCAAAGTGATAATCCCGATGCAAGACACATTTTCCTATGACCACGTCGGCTTCCAATAAGATCTGCATTATAATTCTCTGAAATAGTCAAACATGTTTTGACTTGTCTAATGCACTTTCTTAAATCTTCCTTATACAATAGTATCGATCCCAAAAATAACACCTCATCGATTCTATAACCATTATTACATGTCATCATAACATTAAGTATCATCTTAACCCCTAAAACTCTTACTGATCTAGAATCTTCCAACTGATTCTCAAGATACAAGTATTTTTACTTTTTTGAATGACAATGTCAACAAATCTCTCTCACCGATCAACCAAATAAGTTGTGGTTGGAACCACACTATACTCTGACCATGTTGATACTATGGTTATGACCACACCTCATAATTATTAATTTATCATGATCACTACCAAAGTGTTGACATCTCTATCTATCAATCTTTTGGGCTTAACCAATTTCTAGCATTACCGATCACTTAAGTTTCACACCGATTACCTCCTAAACTTCACCGATTATGATACATGACTAATATGACTTAGCTTCCATCAATTAAAACCAAACCAATTACTACCTATGACTGAAACCAATATACATCACCATGATAACTCTCAATCTCATTACAATGTCAATAAACTCCCCCTTTGGCATTGATGGCAAAAACCTTATGGTCCCTGACATATTCTTCTTGACATGTATTCTCCCCCTTTGACAATAATTCAAAAGGTACAAAACTAGGTTCAACTATGCATGATTTTCTTACATCCTGTCAAAGATTACCTTGAATTTTATCTTTGCTAACTCTAAGGATGTCTCCCATGTCCTCTTCACATAACCCAAGGTAATAATTTCTCAAATAAACTTGAAACTAGCTTTTCAATACTTTCTAAAGTGCTCATGTCTGATAAGACAAGTATCCCATCTACCTTCTCCACATGTTGTGGTATCACCTCTATTGTAAGGGATAAAAATGAATGAAGCTCAAGTATACTGACCAATCTACTATCTTGTTCATAGTGGATCTATTTCACCTTTTAAGATAACTTCTTCGCTTGACTACTGAAAGTAGTAACTGACCTTGAAGTAGGATCAAGTTGAACAATTAATCTCTCTAGCTCCTTTAAGACTTCAACTCTTTTCTCCTCTAAATATTTTATAAACTCTGAATGATTAGATAATTTGGTGAAAAGTTGTCCTGCTTTAACCAGTGAAGCTTTAACTTCTTTAGCCAATTATGTCAATTTTCTCTTATCCTCAATGATGTTATCCTTTAGTTTACCTATCCTCTCCTTCTCTAATTTCTATTTTTCCATATTTACTATTGCAGACTAAAAATATGGGCCTTGATCTAAAATATCCTTAATCAAGGTGTTCATTTGATCTATAATAGACTCATCTTCATCATATACAAATTTAGGGACCAACTCATATATGATATCTCTTCCTTGACTCAATACTCTAGATTTCTTCTTCTTTTTTCTCATCTTATCTCTTTCCACTTTCCTCATCAACTATTCTGAATACTTCATACAGTCCTTAGGTTTCAACTTTGTTATGTCTACCTGTGTGATGATTATTTCTTCCTCTTCTACTTCCTCATCTTGCGTTACTTGCACCAGTTTCTTCTTATTCTTTATACTAGACTTTCCAAGACTCAATTTCCTTTTCACACCATATGCTTCTTCAACCTCTTTATGAATTTCTTGTTTTTCCTCTATTTTCTTAGAAATCAATCCTTCTAAATGCTTCACAGGGGATGATTGATAGGGAGGTTGGGAAGGAGCTTATCACAAGCCCTTGCTCTTGGGTTCACCTAGTGACCCTCTAGTGTATCCACCTACACCAATGACCTATAGGATTCCCTAAATGGCTCCATCACCTAGTCTTAGGCCCAACCAATCTATCACAAGTGATTCAATAACTCAAACTTATCTTCATGCTTTTAGGCTTCTTCATGCACCTAATATCCATTAAGCTATAATAAGGGTATTACACCTCCAAATGAATTAGGAAGCTTGTAGAGGAAAGGAGGTGTGGAAAAATGTCTTAAAATATGTTATTTCAAATGTTTCATCCTTTACTTCACTCATGCTCCTTACTAATCTAGTAGTTCCTTTGGAAAATAGGGCTATAAGGAAGTGACCTAATTAGGCCTCCTCTCCGAGAAAGTAGGGCTTTAGCCTTTATCTATCCCAAAGGACCCTAAAAATAAATTATGGATCCTTGAAATATGATATGACACCTCAAGGATTTTAGAGGTTTTGGGTCTCTCCCTAGCCATACAGCCCCCTTACTAAAAATAGGTCTTTTAGAGGAGTTTTAGGCCTTCCTTGAACTAGTGAAGAAAAAGATGACTTTCCTTGACCAAATGGATTGATCAAATCCTATGCTTACATCCAAGTCTTGGTAATGACCCTACACAAGACCACCAACTATTGTCATTCAGCTCCCATCACTCCTCTGCAAGCTATAATGTTGCTTCACTCAATCCTTCCTAGTTGGGCTTAGCATGGGATGGATTGTAAAAATGCTTAGCATGCATTCTAGGGCCCCTCCTTCCATGTATGATACATACATGGGGTCTACTCACTATCCCCAAAAGTCTATATATATTGAATAGTGGTATAGTGAGTTAGACCCTCATTTGTGCAAGCTCCTCGATTGAAACCAAAGAACCAGGAGTTTTTGAAAAGATTTAACTAAGCAAACCAAATGTGATTGAAACCATAAAATAATTGTAGAAATAGAAATTATATTGACACAAAAACAATACACATTAACTAAGAGATCTGATTCAGACAAACATTCCTTCCATTAACTCATTGTTCCATCAAAATCACTACAAAATAGACTGTGCACACAATCTCAAAATAGATCTTCTGTATAAAATCACCTCCAACCTTGGGATATGAGCCCACATAAACATAAATAGTACTAGGGTGTTCTTAGGAAAGGATTAATACCCTTAATCATTAGTTTAGGCCATGAGGTTAAGTTGACCGAGAAACTTTGCAAAAGTTGGTAAGCAACTTTTACAACAATGATGACAACTTTTAAAATCTGCTTCCCCAAAGAGCTTAGGAAGCTAACAAGGAGTCCTAGACTCTATCCAGGCCCTCCCAACACTCATCCATGTTTAAAACCTCAAAATGAGACCTAACATTATATCCTAGCAATATATCCCATATTGGGCAAGTAAAATTCACTACTCTACCTAAGACCTTCTAGGACTACATATCCCAAATGGATCCCATACACATGGTCAACATGACCTTAGGGAAATCCAAAACAAAAAGACTTAAAAAATAAAGAAAGAAGGTGCTCCTACACCATACTTCCCCCCCCCCTTCACAACAAGAGATTTAAGATTTGGTGGAGGAGAGGATAGAGGTATAAATGCCATGCTTCTTGAAGTTAGCTTCCTCTATCCATGTTGTTTCTGATTATGGACATCTCTTCCACTTGATGAGATGCTCCAAGTATTCTCTATTCCTGGTCTTCTAATTCACTCTTGATTCAAGAATCTTCTCTACTTGGGGATCCTCTTTAAGAGGTAGGATTGTGTCACTGAGATCCTCAAGTATATCTCCAATGCCCTGATTGACCTCTGATGTAGGTCGCTTGAATCTAATTAGGTCTACCACATTGAACACTAGTGAGATGTTTAGGTTTTCTGAGAGTTCTACCTTGTAGGCATTGCTTCCATGCTTGGCTAGCACTTTACAAGGCCCCACTCTTTTCATCTACAGCTTGGTGGGTATCCCCTTCTTCAATCTTGACTTGTTGAGATGGACCATGACATAGTCTCCTACTAAGAATTGTATGTCCTTCCTTGTCATGTCTACCTTGGTCTTGAGCTTTTGGGTGGCTTCCATGATTTTCTTCCTAACCTACTCCTGCACTTCCTTCATGATCTAAGAAAAATATTTAGCATGGCCACTCCTATGCTCCATGGCTCCTAGATCCCTAAGTTCACATACCCCTCTTGGGTTCATCCCATAAACTATTTCAAATGGACTCCTCCCTGTGGTCCTATTTATGTTGTCATTATAGGCATATTCTACTTTGTGAATGATCATGTCCCATGTTTTCCTATAATCCTTAGTTAAGGATCTTAGTATGTTTCCTAGTACCCTATTTATCACCTATGTTTGTCCATTCATTTGGGGATGGTATGCTAACCCAAATGATAGATTTGTACCTAGCCTCCTCCATAGAGTCTTCTAAAAGTGACTCATGAACTTCACATCCCTATCAGACACAATACTTAAAGGCAAACCATGAATCCTAACAAATTATTTGAAAAACAAATGAGCTATGTAGCTTGCATCATGAGTGGTTCTACAAGGGATAAAGTGGCTCATTTTACTGAATCTATCCACCACTACATACACACTATCAAATCCTGATTTAGTTTTAGGAAGACCTACCATGAAGTCCATGCTTATGCATTCCCATGGCCTATTTGGAATGGGTAAGTTTTGATACAAACCTGCATTTTTTGATCCTCCCTTTGCTTTCATACATACCACACACTGCTCTACATACCTCCTGACATCCTTTGGCAACTTGGGCCAATAGTAGTACCTCTGCACCAGTTCTAGTGTCTTGTTGATACAAAAATGTCCACTTAGACTACCATTGTGCTTTTATTGGATGAGGTTCTCTCTCAATGAGCCTTTGGGAGCACATAGTTGATTCCCTTTGAATAATATCCCACTTTTCAAGGTGTATTCATATAATGGACTTTGGAAATGGTTCTCAAATTCAGTGCATACCTTGTATGCCTCAAAGAATTCTTCATCTTCACTATAGAGTCCCTTGAAACTTTCAATGCCAATGCTCTATAACTTAATCTCTTAGATTTTCAACAACCTCTTGCTTAGTGCATCTACTACCTTGTTTAGGTGTCCCTTCTTGTGCTTGACGGTGAAGGTGAAAGCTTGCAAGTATTCCATCCATTTCAAGTGTCTATTGCTCAACTTTTCTTGAGTGTTTATATAGCTAAGTGCCTAATTATCAGTAAATACTATAAATTATTTAGGTAGGAGATATTGTCTCCATTTCCTAAGTGACTAAACCAATACATATAGTTCCAAGTCATATGCTAAATACTTCCTCTTAGCTTCATTAATATTTTCACTAAAAAATGCTATGGGTCTACCTTCTTGGCTTATCACTCCTCCCACTGCTATACCACTTGCATCACACTCTAAAGTGAATAGCTTGTCAAAACTAGGTAATAGGAGGATGGGCTGTGTTGCCACTTGCTACTTTAGTTCTTCAAATTCTTTGTTAGCTTCTATTGTCCATATGAACTTGGTCTTCACTCCACTCTTTATAGTGTCTAGGAAAGGTGCACATATGCCACTAAAGTTCCTCATGAACTTCCTATAAAATTGTGCAAGCCCATGAAAACTCCTCACTATTGTCCTTAATGTTGGTGTAGGCCAACTTGTGATTGCTTCCACTTTGTTTGGATCTATTTTTAGTAGACCCTTGGACACCAAAAACCCTAATTAAACTAGCTCTTGCTTGAGAAATTCACATTTCTCTAAGTTGATTGCCAACTATTCTTCATGCAGCCTCTTGAGTACTATCTCAACATGTGCCAAGTGCTCTCCTTTGGTCTTACTAAAGATGATTATATCATCAAGATATACCACCACACAAATTCCTATGTGATCCTTGAGCACTTCATTCATTAACCTCATGAATGTTCTTGGGGTATTTGTAAGCCCAAATGGCATCACAAGCCATTCATATAGACCCTCAATGGTCTTAAATGTTGTCTTCCACTCATCTCCATCTTTAATCCTGATCTGCTGGTAGCCACTCTTCAAGTCCATCTTAGTGAAGTACTGTGCTCCTCCCAAAAAATCCATCAAATCCTCTATTCTAGGTATGGGAAACCTATACCTTATTATGATCTGGTAATTGCCCTTGAATTAGTGCAGAGCCTCCATTTTACACCCTTCTTGGATGCTAGCACAACTAGTACAACACATGGGCTGATGCTCTTCTTAATGAGCCCTTGATCCAATAGTTCTTGAACTTGCCTAGCCACCTCTTGATTCTACTCCGGTGTAAGTTTGTATGCTGCCTTGTTTGGCAATGAGGCTCTTGGAATGAAGTCAATTTGATGAATTATGGACCTCTTAGGTGGAAGGGTTGCAGGTGTTTCATCACTCACAATATCCTTATATCTGCTAAGCATCTCCTAAATTTTAGTAGGTAGGGGTGTTTGAATAGGCTTCTCCTCCTTTGGCTTTACCATTATGGCATACCATGCATTGTCCTCTTCTTGGAGTGTACTTATCATCTCCTTTCCACTACTCATTATTACATTAGGATTCTTTCATTTCTCTCCCTCTTCCTCTATCAAAGACTGGAGTTTGAAGGCCTTCCCATCCTTCTTGAAGGTAATAGCATTGTCTTTTCCATTGTAGATGGCTTCTCTATCAAATTTCTAGGGCCTTCCAAGTAATAAGCGGCATGCATCCATAGGGATTACATCACATAGTAGCCTATCCTTATAACCACCAATGGAGAATTCAACCCATTCTTTCTCATTAACCAATACACTTTGGCCTCTATCTAACCATGTCACCTTATAGGGATTGGTGTGGGGTACTTTGGGAAGGTTAAGTTTCTTCACTGCTTCTTCTGCTACAATGTTGTCAGTTGATCCTGAATCAACAATCACTTTGCAAAACTTACCCATGATCTTGCATTTCACCCTAAAGAGTGCTCTCCTCTGCCTTGGTTCTTCCCTAGGTTCTTGTCTTATTAGGACTCTTCTAAACATGAGATTTTCACCCATCTCTGATTCTATTTGATTCACCTTTGGTGACTTGACACTTGAAGTGTCCTCTTGGGTGTATGCTACCCTCTTTTCAAAATTAGAAGAATTTGGCTTGTCTAGGCACCTATATGTTGGATGTCCCAACTATCCACAATAATAACATTTCATGGTAGCAAAATATGAGCTACCCTTGCTTGAACTTCTTCCTCTAGATGTTGTCTCATTGCCATGCTCTACTAGTTTGGAATCTCCTTGACTCCTATGTTCATTTCCTCTACCTCGGTAGCCTCCCCTATTTCCCCTTTGATCTCTTACTCTACCTCTATTCTTGGAGGTTTGATCTTGTTTTCTCTTGCCTTTCTCTTAGGAGTGAGAAGAACCATCTCTTCTTGTATGCTCCATTTCAAACCATTCAAATATCTAGCCACCTTGACACTCTCATCCTCTCCTATATTATATCTCATGCAAAGAGTTTGGAATTCCTCATTATAGGAACTCACATATAGATATTTTTTTCTTAAACTCTATCTTTTCTTGTTTAGCTGAATCTCAGAATCCTTAGGCATGTAGGATTCCTTGATTTTTTTTACCATGCCCTTCCAAGACAAGATTGGGTTCTTTCCCTCCTTTTCCCTCTCTTTTTGTATGAATTTCCACCATGTTAAGGCAGAGCCTCTAAGTCTAGACTTGGCTATTCAAAATTTTTGTGCTTCACTAATCCCATCACATTGAAAGTGATTTTCCATGCCATCTATCCATTCCATGATTAGGTCAGGTTCCATCTTACCACTAAACAATGGTATTCCCTATAGAGTTTTCCCATTCATGGATTTTAATGCTTTTAAAAGTGGTTCTTCATGTAGTACTGGATCTAGCTCTAAATTCTTATCCTCCTCAGGTATTTCCATCTCCTTGGCTTCATGCCAATCCAACTTATCACTAACTTCATCTACTTTCAATTGCACTTCACTCAATGTTTGTTCCAATTGAGCCAACTTCTCTCTCAACATCTTGTTATCCATCTCTTGGTCCTCAAAATTCTTGGCTAACTTCACATTGGTCACCATGATTGAAGACCCACTAGACTCACAATCTAACATGCACTATGAAATCCCAAAAAAATTTAGGGCTCTAATACCAATCTAATAGGGAGGTTGGGAAGGAGCTTATCACAAGTCCTTGCTCTTGGGTTCACCTAGTGACTCTCTAGTGTATCCACCTACACCAATGACCTATAGGATGCCCTGAATGGCTCAATCCCATGGTCTTAGGCCCAACCAAGCTATCACAAGTGATTCAATAACTCAAACTTATCTTCATGCTTTTAGGCTTATTCATGCACCTAATATCCCTTAAGCTAGAATAAGGGTAGTACACCTCCAAATGAATTGGGAAGCTTGAAAAGGAAAGGAGGTGTGGTAAAATGTCTTAAAATATGTTATTTCACATGTTTCATCCTTTACTTCACTCATGCTCCTTACCGATCTAGTAGTTCCTTTGGAAAATAGGGCTACAAGGAAGTGACCTAATTAGGCCTCCTCTCCAAGAAAGGAGAGCTTTAGCCTTGATCCATCCAAAAGGACCTTTCAAATAAATTATGGATCCTTGAAAGATGATACACCACCTCAAGGATTTTAGAGGTTTTGGGTCTTTCCCTGGCCGTACAGCCCCCTTACTAAAAATAGGTCTTTTAGAGGAGTTTTAGGCCTTCCTTGAACCAATGAAGAAAAAGATGACTTTCCTTGACCAAATGGATTGATCCAATCCTATGCTTACATATAGGTCTTGGTAATAACCCTACACAAGACCCCCAACTATTATCATTCAGCTCCCATCACTCCTCTGCAAGCTATAATGCTACTTCATTCAATCCTTCCTAGTCGGGCTTAGCATGGGCTCACCTAGGGGTGCATTGTAAAAATTCTTAGCATGCATTCCAAGGCCTCTCCTTCCATTTATGATACATAAATGGGGTCTAATCACTATCCACAAAATTCCATATAGATTGAACAATGGGATAGTGAGTTAGACCCTCATTTGTGCAAGCTCCTCGGTTGAAACTAGAGAACTAGGAGTTTTTGAAAAGATTTAACTAAGAAAATCAAATTTGATTGAAACCATAAAATAATTGTAGAAATAGAAATTAGATTGACAAAAAAAAAATACACATTAACTAAGAGATCTGATTCAGACAAACATTCCTTCCATTAACTCACTATTCCATCAAAATCACTACAAAATAGACTGTGCACACACTCCTAGACTAGATCTTCCGTATAGTATCACCTCCAACCTTGGGATATGAGCCCACATAAACATAAATAGTCTTAGGGTGTGCTTAGGAAAGGATTAAGACCCTTAATCATCAGTTTAGGCCATGAGGTTAAGTGGACTGAGCAACATTGCAAAAGTTGCAAAAGTTGCTAAGCAACATTTACAACAATGATGACAACTTTTCAAATCTGCTTCCCCAAAGAGCTTAGGAAGCTAACAAGGAGTCCTAGACTCTATCTAGGCCCTCCCAACACTCTTCCATGCTTAAAACCTCAAAAAAAGACCTAACATTATATCCTAGCAATATATCCCATATTGGGCAAGTAAAATTCACTACTCTACCTAAGACCTTCTACGACTACATATACCAAATGGATCCCATACACATGGTCAACATGACCTTAGGGAAATCCAAAACACAAAGACTTAAAACATAAAGAACGAAGGTTCTCTTCCACCAATGATGAAGGATAATTCTCTTTACTTGTTATGTCTTCTATTATTTCCTCATCTTCACCGATTTGACCTTGTTCTACTTCTACTCCACCGGTTTGTGCTAACTCAACATCTTGATCGTCAATGTCTTGCACTGGAATAAGGACATAAAAAATAATAGCATTGATAATCTCTTGATGTGTAGATGTATCAGCAATTTCCTCAATTACTTTTTCTTTTCCCTTTTGTTTCTCACCAATAATTTTTTCTTTCTTTTGTTGTTATTCTACTTCATTCATCATTTGAACCTTTTTCTTCCATATCTCCATAGTTTCACTATACACAATTTGTGTCTTACCAATAAGTATTCTTTTTACTCTATTTTTTATTCCAAATTCCTATCTGTAGGGTTTAGATAATATCATTACTTCATCATGACTCAACTCAGGTCACACTTGACTAAGTTCTCTCTCCATAATTTTGTTGTCCAGTTTTAGTGTTGCTTCCCATATAACATGGATTAGATCATAAAGATATTTAGGTAAAATTTGGTAAAGATCACTACGATTCATACATAATTTGTGTAGGATAAATATGACAGCCTCTTATATCTTCCTTTTACCTTTATTATTGAAGAATCCATATCTTCTTCCAACTCTTCCCATTCTTCTTGTCTCCATTATTTCTTTGGCAATATAATCAACACTTGGGACTTTCTTCTCACCACTCTCTTTCAATTATTTGCATCCTTTTCTGAATTATTCTCGACATTTTCATCTCCTATAGTTTGCTTCTTCTCACTTTTCTGATCAATGGATTTTCTCTTTCTTGTGTATGTATTCTTTACCAGTTGCATGCTAATTTTAATTTCCTTTACTGTAGGTTTACTCTGCTTGCTCTTTACTTTTGCATAAGGGGATGGAATGTTGGATGATGGATCTTTAGATGTAACATTTTTAGTACCGAATGTACCTATTTCATTGCTACAAAATTTCTATTCTATATTAGATATTACCATTCTAGTTTTCCTTCCAATGACCTATTTCTTCAGTTGAATACTAATTTTAGCAAATACTTCCTCATAAGTACTAAATATTTTCACTTTCTTATCCAAGGTTTTTGATAGTAACTCATTTGCATGAAGTCTCACTAACTCTCCTTCTACTTCATAACCCATAGGTGGAACCCAATAAGTTCTAGGTTCAACTGCCATCATAATACAAGAATTTGTATCTAATAGAAAATGTATATCATCCTTATATTTATCTACTACACTGGAAGGAATTTTTTACACTTATGCATCTTAGCTTGGAAATATTTGAAATAACCCCACATAATATTGTTAATATTTTCACCCAATTCCTTGATAAATTCACTTATCTACACGACTATTGGTTTGTTTGATGATCATACTACATTTCCTCTACCGGGGAAATTTTTTTGAATGTAGAAGAATGTACATACCAGTAGGGAACCATATTTGAATGATTTCTTTTTTTCTTTCTTTATCCTTTCCATGTCCACAAAAAACTAACTTTTGACCATCTCACATAAGTCATACACTGAATTATCTTTCATTATCTGATAACCAACATGAATAGCACCACCGTGTATATTGTTAACTCTACTTGATTGATATATCCAATAACCTATTACCATAGATGTGAACCAAAATTCTTTGTTTTTAATATCATCTATAGTCATAGATCTCCTATCTTATCTAGCTTTGGTTATCTTGGTAACCAGATGTGTCACAAGTGTTCTCAATGTGCATTATAATCCTTGAGATTGAAAATCAGTAACTCTATGAATCAATGTCTTTGAAATCTTACCAGGCTTGTCAAACCAAATAAATTGATCATGCACTCTTCTTGATGTAGGGAAGGGATGGATGATCCAATAATGGATAGTCCAAACCGACACTTCCAATTATAACAACAACAAGCATAGTGGAATTCAACACTATACTGGTTCAAAATAGAATTTCATTCAACATGCCCGGTTGTAAGGCCTTCTGGGTTGCGGCCTATTACAATGAAATTACAAAGTACCAACAAGATCTAGCAAGATCTATGGAACCACTAACTAGTTTAGATCTAAAATAGGCAGCCTTTGATAGGAACAACCAAGAAGGATCTAAACTTGTACTCACAACCTTCAAAGCAACCCCTTGTTGTCCTAAGCCCGCAGGCCACTAGTTCTACTACAAAGTCCCAGATTCACAAATCTGCTTCTACTCTACTCTTCCATCATATCACTACACACTCTACATATTTCCTAATGATCTAATGATCATCTAATACTACCTCTACATCAACCCAAACTCTCAATATATAGCCAACTAAGCCACAAGTTGGCTAGTCAGGCATTTAATTACAATATAGGTCCAGTCCAATAAGAGAAACCAAAACTAATGCAAGAATTATCAAAACTTAATGCTCCTTTAAATTTAGGTCCACACATGACCCAAGAACATTTCCTTAACCACACAAGGCCCCATCTCATCACACGAAACCATGCAAGAAGAAAGATTCCATGTTTCATGTGAAAACTAGCAAAACATAGGTCCCCGAGAAAAATGGCCATAACTTTTTATTCATAATGAATTAGGACTTGTGCTCTTGGGAAAATATATTATTTTGGGTCCTCTTGAAGGCCCTAAGAGAGAAAATGTTGATTCCTTTAGGTCACCACAATGCGCAATCAGCACCAAAACTATAGGAAAATACTACTTTGATGGCAAGGAACAAATCCCTTTCATCACATATTCCATAGATCTTCATAGATCATCACAACACAAAAACTCAGAAAGCTTCCCAAAACAAAGTACTACATCCCTCTAATAGGGAATTCCTCCAAGACTAAGAAAGATCTTCAGGAACCCAAAATGCTCATGCATTAGACTACCCAGGTAAATAGAAAGTATGTCCCATACTTTAATCTCAAAAAAACTATCTACAATCAACTTCATCTTCACCAAAGGCTTCCAATCCATCAAGGAGTAGAGAAAAAATTGGAAAATCAACCATCTATGCTTCATCCATTTAAACATTAGGATCACATGAATCTCAATAATCCAATCAGCATACCACTAATCACCACAACCCATATCAGCAAAAAGAGTATCCAACTCCCCAAAAAGTAGATCCAAAGTGAGATCCACATCAATATGAAATCCCTCATCATTAGAATCACATTTCTACAACTCATCACAAGACTCATTACTATCAACCAACAATTCAAGTCCACATCTAGCAAATAAGATCTGCACCATAACACTAAACAAAAGAAAGTTGACAACACCACCATCACAAAGGTGTTCAACAACAAGTAAGTCTTCACCAACAGCAATCTGATCACACCCAATGAGATGCTCTACAATCTCCATGTCAGACACAACCGACTGAACATGAAAACAAATCTTCTCACCAGCCTCAACAAGGTCAACCACAGTATCAGTAAACATAGGTATCTTAGCAACAATCACAAGTTTCTCTATAGGTTTCATGTCAGAGTCAAACAAATAATCACAAAAACCAATATCACATACCTCTTCAACCTCTATACTATCACAAGAAACCTTTTCATGATGTCTTCTCTCTCAGAATTTAGGCCAAAACTGACCCAACTTATCAATCAATTTCCTTTCAAAGTGCAACTACCTCTACTCGATGATCTGATTGCAAGATTCTAGTTTCCTCCACACATTTGATGATCTATTTTTTATCTTCACAACTTGCCTCAACTTGGTGATCTATTCGCTCAAGGAAATCTTCATCTCTCACATCAAATATTCTCTCATTGGAGACATCTTCAAATCAAGGTCCAAGTGCAAACAGCCTCAACTAGTTTACACACTCAAGATCTTCAAGCTTTGATACCAATTGATGTAGGGAAGGGATGGATGATCCAATAATGGATAGTCCAAAACTACACTACCAATTATAATAACAACAAGCATAGTGGAATTCAACACTATACTGGTTCAAAATAGAATTTCATTCAACATGCCCTGTTGTAAGGCCTTTTGGGTTGTGGCCTATTACAATGAAATTAAAAAGTATCGGCAAGATCTAGAAAGATCTAGGGAACCACCAAATAGTTCAGATATGCAACAAGAATCCTTTGATAGGAACAACCAAGAAGGATCTAAACTTGTACTCGCAACCTTCCAAGCAACCCCTTGTCCTAAGCCCGCAGGTCACTAGTTCTACTACAAAGTCCCAGATTCACAAATATGCTTCTACTCTACTCTTCCATCATATCACTACATAGTCTAAAATTTTCCTAATGATCTAATGATCATCTAATGCTACCTCTACATCAACCCAAACTCTCAATATATAGCCAGCTAAGCCACAAATTGGCCAGTCAGACATTTAATTACAATATAGGTCTAGTCCAATAAGAGAAACCAAAACTAATGCAAGAATGATAAAAAATTAATGCACCTTTAAATTTAGGTCCAGAAATGACCCAAGAACATGTCCTTAACCATGAAAGGCCCCATCTCATCACACAGAACTGTGCAAGAAGAAACACTCCATGTTTCATGTGAAAACTGGCAAAAAATAGGTCCCCGAGAAAAATGGTCATAACTTTTTAATCATAATGAATTAGGACTTTTGCTCTTGGGAACATATATTATTTTAGGTCATATTTAAGGCCCTAAGAGAATAAAGGCTTATTCATTAAGGATCAAGGTTTCCACAATGCACAATTAGCACCAAAACTGTAGGAAAATACTGCTCTGACGATAAGGAAAATAGCTCTAACTTTCAAACTGTCCATCCAATATCTCCCAAACCATGCCACCTCAAGAGATGCAATCTTAGAAATAGCCTTCGCATACATCAAAGAAAAAATCTATTTCATTTCATATTCTAGAGATCTCCACAGATCATCACAACACAGAAACTCAGAAAGCTACCCAAAAAAAAGTACGACATCCCTCTGACAAGGAATTCCTCCAAGACTAAGAAAGATCTTCAGGAACCCAAAATGATCCTGCATCACTTCTTAACACATAGTGAATCCAATTAGGATGCAATTTAGTGGAAATTTCCACCACATACATTAAACCTTTCACCTGTAGATGTTTGTGCTTGACTCTCAACAAACCATCAGTACACATATACTCACATTCTTGCTTGATAGATCCAGATCCCAGTTCTTCAATCTTGCAATGAACATACGACTGAACATATTTGATTAAAAAAAATCATGGAGGAATCATAGATAGGGAAAAAGACATATCAATCTCTATCACTTTGATCAAATGAAGCTTGAAAATAGGTTGAGGCTTATAAAAAATGTTTGTTAATACAGGGGTATCAACTCTCCTTTCTATTTCAATCAACTGCAATAATACAAAAATTCAACTATGAATCAAATAGATAAGTCACAAAATATCGGTTAGGGCTCTCAAAAACTCGATATAAAATTAGGCTCCAATGATCAAGTGAATGTAAAAAGTAAAAAGTCCAATCACTTCCCTCTATTTATCATTGAGATGTAACTATTATGTGCTTCCAATGGTAAAATAATGTATTTCCAATGATAGGAATAGTGTCATATCACCTATGAATGCATATCCATTGATAGGTACTAAAGCAATTATAACTGATATCAAATGGTAAAGATATATACCATGAAAATTCAATGTCATTGCCACATAATCACCAAAAACTCCAAAAAGATTTCTCAAAATCAAAATCATATCAGCTTACACCATAATGTGCATATAGATCTTACTATTGTCAGATCTAGGGGATCAGTAAAGGATTTTTCTTTAAGTGCTCCCCCTAAAAAAATAATATGCTTAGTTTGAATAAGAATGCTCTACACCAGAGGATGGTGACTTCTCTTTAGATGATTTTACCTCTTCCTATTTATATTCCTTCTTTCCTCTAGATCTTCTCCATTTCTTGACCAACTTCCTCAACATCAACAATCTTCTTGCCCTTTCTATCTTCTGACCAGTAGGATGACCGGTTCATAAACCAATAATCTCTTTATAGGTGATCGATCCTATGGAAAACAAAGCAAGCCATATCAGATGACCTCCATAGTCTAGCATTACTTCTATGAGTTCTAATTCTACAATTCATTGCTAGATGACCATAATTACCACATACAAAACATGTTGCATCAAATTTTATTTCCCTTCCATTAGGGCTTACCAATTTGTTTAGAGACCTAGGAACATAAATTTTAGACCTGTAATTCTAAGCTTTATGTCCATATTTGTTATGTGCAAAACAATATCCATCAAATATACCACCATTGGATCTACTCCTAGATATTGATCTACACTCAAAAGAAGTATGAGCATACTTATAAAAATTGCAACAATAACCATCAAAATTATAATACTTGTTCACCAGTTTTATCCTAAACATATTTTTATTATGATCAAGCTTTACGCAATTATAACAAGTAGGTCTATTAGGTTTCTTACCTGAATTGTTTGGATCTACCTTTTGATCTTGTCGCTTCTCAGGTTGATATTTTGATGACTCACCTATTTCAAATGTTCCTTGACTAGTGTAACCAAGACTGATCTTTGTCTTCTTTGTCCCTTCAATTGTCCATCAATATTTTGCATTCTTTCATTGTACCATTTCAGTTTTTCATTTGCTTCTTTCTCAAATTTTAATTCATTCTTTATTTTCTCATTCTCTTCTCCAAGTCTTTCATTCTCACTTATAACTTGCAGATTTTCTTCAGTCGTATCTTGCATTTGGTTTCTATAAAAAGTATATCCCTGTCTTAATTGTTATACTACAACTTATTGAATACTTCAAAGGGAGATATTGATGATCACTGAGCTAAAAAGGTATATGTGACACATTAAATCAATGATTATATTGTCATTAATGTCAACTAGTTTTGATTGTACTTATCATGATAGTTGCAAACATCTAAAGAAGGAAATAATGGTGAAGGAATGAGTTATTAACATGAAGATGAGATGTATGAGAAAGATATGGATATGGTATTCATTGGGTAACTTATTGATGATTCTATGACATTAAATTAATGAATTGATTGTATTACATAATTTTTTATGAATTGAAGATCAAGAATGAACAAGTTTGTGTGGTTGGTAAATGAAGAACTTAGTATACACCAAGTTGAAATAGTGTACACTGAGCAAGTGTAGTGTATATTGAGTACAATGTTAATCGATTGAGAGGTCACTGATACATCACCGTATTGACTGAGTGAAAAAAATAATATGAAGCATATGACTTCCGACTAAAGATGATAAGCTAGAAGATTATGGATGATTCTGAGGTTAAAGATAAATTTTTTTATGAAGATCAAATGGTTGAAAAGATTCAAGGATGATTAGATGATGATGAATGAAACATGTTTGAAACACAAGTTCTAAGGAAGGTTGAAGTAGAAAAATCAATAGTGAATATTAAGAGGCAAAATCTATGGATGAGAAGAAACCAATTTATCATGTCTATAAAAGGAGACAAGAGATTCAAAATGATAATGTGCATGAGAAGATTGCATTCATGTGAAGCTAGTCAAATAGGTTGAAGAAAGAACCGAGTGTTAGAGAAAGGAATTAACCAAGCATAATAGAGTTAGAGGATACAAGGAAATTGAAGTGATTATATTGGCCAGAGGTATTTTTAGCTTAGCATAGATTTGAAAATATTCAAAGGAAGTTGTATTTGAATCAGATCATTTCCTATTGCATTCTAACCATTGCTAAAGATAAATCTCTTAACCAAGTGGGACTTAACAGTCTTTAGTTATTATTATGACATTCAATGAATGTTAATTATTTTCATGTTGACCCCATAGTGAATGTTTGGTCATAGAGAACTATTAGTGATAAATCCTCTAACAAGGTCACACCCTACAGTGTGTTTTGTAACCTTTAACAGTATTGGCTCTTAACCAAGCTCACTTCAAAAGAGTGAAATTATTTTGGGTACTGGTTCCAGGTGGTTTCTCCCCTAATAGAGTTTCCACATTAAAAATCAAGTGATATATGTGTATGGATGTGATAATTTTTTATTTTACTTTACACATTACAATTATTAGTTTGATCAGTATATACACTAGTTAATTTTACTGATATTCGATTAATGAACAGAAAGGCATAGACAAAGTTTTACCAAGTTGTTTTGATTAATTGAATGATTTTTTCATACATCTAGGAGTATTCGGGACTATAGAATAACTAGACTTAACTGATTCACCTCCCTCTTAGTTATCTAATAATTGGTATCAGAGCAAGAGTACTTGAAGGAAGAAGTTTGAAGGACTTAAGTAAAAGATCACAAGATGTATAAGAGAGAGGTGCCAAAGCTAAAAAAAGATAATTTCTCAACATGGAAAAGTAGGATGAAGTTATATCTATCAAGAATTGGTCATTTTTCAATGTACTATTTGGAAAATGAGTTTATAACTCTCATTGGTCCTTTGACTATCAACCAGATGAAAGAAAGACAAGAACACAATGCTATTATGATTGAGATTGCTTCTTCTTTGTTAGACGCTGAATTTGAAGACATTAAGATGTGTAAAACTACAAAGAATATGTGGTATAAGCTTACACTAGTTCATGGAGGAGATGTGAATGTGCTAAGGGAAAAAGATGAAAGTCAAAGAGGTAAGTTTGATAATATGTAGATGAAAGAAGGTGAAAACATCACTCAATACAACAACCAAATCAAGGAAGTTGTGAATGCTATCCGAGGAGTGGGTGGAACTATTGATGAAGACACAGTGGTAAGTAAAATTCTCATAACATTGTTACCTGCCTATGGTATTAGATTCTCTGTAATTCATGAAATGAGAGCAGCTCTTGGTAATAATATTTCTCTTGATAGTCTAATCGGTAGATTGACTTCATTTAAGATTAATAACTATGATAATAGTATGTTACCTAAGGTAGAATCTCCATTTATGTCATCTTTGAAAATTGGAAGATCAAGCAGTAGACATAAGATAAGAAATGAAAGTGAAAGTGAAAGTGAAGAGAACTTGAAGCATTAATGGCTAGAAGACTACAAAAGGGAAAAGGAAGATATAGAGGTAAACTACCCTTGGTATGTTTTAAATGCAAAGAGATTGGCCATATTGTTGCAAGAAGTCCTGATAGGAAAGAAGATGAGAAAAAAAATGAAAGAAAGAATGATAGAAGAAATTATCAAGATCACAAAGGTAACCGATAGTATGGAAACAGAGAAAACTGAGATTCCAGAGACAAAGGAAAGAAGGCATGCTACCTAGTTTAATATGAAGATGATGACACCGAGACTGAAACTGATGAAGACATAGAAGTGGTATTTTTTTCATTGAAAGAAGATTCTGAAGAAGAATAAACATATGTTGAAACAACACTTATTTATAAAGTTAGCAAGAATGATACTTGGATTATTGATAGTGGTTGCACACATCTTATGACTCGTGATGAAGAAAAAATTAAATATCTTGAACATTATAATGGTGGATCTGTGAAAATGGGAAATGATACACCTTTTCAAGTAAAAGCAAAAGGATCTATATTGTTGAATAATAAGATCAGATGTGAAAATTCATATTAGGTGAAAGGACTTAACTATAATATGTTAAGTGTAGTACAGCTAAATAACATTGGTCACCAAGTTGCATTTGAGAATAGAAAGGTGAAAATCTATGATGAAGCTGGAAAGTTGATCAGTACTGGTGAATAATCAAAAGGTAACTTATTCTATCTAAACAATGCTGAAACTTCTTGTTTATTGGCTAAAAATGAAGATTTATGGTTATGGCATAAGAGGTTTTGTCATGTGAACTTTGACAACATGGTTAAAATCAGTAAGAAAAGAAAAGTTATATGTTTATCGAGCATATCTAAACTTGACCATGTAATGTGCAAACAATGTCAAATGGGTAAGATGTCAAAGTCTAGTTTCAAGAGAAAACATTACTCATCTAATTATATTTTGGACTTAGTTCATATTGACTTGTGTGGTCCAATGAGAACTCAAATTTATTATGGAGACAGATATTTTATTTTATTTATTGATGATTTCTCTAGGATGATGATTGTCATGTTCTTAAAAGAAAAATCATAAGCTTTCAAAATATTTAAATGGTAGAAAGAAAAAGTGGAAAGAGAAAGTGGTAAGGAACTAAAATTCTTAAGGTCAAATAGAGGTGGTAAATTCATTTCTAATGAGTTTACTGATTTTTGTAATAAGCATGGAATAAAGAGATAGAAATCTACACTGAGGACACCCCAACATAATGGGATTGCTGAAAGGAGGAATAAATCAATTGTTGATGGTGCTAGATGATTGAAAAAGATGTTGCACAAATGTACTGGAGAGAAGTTGTTAGTATTGTTGTTTACACACTAAACAAAGTTCAAGTGAAGAACGAATCAAACAAGACTATTAGGAATGGATGCTAAATATATCCTATGGGGGAGTATTTGTAGCCATTCTGTAGAAGTTGTTGTTGCATTCATGATTGTGATTGTAATTGATGTCAACACAGTGATCTACTGGAGATTAGCAGAGAAGTAGACAGTCTTTGTATTAGCGCACGTGGGATATTGAAGATCAACCTATGTGGAGTTGAGGAACTACTTTATGTTGTGTCCTATGTTCATGGTCAAGAGCACATACAAAAATTCAATTATTTATGACAATTATGTGTAATTCAGTGGAAGAGATAGTATTCTTGAGAAGTGGATTGTGGAAATTGGATGATACCTCCTAATTGGGATGGAATCTAGGCATGAGAGGTTGTACATATGATGAAGATATGATGATAGTGATGTGGTTGTGATAGCAAGGTCAGAGGTTTCACGAGTGAAGAATTATCTTGTTTGGAAGCTGATAGTTTTATGTAATTATAAAATATTGTATAACGTGTGGAAGTTTATATTTTGTAATTGGTTAAGCCTTGTTGGCTGACTCATTTGTAATTATTTGAGTGTGGTATAAAGGAATGATTTTTTTCCTTTATTGTAAAAAGATATGAGGGATAGTATGAAAGTGAATTGCGGAATTGAGCAATATTTTTTGTAAGAGGATATGCAAATTGTAGAGATCTAGTATTGAGATATGATGAAGTAGTTCATGCGGTTTGGCACAGTCAGAGGAAAAGTGATAAGTTATTGAGATTAGTAATATATTGGTATTATTCTATTGAGTAATAGAGAGATCAGTTGGCCAGTGTGTTCAGTGAAGTTGTTTGGATAGTGGGTCCTTCTGTCTTCCATAAACTCCTAGCAGGGTTAGAATCTTCTAACAGGGATTTAAAGTCTCTTAATAGAGATTCACATGTACTGAATGTATTTCACAAGGCTCTTAACAGATTACATCCTCTCACAAGGAATTTTTATATTAGTGCATCTTTTGTGGGCATCATTTCCACCGGGCTTTACTCTTTGATCAAGAGAATCCCTAGTCAACATATCTTGTGTTATTGTGTATGTATATCTTTCTATGGTTTTTGCTTACATTGATTACATGGATAATTTATCTGATAACTAATTCACCCCCCCCCCCCCCCCCCCCCTCTTAGTTATCTTGGTGGACTTTACTTTCTAAAAATTGGTATTAGAGTAGAAGGTCTTTGAAGGAAAAGTTTAACAACTTAAGGTCTTTCATTTCAAGAAAGAAAGCTTTAAGTTTGATGGAGTGAACTTTGACAGCTAGAAAGAAAAGATGAAGACACATTTTCTATTTTTAGAAACAAGATACAGTTTAATCACAAAGAATGAAAAGAATATCATTGAAGAAAATAAAATTTAAGAATGTACTAATGAGGAGAGAGATATATTCATGTGTAACATACTTGCTAGAGAAGCACTCTTGTCAGCCCTTCCAGAAAATGACTACAGTTAGGTAAAATATATAAGAACATCTCATGAAATTTGGTTAGCTTTACAATCTAATTTTGAAGGTGATGAACATGCAAAGAGAGTTAGATTACATAATTAGATATGTGCATTTAAAGATATAAGAATGATGAAAGATGAATCTATTAGAAGTTATATTGGTAGAATTTTAGAAATTGTTGTAGGTATCAAATCCTATGAAGGAAACAAGAAAGAGAATGAGGTGATATGGAAAATTATAAAGATATTAACTCCTATATTTAAGCATACAACACAAATGATTGAGCAAGTTATACCTTGTACTGAGAACTTCACTAGAGAAACCCTTCTTGGAAGACTAGAAGTAGAGGAGATAAGCTTGAGATAGTCGGGAGATCTACCTAGAATGGAAACAACATTTAGTGCACTTAGTGTTCATCCTACCTTGTCAAGAAGCATTAGTTTAAGTGGAGATTATGCTAGTGCCAGTAGATCTAAGAATGAAGAAGACAAGAAGATTCAGGAAGGAATTGCCTTGCTTGTGAAAAGAGAACCAGAAGTTAAGAAATTTTTTTAATGTTGGACATGTCAAGAGTATGGTCATTTTGCATCTAAATGTCCTAAGAGAGTAAAGAAGTATAGAAATAACTTTAAACCTAGAAGATCTAAAGAATGTTACTATGCTAATGATGAAGAATTTGAGGCTAGTATGGAGAAATCCCTAAGTGAAGGTGATAATGAAAATGATGATATAGGATTTGTAGCAATAAAAGAAGAAAACTCTAAAAATGAAGTTAGAGAAGAAAAAGCTTTAGTTTCTCAAGTTAAAAAGAGATCTAATTGGATTATAGACATTGGTTGTTCACATCATATGACTGGTGACATGAAGAAATTCATAAATTTTAACAATTATGATGGAGGAATTGTTAGAGTTGGAAACAGTGTACCTTGTTTGATAAAAGGAATAGCATCTATTTCTCTTGATGGGAAGACTAACATTGATGATGTTTATTTTGTGGATGGATTAAAACATAATATTTTGAGTGTTGGACAGTTAGTTGATAAGGGCTATCAAGTTTGGTTTACTGAGAAAACTTGTGTAATCAAAGATAAGGATGGTAATTTGATTAGAACTAGATCAAGAACTAGAGGTAATGTATTTCAGTTGAACCCTACTGAGATGACATGTTTGATTACTAAGATTGATGAAAGTTGGTTATGGCACAGAAGATTTTGTCATATAAACTTTGATAACATTGTGAAAGTAAGTACTACACTTGCAGTAAGAGATTTGCCTAAAATTATGAAACCTACTAACATGATTTGCAAGGAATGTGTTATGGCTAAACAAAAGAGAAGCTCATTTCCTAGCAAGAATTTTACATTAGCAAAGAAGTTGGAAATTGTTCGTACAGATTTGAGCGGTCCCGAAAGGACTAGAGGATTCTATGGTGAAAGGTATTTTATGATTCTTGTTGATGATTTTACAAGAATGATGTGGATTGCATTTCTTATAGAAAAGTCTGAGGCATTTGATAAGTTTAGAGTAATTAAGAACAAAGTTTAGAATGAATCTAAAATGAAGATTAAATTTTTAAGATCAGATAGAGATGGAGAATTTACTTCAAAAGAATTTAACACTTTTGTGAAGTGAATGGCATCAAGAAATAGTTTTCAGCCCCTAGAACACTTGAGCAAAATGGTATTGCAGAAAGAAAAAATAGGTCAGTGACTGAAGTAGCAAGAGCTATGCTATTTAAAAATTACTTGGCGAAGACATTCTAGAGAGAAGTAGTGAATACATCAGTATATACAATGAATAGAGTACAAATCAAAATAGACACAGACAAGACACCTTATGAATTATGGTTTGGACATGCACCATCAGTTAAGTATTTCAGAATTTTTGGAAGTAAATGTTATGTTAAGAGAGATGATGACATTGTAACCTTTGACCCTAGAAGTGATGAAGGTATATTTCTTGGTTATTCATTGAAAAGAAAAGCTTACAGATGTTTCAATAAAAGAACTAAAACTATTGTTGAGAGCGCAAATGTTAAAGTTGATGAAAAGTTCAAAATTCAGGAAAGAATGCTTGATTATGAATCAGATGAAGGAACTCATCCTAGAATTGATCAAGAAAATATTGAATTATTCTATGAAATTGATAGTGATTTGCAGAATGAAAGTTACATTGAGGAAATAAGAGAAGAACCTAGAGCATAACCTAGAGTTGAAGCAAGAACTGAGACAGTGACACCTAACAGGAATCTAGCAAGAAATCATCTTGTTGAGCAGATTATTGGGAGCATAGAAAAAGGAGTTCTAACACAGAATAAGGTACAAGAAGAACTATGTTTAATTTCTCAAATTGAACCTAAATCTACTGATGAAGCTTGTAAAGATGAACATTGGATTAAAGAAATGAAGGAAGAACTAGATCAAATTGAAAAGAACAAGACCTGGGAATCGGTCCCTAGACCTAAAGATAAGAATGCTATAGGAACTAAATGGGTATTCAAGAACAAGATGAATGAAAAAGGAGAAGTTGTAAGGAACAAAGAAAGATTGGTATGTAAAGGATACTCACAACAAGAAGGAATTGACTATGAAGAAACTTTTGCACCTGTTGCAAGAATTGAAGCTGTAAGAATGATTTTGGCTTATGAAGTCTATAAGAAATTCAAAGTATATCAGATGGATGTGAAGTCAGCATTTTTGAATGGAGTAGTAAAAAGGATACTGAGGTACTTGAAAGGAACAATTGAATATGGATTGTGGTATGGAAAATCTGATGATTTTACCCTATGTGCATATACAGATGCAAATTATGGAGGCAATTTTGATGACAAAAAGAGTACTAATGGTGGAGCATTTTTCCTTGGAGGAAGATTGGTTTCTTGGATAAGCAAGAAACAAAATTGTATTTCACAGAGCAAAACAAAAGAAGAATATGTAGTAATAGAAAAAAATTATAACCAAATAATATGGATGAAAAAAATGCTAAAGGATATTGGAATAAAATTTGATGAGCCTATTGTTATACATTATGATAACACCAGTACAGTAAGTATGTCTAAGAATCATGTATTACATTCTAAGACAAAGCATATAGAAATAAAGTATCATGTAGTAAGAGAGAAAGTTGCAGAGAAAGAAGTCAGATTTAAGTATATAAGTACAAAAGAACAGATAGAAGATATATTTACAAAGCCTTTACCTAAAGATACATTTGATTATCTGAGAGGTATGCTTGGGGTTATGCCCTAGCCTACTTTTGAGAAGTGATGCATATTGTTGCATCAGTCTAGTGGTATATGAGCTTTATCTTTTTTTGGACTAGATGTTAGTACTTCCTCTATGGGGGAGTATGTATTTTTGATCTGAGTCATGAGGACCCTAGTGAATGTATTTTAAAAAAAAGTGTCTTTTGACATTGAAGTTGTTGTTGACATAGTGATGTATTATTTGTCATTGATGTCAATGGGGGACAAGGATACATGAAAAACCATCTATTGAAGAGAATTTGAGGGAGAAGGATACAAGAAATATAAAATTGAAAACTATAAGAATTGATTGTGAGAAAATGAAGCAAGATTTGATTAATGAAGAGGATTTGAAAACATTTCAGAGTAGTAATGTTGCAGTGTTCGTATTCATGGAACTTGGATGTCTTTTCATCTATGTTTTCATCAATGCCAATGGGGGAGATTGTTAGGGATTAATGTTGAATATATCCTATGGGGGAGTATTCATTGCCATTCTGTAGTAGTTGTTGTTGCATTCATGACTGTGATTGTCATTGATGTCAACATAGTGATTTACTGGAGATTAGCAGAGAAGGAGATAGTGTTTGTATTAGTGCACATGGGATATTGAAGATCAAGCTATGTGGATTTGAGGAATTAATTTATTCAATTATTCATGATAGGTATGTGTAATTCTATGGATGTAATATTCAGATAAAATTCTTGAGAAGCAGATTGTGGAAACTAGATGATATCTCCTAATCAGGATAGAATCTAGGCATGCAAGGTTGTACAAATGATGAAGATATGATGATAGTGACATAGAAGTGACAACAAGGTTAGAGGTTACATGAGTGAAGAATTATCTTGTTTGGAAGCTGACAATTTTATGTAATTATAAAATATTGTGTAACGTGTGGAAGTTTGTATTTTGTAATTGGTTAATCCTTGTTGGCCGACTCATTTGTAATTATTTGAGTGTGGTATAAAGGAAGGATTGTTTTCCTTTATTGTAAAAATATATGAGGGATCTTATGAAAGTGAATTGTGGAATTGAGAAATATTTGTTGTAAGAGGCTATGTGAATTACAGAGATCTGGTATTGAGATCTGATGAAGCAATTGGTGTAGTTTGACATAGTCAAAGGAGAAGTGATGAGTTGTTGAGATCAGTAATATTTTTGTATTATTCTATTGAGTAATATAGAGATCAATTGGATAGTGTATTCAATGATCTTTCCCTTGAAGTTGTTTGGATAGTGGGTCCTTCTATCTTATATAAACTCCTGACAGGGTTAAAATCTTCTAATAGGGATTCAAAGTCTCCTAACAAAGATTCACATGTACTGAATGTATTTCATAAGGATCTTAATAGAGTCCATCCTATCACAAGGAATTTTCATATTAGTGCATCTTTTGTCAACATCATTTCCACTGGGGTTTACTCTTTTGATCAAGAGGTTCCCTAGTCAACATATCTTGTGTTATTGTGTTGTGTATGTATATCTTTCTATGGTTGTTTCTTACATTGATTACATGGCTAAAATCTATCAATGGTGATAAAATTTGTATTTATCTGATAACTGATTCACCCCCTCCTCTTAGTTATCTTGGTGGACTTTACTTTCTAAAAAAGACACCTTATGAATTATGGTATGGTTAAACACCTAATGTGAGTTATTTCAACATATTTGGAAGTAGATGTTACATTCTAAAATATAATAGAAATAGAAAATTTGATTCAAAAGGTGATGAAGGGATATATCTAGGATATTCTACTAAAAGCAAGGCTTACAAATGTTTGAGAAAGGCTACTAACAAGATGATTGAAAGTGCAAATGTGAGAGTTGATGAGTTTGTAGAAAAGAATCATGAAGAAAGCAAAAAGGAACCAGAAGACTATGGTAGATTTGTTTATATTGAAGAACCTGAAACTCTACCTGAGCAATAGTTTGGTGTTACTGAGCAACATAATAATGCTATTAAGTAATAGTCTTTATAGACCGAGCATCAAAAAATAGTTACTGATGATCATGCAGATCATGCACCAAGTGGAGAACACATTAAAGATAAGAGATCTAAACTTGTACTTGCAAAGTATGTGAGAAGACACCATCCACAAGATTAGATAATTGGAGATAAAAGAGATGAAATGATGACTCGAAGTAAGTTAAGGAACAACATGCTGGAAAGTTGTCTATACTAATGTATATGACTTGATATAGTGTTGTCATTATGGCAACAAATTCATATAGCGGTTTGGAGTTAGCACACTTGAAGAGAAGATCAGAAATCAGTTAAGTGTTGAAGACTGGATAGTGTACAGAGTTCTTGTAGCTCAGAGCATTAGTGCACATGTGTACGGAAGAATTATGGTATGTGCCCTAGAAGTTAAGTTTGTTAGACTATATTCATGCTTATTCTATGAGCGCATGATCAGATGTGCAAGGATGAGAAAGTTACAGTTAGTTAAAGTTGCACAACCAGTATGTGCCAAAGAAGAATAGAACATGAGGCCAACAATTAGTATTTTGGTTTGTGGTTATAATGTAATGTTGTAAAGGCTATGCACCTAATGTATTTAGGTTTTTGACATGTATACTTGTTTTTTTGTAAGAACGCTTAAGCCAATCCATTTGGAAGCATTATATGTAATAGGTCTAAGGGCTGACCTAGTTGTTTATTTTGTGAGTGTATAAATATAAGATGTATTAGAGCTTTCCTAGAGTTCAAAGCATCAACACATCAAAGGAACTGATCTGACAAGCAGTGTCACAGTGATAGTTCATCCTACAAATATAGTGTGTATCTAAGATCAGAAGGTTGTAGCCTTCACCACTTGAGCAGTGAGCTCTTGGACAGAGTGTCCTCTCCCCTAACAGAGACTATTGTAAAAGACTCCTAACAGTGTCTGACCCTTAACAAGGTCTACTGTACTTAAAGCATTGTAAAGAAACTCCTAACAGGGTTAAGGATCTTCTAACAAGGATCACAAAACACTAGTGTAGAATATTAGTGGGTGTAAATTCCCACCGAGGTTTTTACCTATTTGGGTTTCCCCATAACCATATTGGTGTCGTGTTTATTTCATGTTTCATATTTATGTGAATGTTCAATTCAGTACTTAAGAATTTAAGATTAAAGTAAAAAGTTAAAATACAATGAACACTTATTCACCCCCCCTCTTAGTGTTCCCATTCCTAACAATTGGTATCAGAGCTCTGGTACCAAGAAGAAATGAAACATCTAAAAGGAAATCTTGAAGCTTCTCTTGAAGACCTTGACAAATTAGAAAGAGAATTGAAGAGCTAAAGGAAAAAGTCAGTGATGCACAATTGGTTATCAAAAGGCTAAGAAAGGATTTGAAAGAATGTTCTACCAGTGATCTAGGAGCAAAGGTCAAGAAGTTGAATGAAGAAAATGCATCTATGAAAGAACTAATTGAAGAATATTATGATAAGCTAATCAACAATTAGGAAGTCTACAATGAACAAGTCAAAGAGAACCTTCAACTCAATGAAGAACTAAGGCAAGAAAATATGGAAATCTTGGAGCTAAGGAATAGCAAAGAAAGCTTGGAATCTAAATTGAAAGAAGCAAAAAATTATATTGACAAATTACACACTAGTTTTGATTTGATATAATCTCAGTTGTATACAAGGAGAGCCAAAGGAGACACTAGCTGTATTGGATACAATGAAGCAAAAAATCATATTGACAACATGTGAACAAGAAAGGATTCACAAAAGGACTCTACTAATGCTAAGGAGATTGAAGATCAAACCAAAGATAATGGTGTACCACCTAAGAATGAGAGCAAGCAAGTAGAATGCACTTGTTTTTCTTGTAACAAGAATGGACACATTGCAAGGAACTATACAGAGGTAAGACCTTTAATGGTTACTATTATTTATGTAATAAATTTGGTCATAGAGCTATGAATTGTAAGACTAGTAAGAAGAATAGGATCCAGCATGATCAGAGAAATTAGAATCAGACAAACACAAGAAGTTCGTACAGTGTTACATGTCAGATATGTAACTATAATGGTCACTTAGCGAGACAATGCAGAATGGTGACTCATGTCAATGCACCAAGGAATATAAGACTTCCAGTCATTTGTCACTCTTGTAACAAGGCTAGACATATCTCAAGTTTTTGTAGATCAAGGATGCAAGGTGAGGAAAGCTCTAAAAAGTCTAAAGAACCAGTTTTGGATCCCGAAGGAGAAGTCAAGTTTGTGAAAGCCTTAGAGGATGTGAGCTTGATTTGGATAGAAGGAAAGAAGGAAAAAGTTGATGACAATGTATTGGATGCATCCGCAGTGGATGCACCCTCTACATCTGGATGAATGGCCCTCAGGGTCATAGGGGGAGCTAATTTAGCTCTAGACCCCTGCGTGGCTAGTATACTCACTCTTAGAGTATGTGCCTTTGGACTTAAGCTTTTCAAGTATAAAGAAACCTTCGTGCAAGAGTGCACATACTAATTGTTAGCATAACTTAAGTTGGAAATATTTAAGTGACAGCTTGGTTTACGCGGCAAGCATTAATGGAAAAATTCTTACTTTAAGTACACATAAAGTTGTTTGATTACTCATTGCATTCATATTCAGAGTGATAGGAGAGTAGAAAGAGCTTTAGAAGTTATTTTGAAGACTTGTAGATTGATCTATTAGTGATTTGTAGTGCATTTGGTCGGTTGTACAAACCCTAGTTTGATGCGCCGATTCAAAAGTCTTCGGATCATCTTAGAGTATAGTTGGAAAGTGATTAAACAAGTAAGTCATGGCCACTCCCATAGTTTTTGATGTTGTAGAGAAGAAGAGATATGTATTTAAGAAACATCCATTTAAGTCAACCCTAGGTGATTTAGAGGGAGCATTCTCCCGCATGCCTATGGGTGTTATGCATGTGGAAGACATTAGGGCTTACATCTACTACAAGAAATAACTAGTAGGGTTGGATAGGTTAAGGGTGCACATGGATACCATGTTGAAACCAGATAAAACATTCATGGATGAATATGTTAAGTGGAATGATCACCCCATAGTTGATTATGCTATGACAGATGAATTTTATGAGACTAAATGGATTAAGATACTATTGAGCAGAATTCATGATGATTTATTCTGGATATGTGAGGTGCCAATAAGAAACACCAGTGACTTGATATATGAGATGACAGGCCTATCTAAGATAGGCATCATCCTTCTTGTGGGCAAGGATGTTAGAAAAAGTGTTGAGCAAACATGTAAGTCAAGGAGTGATAGGTGCGGTATGACAATTGAGCCTATTGAGCAGGCTAATATCAAATTGATGTCTATGATACTTGGATACAGGTTTCATCACACCAACAGGGTTAATAGTGTGTATGTGGGCACTATTCTAGTAGCCATTAGACTTGTGAAGGAAGGTGCAGAGTTCAACTTGTGTGAGATCTTGAGCACACATTTGATTGATAACATCACAAAAATCAAGCATGACAAGACCAAGATATTAAGGTTTGAGTCATTAATCATTTACATGTACCTTCATATAGTTGGGAGAGTATCAGATTTGTATTTGGATAAGTCTATTCCAACCATGCAATAGATATCTAACAAAGCATTCACAAAGAGTACATTGAGAGATTATGTAACATTGGAATTGAAGACCTTCAGGGTCAAGATGCAAATGAGCTATAGAATTCTAGAAAGCATTGTGGAAAAGTATAAGGATACTATTTTCTTTATGGTTGAGATAGACACAAATTGTATGGAAGCTATTGAGCCAAGAACTAAGTGGATTCATCAACTTGGTTATGAGGTAGAGGAACAACTCCTTGAAGCATATGCATAGGTTTTACTATCAGCCCCCAAAGATCATAATGAAACAAGATGGAGAACTTATGAGGAGAAAACAAGAGAAATAGATGCAAAACTAAAAAATGCATAAACTAAGAGGAAAGCCTCTAAGATTACATCTGAGATACTCAAAATTCATGGAGTAACACAAGCAGACCTAGACAAAGCAAGTGAAGAAAAGATTGCTTTGGAAATTGAGAGTGCATCCACAGAAGATGCTAAGTCTGATGATCCTAGATGAAAAAGGTAAATATTGAGAAGACTAATGATCCAAAGGATAAATAGGGTAAAATTGATGATATCAGTCTGGTGCCCACTGTTACTGTCGATATTGAGTCCATAGATGCATCTCCTAAGATGCCCAAGAGGAGAAAACAAATGGGCACAAATCACCCTTCATCTATAAGTGCAGCCACAAGAAGCAAATTGAAAAATGTGCAGTCACCTCTGGAAGTAGGATTCATACCTAGTCTTCAAGTGTTAATGACTAGAGTTGTAGAAGAAGGAAGGCTAGATTAGATAGCCAAGTTTTATGAAAAATATCATGAAATTGATAAATCAGAGATTCATCAGATGCTGATCAAACACATGATAAAGTTTAAGAAGACAGTTCTTGAATTGAAGAAAATAATCCCAGATAAGGTATGGGAGATTATAGATATCTTGAAGAGACAAGACATTGAAGAAGACTTTAGAATAAGGGAAAAAACACTTGATTCCACTCTTCCAGTATGTTTTGTTGAAGAAAAGTCATTGTTGTTGAATTTGGTGAAGCCACACTTAAGGACAAAGATGAGAACACTACACCTCATGAACAAAGACTATGAGCTGATTTCTAAGGAAACAAAGAAGGCCTTTGAGAAGGTATTCTTAGAGCAGCACATGAAACCTAATTTTGCACCCATCAGTCAAGCATCTAGTGATCAAGACAAAGCAACAGAGACCATCAAGATACAATCTACAAGTCCTCAAGATTCAACACCTGTAGTGGAAGCACAAACAGAGTTAGATAAGTCTACACCCATAACAGAGCCACTCAAGGACAACACCATTATCATTGATAATGTTGAGATTGCAATGGTGGCCATAGATAATGACTTGGATAAGTTTGAAGAAGCTTTTGTGAGCACACAAGAAGCTAAAATGTTATGCAGCAACACACCTCCCACTCATCAAGAAGATGTATTGATTGAAAATATATCAGATGAAAAAGAAATAGAAAAAGAAGAAGAGATAAAAGAAAGTGAGAAAAAGGATGAAATGTCAATAAAGCAAGATGTGTTGGATAGCTGTCCCATCACTCCCTCAATAGAATTGTTGTCAAGTTTGAAACTTGACACATCCATTTTGGACTCATGGAAAGAAGAAGACCTGATTAAGTTTAGCATCTTAGCTATGGAGAAAGCCAAAGAAAAGCAAGTGATGAGGAATCCCCTCCTGGTAGAATCAGTAAACATTTTGAACAATTTGTTGCTAGAAGATAAGAGTGTCAAAGATACACTCGGTTGATGATGTGAGTACAGTCATCTCACATTTCAAAAGCAATTTTTGAAGCCATGAAGAATCTACATCCCTAGTTGCAGAAGAAAAGTATCTAAAGAAAAGATTGACTAAATTGGTAAACAACTTTGCACTTGACCTTAGCTCACTCAAGACTGGTCAAGCATCCTTGAAAGAATTTTTAGATCAAGGAAGAAGAATCATTGCAAAATGCATGGATCAAGACAAGCTTACTGATGCACATTTCAAGAAAATAAAAGAGGTAGAATCTATGATTGAGCATGTAGTACCCCACCCCTAGTCCGATTTTATAAATGTTATGATTACTTTACAATGATAGATTATATGTTAGGAAATCATTGGTGTGTATGATTTTATTGACCCCATACTTGCATGTGTATGGTTGATGTGTTTGTTTTATATTTCTGTTTGACGTGCCTGATATGGTTGATGGATGGAGTCGTAGTTACTTGCTTGCAAGATCCACATGATTAGCCGATCATCACCATTGTCTATTATATATTTATATATGAATGTACATGCGGGTTTTGTATGCAGGTTTGTAGGTACTGGGTATCGACTTTCCTGAATTGTCAGGATGAGGGTGCCCTATCATAGTATCTCAAATGGTAAGAGAGGGGAGATAATATACAGCTCCAAAACCCTAACCTAAGCCCAATTGTCCTAGGATTGGACAAGTATTGGTCTGACTACCCTAACTAAATTTGTTAGGTGACAAAGTTCATGGATCCCTTCTTGGAGTTTGTATGTTTATACGATGATCTTATTTTATTGCTTTTGGAGTATGTGATTTTCTATAGTCATGGAAATTAATATTATAGTTGCAAAATAATATTAAATTTGATTCCTATATTTTTGTATGTTTATTTAATTAATTAAAAATCAAATATTAGGATATTTGGTTTTAATTAATTAATTATGTGAAAATAGGATTAATAATGTTCCATTAGACATTAAATGATTAATTACATGATTTAATTGTATTTTGAATATTAAATTATTTAATGAGAAATTATCTTATTTACATGTGCTTTATTTAAGTTTGAATGTGATTTGTTTCAAAAAGGTGACAACTTGTCTTTAGGAGTCTAAGTTGTGTTGTGCATAATAAAATATATTTTTAATTAATTATTATTAATTTCTTTCAACTTAAGAGGGCGAGTTTGATTAGGAGTTGTTTGGTGAGTCATCTAGGGTTTGCATGAATGGTGGAGTTGAATCCCTAATAGGGGGAACTTGCATTCATTTATAAAATTTTTAGTGTTTTCATATGCTTGTTTTGATTTATTGTTATAGATCTGTGTTATTTATGCTTTCAATTTGGGTGTTAGAAAACCTTTAGAATTATGGCTTTTAGTTTATATTATGACTTGGCATATAGGGTTATGTTGTCAAAATTTCATGAGAAAATTCACTACATAACCCTTAGAAAATAAAAAATTAAACTAGCTATAGTTTAGACTATTGAATAGAGGAAATAAATTAATGGGCTATTGAGAAAAATCAATTTGGTTTAAAAAAAATGCAATTTGGGTTAAAAACCCAATCTCTGTAAAGAAAAAAGACAGTGGAAAAATATTACCATAGTAAATTGGTTTGTTTTCTAATGAAAGGAAAATTACATTACCAAATGGAAAATATGTTTGCAAATAATAGAGAAGAAAAGAAAATGAGAAAAAGAAAAATTTACATGTTCATTGGGCAAAGTGTTGTGTTTATCCTTTTCTAGAAAAAAAAATCCACTGGACCTTTAATTTCCATTTTCGAAAATATCTTATTTATTTTTTTTAAAAAGTGTGTTTTTTGTCAAATGTATATATATAAATTAGTGTTGTTAATATATATATATATATATATATATATATATATATATATATATATATATATATATATATATATATATATATATATATATCTATATCTATATATATCTATATATATATTGTGTGTGTGTGAGTGATTTACACCTTCATGAAATAACAAGATTTAAAAGACAATTACACTATTCAAAGCAAACTAATCTAAATAATGCACAATTAATCTAAATATCTCATGGATCTCTAAAATAAAGTGGTAAATGAGGCTCTCAGCTATGATCCTCACTAGTGACACTCTAAAGATGAGAATTAAGCTATATGATATGCAAATTTAGATCTATTCTATCAAATTCTAGCTCTATTTGATAAACAATCTACTATGATCAAAGCAATTTAAGCTAATTAGCAATGTAAACTAATAAGTGAGTGATGTGGATGCAAATTGCAAGAGCTTTGCTGCAATTCAAAGATATGGAGTGGATCAATTATGCTTCTAAATGCCTTCAATATATAAGATTTTCCCAAGGGTAGGGGGTAGAGTGAGATAACCATGGTTATGCTTGGGTAAGGTCAATTGGCTTTGCTTTGTCCATAAATGGGAGGACAAGGAAGGGACAATCATTTAAATGGTTTCAAAAGGCTGGACCATTTCAACAAAAGTGAGTGATTTGTGTCCATTTTGTCTCCTTTTTGCTTTGTTGAGGGAAATTAGTATTTATTAATTAATTAAAGTAATTAAATTTAGCCATGAAGGGTAAGATGTTCATTTTGATTTTTGCTTTCAACAACTATGTCATTAATTAAATTTAATCAATTTCATAGTGTTTTTTCCCTTTTCAAGCTTTATTTAATCATTTAATCATTTAATTGAATTTTCCTTTGATTTGAATTGCCTTTGTTCCATTTATTGATTTTTCGTGCTATTTTGATGATTTGATGCACCTTTTTGATTGATTTAAGTCTTTTGCCAATTTTTCATGTCTACAAATGCCCCTCTTTGAGTTGATGTGCGAAGAACACCGATTCAAAGATTCCCTTGGTATGATGATCTGATTCTGTCCTGGTTCTGATATGCCTCTGATCGTTCTGATTGATGTACTTCCTGATGATGATGATGTGCCTCTAATGATGGTGCTGATATGATTCTGATGCCTTTGATATGATATGGGTCTTGGTTTGATGACATGTCCTGGGTTCACTGATTTTTGATATGTTGATAGGTTTGATATGATATGGTAAACTGATCTGATACTGATTTGCCTCCTGATATGAAATGGATATGATATGATAACTTGATATGATATGCCCCACTGATAAATATTTTTGATGTGATGCAAATTTGATATTCTGATGCCCCCTCAGAAATAAAACATATTGATTCCTTGATTTGAAAGATTTTGATTGATTGGTCCAATATTTTTTCATTTCTTAAAAATATTGATGATATGCCATGACTTGCAATTTTGCATATCCAAGATAGATAGGTCTATTGTAGTTAAGCAAAACAAGTGATTAGGATATCAAGATAATGGTACCAATGAATGTGATTTGTCAATCTGATAGGATAGTTCTGATATGGGATAACTGATCAGTGTGAAAACTGATACAGTTGATAGGATTGATCTTGATCAGTGTGAAAACCGATATGGGATCCTGATAGGATTGATAAACTGATACTTCACTCTCAAGACATAGAGACACGAACAAATAATGATAGGTTTGATTGCTTTGATTGACTTGATTGATTGACGTAAGATGATTCACTGATATAAAATACTGATATGATTCCCTTGATTTGCAAAATAGGCACATTTCCATAAATGATATATATACGGACCTTAGCTTCTTGGATATTTAGACTTAAGTCATGAGTTGACCTAGCTAGAGTACATGTTATTGAGATGATTGATTATGGAACTCCTTTAGTTTATTTGTTAGAATTTGTAATCTTTCCTTGGTGTATTTATAAACCAAGGTTAGACTTTTATTCTTTTCTTGTTGTAATATATTAGGATATAAGCCAAGGTATCCTAATATACTTTTTTTTGTCTTCTTTCCACTACATTCTATTCCATCCTCTAGTGGAATATGTGAGGACAAATATTTATTGTAATTTGTAATTTAGTTTATTCCTCCTGAAGAGGAATCTCACACTTGGCCCACACACACTTATGAATGGTGGCATTCATAGACTTGGGAGTTACATTCTAACTCCTCTCTCTCATCTCTATTTAAGAGATGCTCCTCTCTCTCATTTCTTATGAGGTTTCTTCCTCTTCTCAATTATTGTATGAGCATATTGCACTCTCTCTCTCTCTCTCTCTCTCTCTCTCTAGGCATTTTTATGCCTCCTTCATAATTCACAAGGGGTTTTCTTTGCTTTCCCCTTTCAAAGTCTTATCTCCTCCTTGCTTATTTTGGTTTATTCTCCTAGTTCTTGTGCTAATTCATGGTAAATTCCCTACTCCTCGCTCTTGAGATAAATAATTTCTTGCAATTCCATACTTTGTTCTTTCTCATTTTAACATTATTAATATTGTATCATGTTTCAGTTATTGATCAGGACTTGGATGTATCACTTTGATGACATTGTATCTTTGATTAGACAAAGTTCATGGATCTTTGATGTTATGGGCATTTATTGATGATCTATGGACTTTCCTTGATTCTTGATTGAACCCCCCTATTTGATGATTGATCAAGATTTTGATTGAATGAACCCCCTTGTCCTTGGAAAAATACTACAAAAAAATGCACATGCAATTAATCTAACATGATAATGCAATTAACCTTCCATGATAATGCAATGCAATGCAGCTAAGTGTCACTAGCTTTTAGCAAATAAATGCCTTGAGGATAAATTTTCATCATTGAGCATTTTGGGACCGAAAAGTTGATACAATCACCACTGCCCACTGACATGATGATATGAATACCACTTTTTATCACATTTGGTAACCTCCTTTTTGAACTAGTACAACCCACACTAATCGAATAAACCAACTATGAGTGTATGAATACCAGTTTCAACGAATTCAATGTTGCATAAACAAAGAAAGGTCAACCTTCCACCCTATATGAGAGTCCTTGATGGTTCTTTGATGACCACGTCGTTAGATGAATTCACATAAGTTTTTGGATATCCCTCAAGAAAGTCACTCAAAGACAAGAAAAATATCATGTCTCCATCATCGCAATCTAGTCGAAACATCATCGATTAGCTAAAAAGATGTGATAAAAATCAATGTAAGTAAAGATCATCAAAAGAAAGCTTCAAGTGTTTTGCATTGTTTCATGATTTTCAAAAAGTATTTCCAAGCATTCTGATCTTTTTAAAGTGTTTTGTCAATTTTTAATCCTGAATAATAAAGTCAATGAAGGCTCATGGATCAAGTTGTGGTAATTGAATTCTTGGTTAGTGAACAATGATATCCATCAAAGGTTCACGAAAATGTTCTTCTCTCTTCTAAAACTCTGATAATTCCCTCTCTGATGTGACTAAATATTATACTATTGAATCCTTTTTGGGTTTAATGCCTTGCTTCATGTCAATTCATGCATGTTGTTGAAATCCACTGATTAAGATCAAATGCCCCAGTTGGATAGAAAAAATGTTGGACTTGAAAAAATTTCCAAAATATTACCGAAGCTCGGTTTATGCAAGATGCAGCTCAAAAGCACTTCATGCTATCCTTTTTACCCGCTCTCAAAAAAGATCACATTGGTTTGCCCCCAATGTCTTAGCAAGATATAGGACATGAAGGATGGATTTGCAAGCTGATGGATTAGAGATGGAAAGGCTATGAAGGAAGAAGTATGCGAATGTGACCCAGAGGACTATCTCCTCAAGAGTACGCAAGCTAAGGAAAAAATGATATAGCAATGTGAAGCATATTTTTGGATAAGCCATGAAAGCCAATGATACAGTGTTAGATAGCCTATAGGATAACGATCTGCTGCCATGAAAAGGAGTGATCCAAAAGAGTGGACATGTCAAGAAGTTTTTGATAACAATTTTTTTTATTTTTTTTAAAAAGTTTTTCATTTTGATCAAGACCAAGGGTCAATTTGGGTAAAATGTGGATAAGATAACATAATCAAGATAAAGGAGTGATGGAGGCTATGAAGGGATGTTTTGGGATTATGAAAAGACTATCAAGGAATAATGAAGGTGAATTTGGGATAAGCAAGATCATGATAGGGTAACATGGATGCAGCAAGTACATAAGTTGATGGAAAGGATAACGGATGTTAAGATACTCAATGCTCATGGATGTGTTCAACCTTTTCAAGATGAAGGTGATAGAGGAAATATGGATGAAAGTGAGGTAAATGATAGGAAGATGGAAGATGACATGGATGAAACTTACCCCCAAGTGTAGAGTGCAAGAAGGAAGAATTACACATGACACCTATTTGCTAGGTTTTCATCATGGTACTTGTCTAAGGAGCCACAAGAAGTGGTTTTCACCCTAGATTTATTTCTTTTTATTTTTTCTACCAAGGTGCCTATTGCTAGGTTTTCACCAAGGCACTTTTTCTCTTTTTTCATTTTTTTCATTTTTTCTTTATTTTTTTTTTTTTTTGTATTTTTCAATATTTTCCCAACATTAGAATCTTTGGACAATGCTCCTTTGAAAGATATGTTGTAATAAACCATGGGTATGACTAGGATGCTCAAAGGTATTGATAAGAGGGATGGAAGTACAGAAAGTATGCATTGGAAAATGAATGTGAGGATAAGAAGAAGGTATGTTGAAGATGGAAATGTTGGCAAGATCAACTTTGACACACACTTTGAAGAGTGGTGGAATGATGGAGGAACAATAGATGACGGAGGTAAGGATCTTTTTGAGGTAGTGGATTTTGGGATGTAAGAAGATGAAGGATGTTTGGAAGGAGATGGAATGGAAGCCTTTGGAAGCTTGAATGTCAATTTTGATTCTTCGTTTGTGTGCAAGTCTTTCAACAATGACTTGGGAATCCACATATTCTTTGATTTTTCTTCCTTTTGGAATGCTTTTGAATGCATTTCTTCAATGAAGGATTTAGGAACCCACATTTTATTTTTTTCTTTTTGCTTGATGGACCTTTGTGGCCTTTTGGATATTTCATTTTTCTTTTCATTCACATGTCGATTAGATGGGACATTGTGATTTTTATGCACATATGGATTCTTGGATTTATGATTTTTATGTTGCACATCAACATTGCTTCCAAAAGACTTAGGAATTGCAGATGAATAGGAATAATATGGATGGTTCATATGGATTGGTGTTTGGACATTCTTCAAGTATGTGTGTCTTTGTTGATCTTGATACATGGTAGGGTAAGTGAATGGATAGCTAGGGATGATAGGAATGGTTGATGGGGGAATATATGGACCTAGTATGGATGGAAGGGATGAAGACTTTTGTTTTGGGACGTAGGCACCCAAAATGGATTTGGAGGATAGTGGAGGTCTGTGGTTGTATTTGAATGGAGGGATATAAGGTGTGAAAGGGATATCAATATATTTGGAAGGAGCTCCATCATCAACATTCTCATCTTTAAGATTTATCTTTATATTAATAGGCTCATGAGTAGCTTTGATAGGAACACATTTGATAGGATCAACTGAAGCTTGAAGGGATTTATTATCTTGCAAGGGATTTGGAAGAATGATGTTTTCTTGAGGTGAACATGGAGGAATATGACAAGGAAATGATGGGATACTTTGATCTTGACAGGGATCTTTGAATTGTGTAGCGAAGGTATTTTGCTCTTGATTTTCAATATGCTCATTGGAAGTTATGGAAGGGATATCTTGATCTTGTTCAAGAAGTGGAGAAAATATGGAACTTGGAAGGGTACTTTGTTCTTGGAACGGAAGGATATCATCTTGAAAGACATGAAAGGATGCAAGGGGATCATCACAAGGTTCAAGTGATATGGGACCTTCATCAAATATGGGAGGGGTTTGTATATAATCTTGATCTTGATCTTTATCAATATTTGTTTCTTTTCTTTTTAGATTATCCTCTTGACATGAAGCCACTTCTAAGGACAAGGTAGATGTTTGGATATGTGTGGGGAATGTTTGGAAGAATGGTGTAGGATCCTCTTGAATAGGTATAATAGGCATTGAGGCACATGAAGCTTTGGGTTCTAAGATCTTTGAAGCATGGAAACAATCTGCAGCAAGATGTGAGTTAGCTTGAGTTTCTTTTAGAGGTAGCCCTTGAGGGTAGACATAGTTAATGGGAAAAGTGTCATCATTAAGCTCATTCTTTGATGGAGGAATTTTGGATAATTGTGGAGCTTTGGGAGATGAAGAAAAGATGAAAGGAATGCTAGCTATGGGAGGGTCTTTGCTAGATAGAGGTTCGGGAGATGGATGAAGGATGAAAGGTGTACAAGTCATCCAGGGAGAAACCTTGTTAGGAGATGGACAAAGGATGAATGAATTACTCTTGCTATATGGAGGTTTATTATCTTTCTTGAGAGCGGTATTTTTCACTCCATGCTCTTTATTATCTTGATCACAAATAGGTTGATTATGCAATTTCCTTTGATTTGAGATAACTTTGTTTCTCTGAAATGCTTCTTTTTGTGAGGAGGATGAAGATGCGGATGGCCCATCATCATAAAGGAATGGCCAAATTGATCTTAATGATGGCTCTTTAGATAAAGTATCTTTTTGTTTTTCCTCATCCTTTCTCAAGGTTGATATGTCAAAATTACGAGGAAGCTTAGCTCCTGCTTGAACTAACTTCATGAAATATGCTTCTTTATTCCTCTCCAAGACTAATTTCATTATTTCCATAAACATGGGATCTTGAATTGCTTCTGAAACTTATTCTTTAGACACCTCGTCATTTTGATTCCAATGGACATTCTGATATGAGGACAATGAAGATATGGATGGCCTATCATTATAAAGAAAAGGACACATTGATCTTAATGATCACCTTTTAGATAAAGTATCTTTTTGTTTTTACTCATCCTTTCTTAAAGTTGACGTGTCATCATTATGAGGAAGTTTAGCTTTTGATTGAGCTAAATAAAGGGAATATGCTTCATTACACCTTTTCAAAGTTAATTCCATTGCTTTGATCAATTCGGTATTTTTGGATGCTTCTAAAATTTGATCATCGGACATTCCCTCAAATAGGCTCATCATTATGGATCAATCCTTCCTTCTTTAATTTCAATCCAGTTGGGTTGGTTTGGAATGTGTCACAAGTCTTGATCAATTTATAAGATTTAAAAATTTAATTGTATTTTGATCAAGTACTTTGGAACTTCTTGTTTGAAAAGTTGAAGACAATCTCAACACACACATCAATAGTTCACCATATCCCTAGATCATTCTAATGTGTATATTCTTGAATGTTTCCACGAGTTTGATCACAAGAAAGACTTCCAAGAAAGCTACCTAGCACAAATTTGGCTTTTAAATGGATCTATTAGGTAGTTTTTGCTATTTTTACCGTTTTGTAGTGTGGATTCCGTTCAAAATGGATTTCAACCGTTCATCCCCCAAGCATGTTAAGGGGCTTCCCACACACACCGAAGTACGATTTTGCACAATCTGTTAGGACTACTAGAGGAAGTTCGAAAGGGCTAAAATCCTTTTGTCGTGCACCCCATTAAGGATACACGCGTTTCTTTTTATAGTGGGTCAGATTCTTGTGGCAAAGGCAAGTGTATCCCACTTTGGGCTGTCCCTTTCACCGGCCCTTTAAGGTAATCTCGGGAGGTGAGCCCACTAAGTTCTAAACATGTTCATTGAAAGCATGAAAAGTGGATTTCTCCCAAACACTTACAATCAATTGTTCTTTTTCAACCCCGTGACAAAGGGGTTCTTAGAATTGAAGTGTTTATTCTTTCCCTTTTATGATTAAACTATGTTTTGAACTTTGAAATGCCACAAGCTAAGGGAATGTGCAAGCTTGATGAGAAAAATACCTTAATCGATGCTAGCAAAGGCTAGGCGCATTTTTAAGTAGTAGTTTTTATCGTTTTCTCTCCAAATCTTTCCCTTACCTTAGCAAAATGTTCCCTCCACCAACAAGTTAGTCGACACAATACAAACAAAGTGAGGGGAAACCAAAATCAAAGCTTAAAATGATACAGTTGATTATGCTTTTGATTCTTTTTACCAAAATACTTACAAAATTGACAAACTTAAGGATGAAATTCCCAATTCAAGGAAACATACTTAAGTTTATAAGCCTCTAAAACAGCAAGTATACTCTGATAGGACGTCCTTTTTTGTTTCTTTTTTGCATGCAAAAAAGAAAAAAAATAATTTTGAGCATTTTTCTGTGACAGAGCCTGTACCTGAGACAGAAAAATGGACATAGAGTTAAAATTCAATCATCATTTTAACAATTTGATAAAATACAAAAGTACAGTCCACGCGACATTGTCCAGACTATACGCGAGATTAAATTTCACAAACACGTGATTACTTTAACCGCGAGCATCACCTTACGGGGCTTAAGCGAGATTAAAATAACCAGGAGCGATGTCTAATTTTATCCACGCGTGAAATCTTTACAAGACCACGACAAACTGATGCTATTACCGCGACATCTAATTTATCAAACGCGAGATTTAAAATGACAAAAGCAAGAAATTAAATCAATAAGGCAGAGTACTCCCTTCACACCAGATGTAAAATGACTTCCTGAAAGTGGCTTTTCAATTTTTGTGCATGACATTTAAATGACCAGAGGCATGGTACCTTTGTCACAAATGTGACAATTTAATAACCAGAAGTGTGATTTATTTCTCTAGTGCGTTATTTCTTTGTCCGGTAGCGTGAATCTGTAGGTTAATCCGCGTAAAATTCCAGACTCAGCACATCATTTTATTCTCCATAGGCGACATTTATTTGCTAAAAGTGAGATCTCTTTATCTACCGGCATGATTTCTTCTCTATAACCTGCAAACAGCAAGCAAATTCATGCAATTCTAGCCTAAATTTTGCAAATAACGGTGGCCGCCATTTGTGTGTGAGTGATTTACACCTTCATGAAATAACAAGATTTAAAAGACAATTATACTATTCAAAGCAAACTAATCTAAATAATGCACAATTAATCTAAATATCTCGTGGATCTCTAAAATAAAGTGGTAAATGAGGCTCTCAGCTATGATCCTCACAAGTGACACTCTAAAGATGAGAATTAAGCTATATGATATGCAAATTTAGATCTATTCTATCAAATTCTAGCTCTATTTGATGAACAATCTACTATGATCAAAGCAATTTAAGCTAATTAGCACTGAAAAATGATAAGTGAGTGATGTGGATGCAAATTGCAAGAGCTTTGCTGCAATTCAAAGATATGGAGTGGATCAATTATGCTTCTAAATGCTTTCAATATATAAGATTTTCCCAAGGGTAGGGGGTAGAGTGAGATAACCATGGTTATGCTTGGGTAAGGTCAATTGGCTTTGCTTTGTCCATAAATGGGGGGACAAGGAGGGGACAATCATTTAAATGGTTTCAAAAGGCTGGACCATTTCAACAAAAGTGAGTGATTTGTGTCCATTTTGTCTCCTTTTTGCTTTGTTGAGGGAAATTAGTATTTATTAATTAATTAAAGTAATTAAATTTAGCCATGAAGGGTAAGATGTTCATTTTGATTTTTGCTTTCAACAACTATGTCATTAATTGAATTTAATCAATTTCATAGTGTTTTTCCCCTTTTCAAGCTTTATTTAATCATTTAATCATTTAATTGAATTTTCCTTTGATTTGAATTGCCTTTGTTCCATTTATTGATTTTTCGTGCTATTTTGATGATTTGATGCACCTTTTTGATTGATTTAAGCCTTTTGCCAATTTTTCGTGTCTATATATATATATATATATATATATATATATATATATATATATATATATATATATATATATATATATATATATATGTTTGGCACTTTATCATGTAATAAAATTGGCGAAATTGTAAAAAGGCTTTAAAAAAAATTTTAAAAAAATTTAAAAGTTTTGGGAGGGGAATGGATCCCAACCCCATACCCCCACCCACGGCAGAGAGCAGCCTGCCGGCGGTACACAGTACCATCGATAGAGAAAACTCTGTCGGCGGCACCCATGGATGTTGTGCGACAGGGCCTGCCCTGCTGGCAGCGCCGTGCGCCTTGCAGTACGGTAGCCATGGGCACAGGTCCCCACAAGTGGGCCCCACGTAATCTCCTTTGCATAGTTTTTTTATATAAATTAAACTTAGTTAATTTAATTTTGTTATATTTAAATTTTGTTACTTTATTATTAATAATTGAAATTTTGTTATTTTATTTTGTTAATTAGTTTTAACAAAAAAATTATTAATGGAATATGGTTTTATTACTAATTTTTACTAATGAATATTATTTAATAATAATTTTTATTAATAGATTTTATTAAATATTTAATAATATTTATTGGTAATTATTATTTATTAATAATAATTGTTAGTGTTAGTTTTTAATTAAAATTTGTTAAATTTTATTAGTAATAATTATTAATGATTTTTATTCAAGCACTGATTAAAAATATTGTTTGGGATTATTAAGGCTTTAGATAAAATCTATTTATTATTTTTATCATAAGCCTAGAGGACTATGTTTGCTAATGGTACAGTGAACATTATTTAATATGTTAATTAAATCTAATTGACCATAGATTAGGTTTAGTTAAATTGTTTGGGTTGAAATATTTATTTGATTTAGCCTAGGTATGAAGTGTAAGGTGTGTTTGCAATTGTATGATTAATTGAGTTTTTTATTTAATATTGAAACATATGAGTTATCTTATCTGTACATGCATCTTTTCATACTGAAATTGGTTGTTTTATACAATATGATTTTATCTTTCCTAGTTATTGAGTTTGTTCATTTTATGGGAGCTAGATGACCTAAGAAAGCACAGAAGCTTGAGAATTGTCTTTTATGTTCATGTTGTTTCTTATGCTTGAATTCAATTATGCTCAAATAGAACTTTAAATGCTTACGGATTAGTTTTCAATTTTCTATGGTGCAAATGTGTCTTTTTCGTGCCTAGAGTGTCTTCTTGTGTTTACTGTGATTTCAGGTTACTAGAAGACTTAGGGGGAAGATAGAGGCCGGGGTATGTATCAGTTGTTCATGTTTTATGTGTTATATTTGATGTGTGATATCCAATTATCATCCCTGTTTTGACCATTGGGCTCATGTTGTGTTATGTTCTGCTTCATATTCTATAGAGGAGAATATGGTATTGAATTTTTATGTTCGATCCACGGGATCATGTGTATATTATTTTGTGAACACTTTGAGAGTGTTTTTGTGACATTATGGTTATGTGTGAACTAGTGTGTTCTTATTGTTTTGCGGAGCAGTCCTAAGGGACATTATTATCATCTTGTGATCTATGTGAGATCTGTGAGCCTAGGGTATTTACCTAGATATGTAGTAGGGGGTGGCTTGCAATAATCGTTAGGGCCCACAAGTGGCTGCCAGGATCACTTATTGTTACGTATCTTAATCAAGTGATAACTAAATATAACATTGAGAGATTTAAAATGAACCTAACAAGATATGGTTTCCTCGCCCTGGCATAGGACTAGTACAGACTAAGGTGGGAATGGAGAAGATGACTAGCCCCCTTTAAAAGGGATGAGTTGGCATAGTCGATGGCTTCATCAGTACGAGAGGTCATTGACACCGTGTATGGTCACTTGGGTGTCGGGATGAAGCAAGATTACCAAGACAAAACTCAAGGGTTAGATGTACATGATGACACCTTCCTATGCATAGTCTAGTTATCCTACATGTGTCGATTGCCTTTGGAATAGTGAGTCTTTCATGGCATTATTACTTTTCACCTTGAGTTAGAGAGACTTCAGGATCCTTTCCTTTGCTTGATCTATTTTGTTTGTTATCCAAGTGGGATCTATTGTTATCTCCTCAGCATGGTGGGAGTGGATCATTTAGGTTCATGAGGTCGGGTGGTAGTGATTCTTTTACCATTTGAGATTCTGATGTTCTTGTACCTATGTTGGATGATCTTTTTTGTAGTTGTTCCTTCTTGCTCATCATTGATGGAGTTGTACTCTGCTCTTCTTCTTCTTCTTCTTCTTCGTGATCCCGTACCTTATATCAATTATTCAGAGATATCATGTGTTCTTCTTTTTAGTTATTGTATTACATACCCTGCGACATGTACAGTGGATGTAGGTAATTATGGATACCTTATGGTACCATTGTATTTATGTTATCTTATGTGTGATGCTGCATTTATCTTTCATTTGTTTATATGAGTTCTGTAATTGTACCTAATCTATTTTAATTAATTAATGTTAACATAATCTTCATCAATGAACCCTTGAGAGTTGTAACCTGTGTTGGTTATGTTTTGATGTGAGTAAATGGTTATTGCTTCTGCATTGATGTTTATCTTGTATGTTAACTTTTAAAAAGAAATTATTCTACAAACTTAGATACTTGTTTAGGTTAAGTTCTCCCGGGTTCCCTGGTGGGGCATTACACTTGGTATCAGAGCACTGATTTCTACACTGGGAACTCTGGGAAGTTGTGTGCTCATTAGATGTCTAAACTGTTAAAACTTGAAACCAAGCATAGACATATAACTCTTTTGTGTTTGAGAACCATTAAATTAAATCTAAACATTTATGTTTTTGCTTCTCTTAAATGTCTTTGAGATATCACCTGCCTAGTTATTTTCATAGGTGATTGGACCATTTATTGTGTATGGTTATCTTCTATAATGCGTCTAGGGTGAAATACCTTTGGATGTCATGAATCGATTACTCCCTTGAGCATGGCTACCCCTAGTCACCTTGTTATGTGGATGTTGTATGATTGATAATTTAATTTGGTTGATTTATAAATTGTTCGTGTTGTGTATGGGCTAGTATTGAAATTTTTGAACTTTCTTATGATTGGGTTAGTCACCTAACTCTCTTTTTGTTATCTATTTTGTGACACAAGTCACACTTAATTTATTGTTGAAATTGAGAGCTCTCATGATTTAATGTTGGACTTACGATTCCCCCACTTGGGTTTTACCTTTTTGAGTTTTATGGTGGCTACTCCAAATGTTTGGTATTGTTGGCCCTATTCTGTGATAAGTGTTGTTTCTATCATGTTCATCAAGGACCCCTGATAGTATGTATAAAGGAGGACATCATGGAGATGATACTATGTTTGCGGTGTGAGATTAGAATCATTGTGTATCTTTTATGTTTGCACAAGTGTTGTATTAACTAGATAGATTTTCATGAACTCCTCAATTTTATTATTTGTTTTAGATATGAATGTGTTCTTTATGCGAATGAACCTAGATGTTTTCTATGATGATGAATGAATAAAGGTTTTAATTTATTTGAATTGTAAATGAATTATTAATCAATGTGATATTTTCAGTTTGTTCATAAACTAGATATTATATTGTTCTTAATGACTGCATATCATGTTCCTACCTTATGACTTAATTTTAGATGTTATGTTTTGTTTCTAGTAAATGCTTTGTATTTGGGGGATATGTATCCTTATCTTTTTGTAGGCTTCTAGGAGTAAGCCTAATCCTAGGGGGTGGATGTAGTACCCCGCCCCTAGTTCAATTTTATAAATGTTATGATTACTTTACAATGATAGATTATATGTTAGGAAATCATTGGTGTGGATGATTTTATTGACCCCATACTTGCATGTGTATGGTTGATCTATTTATTTTATATTTTTGTTTGACATGCCTGATGTGGTTGAGGGACGGAGTCGTAGTTACTTACTTGTGAGATCCACACGGTTGGTAGATCCCTACCATTGTCTGTTATATATTTATATATGAATGTACATGCAGGTTTTGTATGTAGGTTTGCATGTACCGGGCATCAAATTTCGTGAATTGTCAGGATGAGTGTGCCCTATCGCAGTATCTCAAATGGTAAGAGAGGGGAGCTAATATACAGATCCAAAACCCTAACCTAAGCCCAATTATCCTAGGATTGGACAAGTATCGCTCTAAATACCCTATCTAAATTTGTCAGGTGACAAAGTTCATGGATCCCTTCTTAGAGTTTGTATGTTTATATGATGATCTTGTTTTATTGCTTTTGGAGTATGTGATTTTTTATAGTCATGAAAATTAATATTATAGTTGCAAAATAATATTAAATTTGATTCCTATATTTTTGTATGTTTATTAATTAATTAAAAATCAAATATTAGGATATTTCATTTTAATTAATTAATTATGTGAAAATAGGACTAATAATGTTCCATTAGACACTAAATGATTAATTGCATGATTTAATTGTATTTTGAATATTAAATTATTTAATGAGAAATTATCTTATTTACATGTGCTTTATTTAAGTTTGAATGTGATTTGTTTCAAAAAGGTGACAACTTGTCTTTAGGAGTCTAAGTTGTGTTGTGCATAATAAAATATATTTTTAATTAATTATTATTAATTTCTTTCAACTTAAGAGGTTGAGTTTGATTAGGAGTTGTTTGGTGAGTCATCTAGGGTTTGCATAAATGGTGGAGTTGAATCCCTAATAGGGGGAACTTGCATTCATTTGGATTCAATCAGGTTGATGGAAATTTTTGGAGAGAGAGTTTTTGAAGAATTATAGACTTTTGTTAGTCTTGAGCTTTTGTGTGTGTGCTTGAATTTTCTGGGTGAAGATTGCTTGCATCTGGATTTGGGCTTTACATACACTATGATTTAGATATGCAGGATTGGGTTCTTCTGTTGATAGATATGAGAGTTTCATTATTTCTACAGACATTCTATTACATTTTCTAGCATTGGAATTGAGGTAGGGTTTCAAGGAAACTTCTTGTAATTTCATTTGTAAAATTTTCAGTGTTTTCATATGCTTGTTTTGATTTATTGATATAGATCTATGTTATTTATGCTTTCAAATTGGGTGTTAGAAAACCCTTAGAATTATGGCTTTCAGTTTATATTATGACTTGGCACAGTAGGGTTATGCTGTCAAAATTTCATGACAAAATTCAATACAGAACCTTTAGAAAATGAAAAATTAAACTAGCTATAGTTTAGACTATTGAATAGAGGAAATAAATTAATGGGCTACTAAGAAAAATCAATTTGGTTTTAAAAAAATGCAATCTAGGTTAAAAACCCAATCTCTGTCAAAAAAAAGATAGTGGAAAAATATTACCACAGTAAATTAGTTTGTTTGCTAATGAAAGGAAAATTACATTATCAAATGGAAAATATGTTTGCAAATAATAGAGAAGAAAAGAAAATGAGAAAAAGACAAATTTACAGGTTCATTGGGCAAAGTGTTGTGTTTATCCTTTTCTGGAAAAAAAAATTGACAGGACCTTTAATTTCCGTTTTCAGAAATATCTTTTTTTTTTTTTTTTTTTTAAAGTGCTTTTTGTCAAATGTATATATATATATATATATATAAATTAGTGTTGTTAATATATATATATATATATATATATATATATATATATATATATATATATATATATATATATATATATATATATATATATATATATATATATATATATATATATATATATATATATATATATATATATATATATATATATATATAGCACTTTATCATGTAATGAAATTGGCAAAATTGTAAAAAGGCTTTAAAAAAAAATTAAAAGTTTTGGGAGGGGCATGGGTCCCAACCCCGTACCCCCACCCACGATAGATAGCATCCTATCGGCGGTACATAGTACCGTCGACAAAGAAGACTCTGTCGACGGCACCCATGTGTGTCGTGTGATAGGGCCTGCCCTGTCGGCGGCACTGTGCACCATGCAATAGGGTAGCCGTGGGGGCAGGTCCCCACAAGCGGGCCCAACGTAATCTCCTTTGCATAGTTTTTTTATATAAATTAAATTTAGTTAATTTAATTTTGTTATATTTAAATTTTGTTTATTATTAACAATTCAAATTTTATTATTTTATTTTGTTAATTAGTTTTAACAAAAAAATTTATTAATGGAATATGGTTTTATTACTAATTTTTACTAATGAATATTATTTAATAATAATTTTTATTAATAGATTTTATTAAATAATTAGTAATATTTATTGGTAATTATTATTTATTAATAATAATTGTTAGTTTTAGTTTTTAATTAAAATTTGGTAAATTTTGTTAGTAATAGTTATTAATGATTTTTATTCAAACACTGATTAAAAATATTTTTTGGGATTATTAAGGCTTTAGATAAAATCTATTTATTGTTTTTATCATAAGGCTAGAGGACTATGTTTGCTAATGGTATAGTGAACATTATTTAATATGTTAATTAAATCTAATTGACCATAGATTAGGTTTAGTTAAATTGTTTGGGTTGAAATATTTATTTGATTTAGCCTAGGTATGAAGTGTAAGGTGTGTTTGCAATTGTATGATTAATTGAGTTTTTTATTTAATATTGAAACATATGAGTTATCTTATATCTGTACATGCATCTTTTCATATTGAAATTGGTTATTTTATACAATATGATTTTATCTTTCCTAGTTATTGGGTTTGTTCATTTTATGGGAGCTAGATGACCTAAGAAAGCACAGAGGCTTGAGAATTGTCTTCTATGTTCATGTTGTTTCTTATGCTTGAATTAAGTTATGCTCAAATAGAACTTTAAATGCTTACGGATTAGTTTTCAGTTTTCTATGGTGCAAATGTGTCTTCTTCGTGCCTAGAGTGTCTTCTTGTGTTTACTGTGATTTCAGGTTACTAGAAGACTTAGGGGGAAGACAAAGGCCGGGGTATGTATTAGTTGTTCATGTTTTATGTATTATATTTGATGTGTGATATCTGATTATCATCCCTGTTTTGACCATTGGGCTCATGTTGTGTTATGTTCTGCTTCATATTCTATAGAGGAGAATATGGTATTGAATTTTTATGTTCGATCCACGGGATCATGTGTATATTATTTTGTGAACACTTTGAGAGTGTTTTTGTGACATTATGGTTATGTGTGAACTAGTGTGTTCTTATTGTTTTGCGGAGCAGTCCTAAGGGACATTATTATCATCTTGTGATCTATGTGAGATCTGTGAGCCTAGGGTATTTACCTAGATATGTAGTAGGGGGTGGCTTGCAATAATCGTTAGGGCCCACAAGTGGCTGCCAGGATCACTTATTGTTATGTATCTTAATCAAGTGATAAATAAATATAACATTGAGAGATTTAAAATGAAACTAATAAGATATGGTTTCCTCACCTTGGCTTAGTGCTAGTACAAACTAAGGTGGGAATGGAGAAGATGACTAGCCCCCTTTAAAAAGGATGAGTTGGCATAGTCGATGGCTTCATCAGTACGAGAGGTCATTGACACCGTGTATGGTCACTTTGGTGTCAGGATCCAGCAAGATTAACAAGAAAAAACTCAAGGGTTAGATGTACATGATGACACCTTCCTATGCATAGTCTAGTTATCCTACATGTGTTAGTTGTCTTTGGAATAGTGAGCCTTTCATGGCATTATTACTTTTCACCTTGAGTTAGAGAACTTTCAGGATCCTTTCCTTTGCTTGATCTATTTTCTTTTTTATTTGAGTGGGATCTGTTGTTATCTCCTCAACACGGTGGGAGTGGACCATTTAGGTTCACGAGGTCGGGTCCTAGTGATTCTTTTACCATTTGAGATTTTGACATTCACGTACTAGTGCTGGATGATCCCTGTTGTAGTTGTTCCTTCTTGCTCCTCATTGATGGATTTGTACTCTTATCTTCTTCTTCTTCTTCTTCTTTTTGATCATGTACACCTTGTATCGGTTATTCAGAGATATCATGTGCTCCTCTTTTTGGTTATTGTATTACATACCCTGTGACATGTGCAGTGGATGTAAATAATTATGGATAACTTATGGTACCATTGTATTTATGTTATCTTATGTGTGATGTTGCATTTATCTTTCATTTGTTTATATGATTTTTGTAATTGTACCTATTCTATTTTAATTAATTAATGTTAACGTAATCTTCATCAAGGAACCCTTGAGAGTTGTAACCTATGTTGGTTGTGTTTTGATGTGAGTAAATGGTTATTGCTTCTGCATTGATGTTTATCTTGTATGTTAAATTTTTAGAAAAATTATTCTACAAACTTAGATGCTTGTTTAGGTTAAGTTCTCTTGGGTTCCCTGGCAGGGCATTACAGAGCAGGTGAAGAGTTTAGTGGTAGACACATCCATAGATTTGAACATATGTAACAATGTCTACCAAAGTCAGATAGATAAAATTGAGAAGGTAGAAAAAAAGATGACAAAGTTCAGGGCTAGACAGACTTAGTTGAGGAATACTCTTGTGCCCTCACTAGACATTCTAAATCAAAATATCAAGGGGATTGATGCCACTATGGTGACATATGATCAAGGTCCTTCCGTATATTTGAAGAAGATGGAGAAGCTTTAGTATGCATTATGCACCCATCTCCAGATAGTAAACTCTTTGATCTCATTTTGGAAGAAGGAGATCCAAAACCTAAAGATTGCATATCCAGATGTTTTCCCTCAGTGAGTATGTGTAGATAAAGTTTTTTGGAACACCTTTGTCATTAATGTCAAAGGGGGAGTTTTCTATAGAATATGGATCATAATATGTATAGGGAGATATAAGTATATGTATAGATGACAAAAAAAATTTTTTATTAAGGACAGTTAGCAACTTGGCCATATTCCTTTGTTGCCATCAATGACAAAGGGGGAGATTGTTCGAAAGTTGGATATACTAATGTATATGACTTGATATAGTTTTTTCATTATGGCAACAAATTTGTATAGTAGTTTGGAGTCAACACACTTGAAGAGAAGATTAGAAATTAGTTAAGTGTTGAAGACTGGACAGTGTACAAAGTTCCTACAGCTTAGAGCATCAGCCCACATGCGTACGAAAGAATTATGGTATGTGCTCTGGAAGTTAAGTTTGTTAGACTATATTCATGCTTATTCTATGAGTGCATGATCAGATGTGTAAGGATGAGAAAGTTATAGTCAGTTGAAGTTTCACAACCGGTATGTGCCAGAGAAGAACAGAGCATGAGGTCGAGAGTTAGTATTTTGGTTTGTAGTTATAATGTAATGTTTTAAAGGCTATGCACTAATTGTATTTAGGTTTTTGACATGTATACTTATTTTTTTGTAAGAATGCTTAAGCTAATTCATTTGGAAGCATTATATGTAATAGGTCTAAGGGCCGACCTAGTTGTTTATTTTGTATGAGTGTATAAATATAAGATGCACCCATTGTATTCGATATGAAATTTGATAGAGAGTTGTGATAAGTAGAGTAGAAGTGTACAAAGACACTATAAGATGTATTAGAGATTTTCTAGAGGTCAAAGCATCAGTGCATCAAAGGAACTAATCTGACAAGAAGTGTCATAGTGATAGTTCATCCTACAAATCTAGTGTGTATCTGAGATCAGAAGGTTGTAGCCTTCACCACTTGAGCAATGAGCTCTTGGATAGTGTGTCCTCTCCCCTAACATGGACTATTATAAAAGACTCCTACCAGGGTCTGACCCTTGATAAGGTCTACTATACTTAAAGCATTGTAAAGCAACTCCATCAAGGTTAAAGGATCTTTTAACAAGGATCAAAAAACACTAGTGTAGAATATTAGTGGGTGTCAATTCCCATCGAGGTTTTTACCTATTTGGATTTCCCCATAACCATATTGGTGTCATGTGTTTATTTCATGTTTCATGTTTATGTGAATGTTTAATTCAGTACTTAAGCATTTAATATTAAAGTGAAAAGTTAAAATACAGTGAACACTGATTCACCCGCCCCCCCACCCCCCCCTCTCAGTGTTCCCATTCCTAACACCACATGTTTAATTTTTGAATTTGAGCCTAAAACAGTTAGAGATGCATTGGAAAATTATGAATGGATTAAGGCAATAAATGAAGAGATTGAGAAAATACAAAAAAATAAGACATGTACATTGGTACCGAGAGCTAAAGACTAAAATGTGATTGGAACTAAATGGATATTTAGAGAAAAAATTGAATGATAATGGAGATGTAACAAGGAGTAAGAATACTGCTTGCATATGCTACTTTCAAAGGATTTAAAGTTTATCAAATGGATGTAAAATCTACATTTCTAAATGGGATACTTGAGGAAGAGGTATACATTGAACAACCTGAAGGTTTTGTTGGTCCTAATCAGAGGAACATGGTATGTGAGCTACAAAAGGAATTATATGGACTAAAACAACCATCGAGAGTATGGTATGAAAGACTACATTCTTATCTCATAAGAATTGGATTTGTTAGAACAAGTGACAACAATAATTTGTATTTGAAATGTGAAAGTGATCATAAGATTCTTATTGCTGAAATATTTTTTGATGATATTATATTACGAGGTCATGATAACTTATGAAAATCTTAGGAAGCACAGCATGTCAATGGTGAGTGGGAGCGGTGCAGGAGGGAACGGGGTGGTTTCAAATCTTCTAGGCAGGAATTATGCCTCTGGTTCTTCGAATGGGCCAGGAGTAGGACAACAGTTTACAGTCTCTGAGGATGGGACTGAAAAATCTCCAAATGACTATGTTGTGGTGGTCAACTCTATTAGATCTAAAAAAATCTGAGTATATTTTGAGTCCATATTTGTAAAATTTTCTATAAGTATGAGAATTGTGCCTTTGAAATTCATTAAAAGATGCTTAGTTCGGGTGCATGGATAAAAGGGCCTATTGAGTTTCATGATGTGTCACTTGGATAGGGTGTCTATCACCTATCATTTGACATATGTAATAGGTTTTAGGTCCTATTTTTCAGTTCTAACATGTTTTTGGAGTGGTTGTTTAAAAGTGTTTCCCAAAATCTACATAGTGTGTTTCTTGATTCTCACTGAGTAGCCCAATTTGAGGAAGTGCATTTATTGCCTTGCGATTGTTCATTGCATATCATTTGTTGCATCATGTTTTAGGAATGAGAGAGAGTGTCCATGCCAATTTTTAGCCCCCCATTTGCCCATTTAATAACTTTTCCAGTGCAATTCCGTTTGCAGATTGTTAAGTTTCACAGGAGTGCATTGTTCAGTTTCCTGAGTGGCCTACTTTGAAGCTTTGTAATTCACACCCAGTTCAATGTCAAGTAAAATTGGGAGTTGTTCCATACTGTAGACCTAGGAATGTACTTGTCTAAATTTTTTTAAGTCTTTGCCAATCCATTTAGCCACTTTCCTAGGACAATTCCAAATTAGATTTCTATGTATTTCACTATTTTATTCCTGAATATGTCTGACGGGCTAACTTTGGTGTTTTTTTTTTTTCACCACTTGATCTTTGGAGTGATAAAATGGTGGATTCATTTTCATTATATGGGGTTGAATAAATGCCCAAGTTTATGGATCTTGAAGGTCTCAATTGGAAAGTTTTATGAGCTAGTTCTGGAGGTGACTTCTACAAATTGATGGTGCAGATAGTTTTAGTTTTCAAGTGGCCATGTTTGATCATTAATAACTTTGGGCTCAAACCTTTTGAGTAGTTCTCCTTTGACTAGTGTACTTAAATGTTGGAGGTGAACTCATGTTCCTAATGGCATATTCCTATGAGAGCTTTTGCTCAATTTTTGAAGCTACTTTCTGGAGGCCAGTTAGTGTTATTTGTCAATTTTACAAAGTGAACTAGGTGATTGCGAATTTGATATGATTTTGTCCCAACTTCTTTCAATTGGCTACATTTTAGTAAATAAAGTTAAATGTGGAGTTTTAAAAGGGGTTTTTGATCCTGGATTGGTGCTTCTATGATTTCTGTTCAAAGTATGCTTTGTTCGCCAAAGTGGAACATGCCCATTAAATTAATTGCCCATTTTCTTTAGTAATGACATATCGTTCAAAATGTAGTATAACTTTAAGTGTTTGTGCTTGGAATGAGTTGCATATTCTTCTAAGTTGCACAGTGAATGTACTTAGGATATGATACCCTGGTTCCACTAGCTAAGAAACAAAAACAAGAATGTTCGAATTTAGCAAGGAAATGAAGATATTTTAGCAAAATATGATCAGAGGCTAGATGTTGAACAAAAGTTTTATGTGGAAGATAAAAGAAACTACTATATAGAGGAAGATAAGAAGATAGAGAATGCAAAGAAAGAAACTATAAAATAGGACCATCATGCCAAAGGAATCTCTCTTCAACTGAGGTAGGATGGGGGCTTTGAACAAGAAATGAGAGAAGAGGTTACTAAACTAGCAATAAATAGATAACCAGTTTTAGAATCCGTTGATTCACATCCTATAATTTATGAGGCAAGTGGATAGTTAAAAGAAGAACATAACTCACCCAACATAGATCTTGATTTATAAGAACAAGATAGGTTGGCTGATAGATTTTCATCTAGTAGAATCATAGTTGGTCGTAATCCCAAGCTTGTTCAACATGATTCTACTTCCAACACAAGGCCTCAAAACTACCATGGTGGCCAAGATGCAGGTCCACAACCAAATTCATATACCTCAAGATCTTCTACTATGTCATGGAGAAGGGAGCCCAATGAGATTAAAAATGGGCCACCAAAGAGGTTTTCTGGTCAGTATGGGATTACAATTATGGGCCACAATCAAGGGAGTTGTCAAGCTCGGAAAGATACCAGTTTTGACATGGCTAGGTTATGATCTTTCATCTTATCCAATATTGCCCTCCAAAATGAAGGGATGTGTTTGATGGACCCAAGAATTTCATTGTGTCCAAATGAAAACATGATAAACCTGCATATTAGGAAACCTATGAGGCAGGGGAAAAGGAAATATTTGGATGTGGACAATTGTTTAGTTTCAACTGCTGAGTAGAATTCTTTAGGCTGGCCATCATGGAGGGATTCTAAATAACATGCTTCATGTTTTAGCAATCTAATGAGAAGGATGGTTTATAACTTCACCTCAATAGAAAGTGCCAGCATAAAGATAAGGTACGCACTACAAAAGATAGGCATTAAACAAAATGCCTTGCGCAAGGGAGATTCATGCATATGGAAAGGGAAGCACATTTTGGCCAATCGAAGGCACTATTTCAAAATGGCATGAGGAGCTAGTGTTAGAAGATGACAGCCAATGTTAGAAGGGAGGCTGCATGTTTTATGGGGAACTTACGCAACCACATATGCTTGCCAAAAGTGAGATAAACAAGGGGAAACCTGCACAAGAGAAAGAAGGGACTTGTGCACCAATGTAAGGAAGATTGGTGCATACCAGTAAAAACCAAAATGGATAGGAAGATCTGTAAAGGGAATGCATGCCATTTAGAGTGGTGTGTAAAGTATCCAATAGCCACCTATAAGCAAAATGTACACACCCAAGGAGCCAGCGCAAGAGAAATGAGAGGCAGCACAACAATAAAAAGATTCACATTCCAAGTGAGTTTGGCCCTCTTAGGTGCCTCTATTATTTTTGGTTGTAGAGAATCTTCTTTCAGGGTTGCTTCCCGCTGCATTGGCATCTATTTCTTGATTAACTATGTTAGCCACCGACTGGCATACACTATGCTTGGTATGGTGTGATGCAGAACATGGCATATAATTTGGTATAGCCGTGTCTTTTATGGCTATGAATGCTCATCCATGTTGCTTCTAAAATCATGATAGATGACCTCCCATGTGTTTTCTCTAGTTTGGGACACTGCTACAATAGTAGTGCAGGGGAAGCCCCTCATTTTTATGCTAAAATGGAGGTAGCATGATGATAGAGAAGGGTCGTCCTATGTGTATGGGCTTGTCAAGCACTCCAAAATGGATGTGTTTTGAGGATAATAGTTGGGAATGATTTCCCTGATGAGTCTGAAGGTAACATAGAACTCTTTCCTACTAGCAACCAAGTACATGTGCTTATAGTGTTTAAGATGAAATAGTTAGGATCAACTGGAAAGTAGAGGGTGTCTCCTACATTGCAATTTTATGAGGCTAAGTCTTTGAGAGATCTAAAAGTCCAAAGGGATTACTGAAAATCCACACACTCACAGTGAGTAGATAAAGTAAAATTCAAACAATGTGCATGTGGATTTATCCCACATGCACACAGTTTGGGTGTTTTAAGAAGTTTATATACACTGTCACCCAGATGCATTGTAAAGAAAAGAAGAAAGAGGCTTATGTCCTAGCTTCCACCATGTGGGCCCACCTCAGGATTCATGCCAACTGGGCACTAAACCAAAATTTTGAAAGGATATTTAAAAGCACTCATAATCTTAGTCTAACATTCATCCAACAAAGGAAGTTTGGGATGTTTATATGCAGCAACACTCACGTAGTGAATTAGAAGAAAGAGCAAGAGGCTCTGTAGACACATGTGTGTGGAGGTGCCTCAAGAAGCATGCCAGCCAACCAGAGAGAAGGAAATTTTGCAAACAAGCAAAGGTGATAACAAGATGGAGGACAACACGTGGTGCCCAGTCATGCATTCATGAGATCAGCCAGTGGTTAAGGCTAGAATTTTGAGAACCAGCGGGCGGTTAGTTGCTAGGTTGCCAGATAGCTGGCGGTTAGGAGGAAACATTCCATGATTCAGAGATGCCCATTTGCCAGTTTTCCAGATAAGGTGGCGGTTAGCCTTAACCTTCAGCAATCTAGATAAATGCATGGTTGTGTGTTTGTTTGATTATTGGTGGTTAGACAAATCCATTCAGAGATTACAAGAATAGGCTTCATCACCAGTTCTCCGAATTTAACCTAAGGTCAAAAATGATTCCAAGATTTAGAGAATGGCCCATTCTCCAGTTCTTTGGGTAAACCCCAGGTTAGTTGAAGAATTTAGAGATCATGAGAACAAAGGCATTTTCCCAATCTCCCAACCAGAGGTCAAGGCCAGGGTTAGTCTGAGCAGCCAATCAAATCATGACACTTGTCACATCCTGGTGGTTTATGTGGTAAAAATGCATAAATAATATAAAAAGGCAAAATTTAAAAGATTCAGAAAGATTTAAAATTGTGACATAGTTTTCACTATATGATTAAATCAAAAAATTTAAATGATGGCCCTGCTCATAGATTTAATGCCTGGTGATTCATTTTTTACCCGAATATAGGTATATAATATGTTTCTAAAAATGGTAGAGGATGAGGAATCTAGTGGCAATGTTTATTTTTAGTTTCAAAGTAGCGGGAAAGAGCGATATGGAATAGAATTTTTGGAATCAAATCACTTAGAGGGAGAAATGGTTGCAAAGGCAATTGCAAATGACCAAGTGAAAGAGGCTCAAAATTGGAGGGAAAATAAGATATTTTGGAAAATTAGCAGCTGTCAATGGTGACTGGCTCTGATGTTTTCCTTTATCCTTCCTTTCTCTCCATTTTTTTAGGGATGATGGAATAATCACTACATAGGCATTATTATGGCTTAGGAGCTTTTGTTTTTTGAGGTTTTCATAGTTTTCTTAATTATAATGAACCAAGGATTTTTGAATGAAAAATAGTGGAATCTCAATCATGTATTGGTGACGTCTTCATGTATATTGTTTTAAATTCTTATGTATTAGTTTGTAAAGAACTCTAATATGTTGGTTACAAGGTGACTGTGAATCTATTTTCTTAGTTTCTCTCAAGGAGTGAATAAATCTTTGGCATAATTTTGAGAGTTTAATAGTGTGTATGAAGCTGATGTCTGGGTAGGGGAGTAAGAGAATGATCTATAAGACATTTCATTTGGGTTTTATTTGTTTTGAAATCATAGGAGTTCTAGGGATTTACTTTCAGCTGATTCTATTGCCCAATTAATAAGGCATTGGTCATTGTTTGTTTCTACATCTTTCATCATCAAATCAAAATCAATGAATATTTACTTTCATGTATGTTCTAGATCTAAGAAGATTAGGTTTGTATCAAGGATATAAACTATTGTTGTAATACTTTGAAGAAGTAGATCTGATAGGTACACCTACCTATAGCCAAGAGCTCAAAGTGAAGAAGGACTTGGTCTTTGTTAATTAGTCTTTTCTTGTTTGAATTAGGAGTTTAGGAATCATAGAGTTCCATTTAAGCACTCAGGGCTTGTATTAGGATTCTTGCAAGAAAAATCACTAACAAACTCCTATTTGGGTCTTGTGTCTGAAGGTGGATCTGATCCTCATGAACTCAACTCAGTGAACATTCCAAGGTTCATGGTCTTCACTTTTTGGTAAAAATCCCACTAGTAAGTCCACTTTCCCTCATGTTTGCAATATTTCTGACTTGGTTGTTGGGACCTTTGTTGTTGCTATCCCTGACAAGATTATTGATCATAATATTGCTACTATGGCCTCTTTGCTAGTTGGAAAATTCTTATGTCCCCGACCTAACATAGATTTTTTTTGAGATTTTTATAGACGTAAATGGGTTTTAAAAGGCTAGGTTGATATTTCTACTATGCATAAAGGGTTTTTGGCTTTCTCCTTCTCCCATCATGAGGATATGGAAAATGTTCTCTATGTTGGTTTTTAGATTCTTGGTAAAACTACTCTGGTTCTCTAGAAATGGACCCCTAAGTTTGAGCTTTCAGATTCCTCTTTCTTTATCCAAACTCTAGTTTGGGTACATCTCCCGGGGCTTCCTCTGGAGTTTTGGTTAGAAGATGTCTTTGCAGGCATAGCTAGTGTTGGAGATTTGCCAGAAGGCCAGTACTAACTATATGTTTGTCATTGATGACAACATATGGAAAGTAGCATGCATGGAAGTCTTATGTAGTAAGCTCTAATTTTATGTAGCATGGACATGATATCAGCATGATATCATGCACACAAAGGTTAACTGTTAGTACAGACAGTTATATAGCAGTTGGTGTCACCAGTGCTCCTAACAGTTATCATCTAGCCTTGCACTCTTGGATATATTTTGAAGACATGTTAGTGATGTTTCAATTATACATGCATAGTCTGATGATGAATGCAAGTGAAGTTATGCAGTCGCTATTCGCTAGTAGCAGTTTCCTATGTTTGTTTAGAAGAGCCAACAGAGATTTTATTGGTTCTTGAGTTGCACCTATCTTGAGGCTATGTACCCTTAGATTTAAGCTTGGAGAAGTGTTATTGATGTTTGATTAAGAGTGCATAAGTTAATTTAGCTTACAGAGAAAGTTCTATTTGTTTTGGTAGAGCTGACAGTGTGTAGCGTGTGTCTACAATTATTTTATTAGACAAGTCCCAGATTGAGTTGCATACATAATAGAGATGATAGAATGTTTTTTGGAGTTTATTATGGTTTCTCTAATGTGATTTCAAGGTGGTTCTAATAGGCCAACTTGATTATATCATTTTGAGGAAAGATATTTATAGGCAGTCATTTGTGATTGTTGGATTGTGGTTCATGGTTGATTAAGAAGAGAAGAGTATAGTGTGTGAAGTGTTGAGCCATCAAAAGAAGGTCTATGTGACCAAGTAAAGTACTTGTGCTATTCATTGGAACTTATCTAGATAGCAGGTCAAAGCGCAGCTCACCAAGATCCAGATATAGTGTGTATCTATTATTCGGAAGGTTGTAGCCTTCACCCATTTGAGCAGTGAGCTCTTGGATAGTGCATCCTCTCCCCTGACAGGGACAATTGTAAAAGACTCCTAACAGGGTCTAACCCTTAACCAAGTCTACTATGTTAGGGATTTTTCTTTTAGGGTCAAACTTTTTAAGTTATGGGCTTGATTCTCAGTTAAAAGGGGCTCCAAGTTTGCAAGAAAAGCCTAATTGATGAGGATTAGATAAGATCCTCCTTCTGCTTCAAGATCCACAAGACTCAGGTAGGTATTGCCTATGAATACGTTACTATATTTCAAGTAAGATTTTGATTAGTGGTTTAGGTCTTCACTGTCATGCCATTATGTTACTCAAATCTACTTCAATGAAAGATGATTCTGTAAATAGCTGAGAACAACCTGTTACAGAATATGACAAAGGAAATTACAAATGTAACAGCATAGACAATGGAATAAGGAAGTGAATCCTTCTTCTTTTTGTGAGTACAACTCAAGGAAGGTTAACCTCTGATTCTCTCTTCAAGGAATCAACAAACTAAACTATATCACCTAGATATAATCCTTTCACAGTATGCATGAACTTAGAAATAGAAATGAACTAGTAATGAAATTTTTTGTTTGATGTCTAAGAGATAACTGCATCACAAATAGCCAACCAGTGCCTATTCTTGGGCAAAGAGTTAGAAGATACAACCAACAGGTCACAAATCAAATGAAATACTACAGAATGCCTTACAGACTAAATGTAATCCAGATAGAGTGCCTTACAAACTATCTTCTCACTTCTATACTGTTCAATCAAATTCTTCAATAATGTCAGCTCTCTAAAACTACTTATGAAATTTAATTCTCTCTTGAGAGAAACTCACAAATAATCAAATAGACTACCTTGTAGCTGGTATGTTTTTAGTTGCCTTACAAATAAAACATACAAGAGCCAGAAAAAAATGCAAAGAGATAGAATAGAGAACAGGGACTGCACTGTATTTTATTGAAATGATCTTGCTTTGATACATTAAGGATAGAAAACTCAATGCATAGACAAGGTTGAGAAATTTATTTTGCAGAAATACATTCAAAAAACCATCTGGAAGCCTACTGTAAAATCTTCTGAGTGAGAGGGCAGAACCAGTCTAAAACCCTTCAACAGAATAGAAGAAGAAACAAGGACAAGAACCCCTACAACTGAGAAGAGAAAAGAATAAAAAGAAGAAGAGGAAACCCTAAATCAATACTTGATCAACACCTATCCACTCTACAATCTGATCTCATTTGTCTTCTACATTTGCATTAATTTTCCAACCATTCAATCGGACATACACTGGCAAAGAACAACCTCATGAGTTATTAAAAATATATTGATTTTTTTTTAGTTGGTCACTCCAAATTTGTGCCAAATTTGAGAGTACCAATAGTGGCTCTAACTGTGGATGCATGCCCCATGCAGGCATGTAGAGAACTTTAGAATCTCATGGTAGAAGCAAACCACCTAAAGAGAATCAGCTTGACAACTTCTTTTCACAAAAACTGAACAAGAACCCCTCTCAAACATCTTTATTGAAAGCAAGAAAACTACTCCTACTCTGTACAAATGATGGCCTCGGGTCACCGGAAATTTTTTTAAACTTCTTACTTCTGTCATATACCTAATTTTCATTTCTTTCTTCTTGAGGTAAGTTGTACATTTTATTCCCATTTGTTTCACCAAGCATATCAATACTCTCAATCAGCTCATTAGGCAAAACAAAATATCTATCTTCATTTTCATAGTGCATGTAAAAACTTGAAACACTTTCTTCATCTTGCTCACTATGAAAATAAGATTTAGCATGCTCATGAATACCACCATCAAACTGAAACTAATCTTCATCTACTGATTCATGCATGCTATCAAGTGGAAACACAAAAGTCTCATACTCTATTTGATAAAAAAAATCATTCATACCTTGACTTTGCATATCCTTAAGTGTAGCTGGTTGGAGTTCAAATGAATAATTAGATTTATACTAACACATATTATCATCATAAAATTTTGAAACCACTCCAAAACCTTCCAATGGATCTTCATAATCAAAATGTTGATTAGTATTCATATCACCTAAATCATTCTTAAATTTACTATAAAGTGTTGGCTGATCTTCAAATACAGTGTTGGCTAATCATTTAAAACTTTGTCAGACATGGAAGAAGAACATTCTGATTTCTCACAGAAGGAAGATAGTATTGTTAGAAAGTAAAGACCACCAAGATAACTGAGAGGAGGGGGGTGAATCAGTTATCTAATAATTAAACCATTTATCATCATTAACTTTAATATCAACTTCAACAACTTTAAACCATATAATTAATGTAGTAACCAACCATAGAAGGATAATCATACACAATGACACAATAACACAAGATATATTAACTAGGGAACCTATTGATCAAAGAGTAAACCCCAATGGGATTGATGCCCACAAAATGATGTACTAACATGAAAGTTCCTTGTTAGAGGATGGACCCTATTAGGAGTCTTATGAAATACATTCAGTACATATGAATCTCTATTAGGAGATTTTGAATCCCTGTTAAAAGATTCTAACCCTGTTAGGAGTTATGGAAGACAGAAGGACCCACTGCCCAACATATCTTAGGATTATTCAATAGAATAATAATAAATGTGTTACCTCCTTCACACTATTCCAAAACCACACTCTCTGCTACACAAGATCACAAATCTAGATCTTTGTACTTTGCAAGTCTTTCTTCATCACTGAATTAGCTCTTTTCTTCACTTCATGCATACATTCGCATCACAACTTTCATAATTTCATATCACAACTATTAAAATCCTCTCATAACAAGGAAAAAATTCCTACCTTTATACCACACTCAAAATAATTACAAATGAGTCGGCATGCAAATACAAAATAATAATTTCAACACGTTACATCAGAATTACATAAAACTGTCGGCTTCCAAATACAATAACTTTCCAATCGTGTGACCTCAAAGTTTTCACTGTGAACCACATCACCAAAAATGAGTCTCAAACTTCCCTTTAACTACACCAAATCAAATTCCATCCTGGTTAGGAGATATCCTCCGATTACCAAAAATCGCTACACAGGAATACTGCCAGAACTCTACTTCCACCAAAATGCTTATAACTTTTATGAATAAATGAATTTCTTTTTGCACTCTTAACCATATGCTAATAACACACCAAAGAACATACCATCAACTATGCATAAATCAATCTACAATATAACATGTGCACAAAACAAAACTGTGCCTACTTCTTTGCTAAACTCTAGAATAACACTGTGTTGACATCAATGACAATCATAGTCATGAATGCAAAAACTATTGCTATAGAATGACTACCAAAGGCTTTAGCATTCATTCCTAACAATTATGTCATCATTTTCATCTGGTTCAACTAAATCTAAAACCTCCATGTGTTCTTCAAACAACAGATTGATAACTCCATGCAATACTCATCCTTGAACACTATGACAAAAAATGGGCTGATCATCATCAAAATCCTCATCATATAAAACATTAGTAAACACTTTAAATTCACTACCCATTTCATTTTCATGGAGACTCTCAGCATATGAAGAAAAATCATAACTATATGAAGATTCACTGTCAACATCACCTACCAAGCATATAGTATCCATAATTACATCCTCTTCATTATCTTGTTTAGGATAACCATTACGGTAAGACCATGATTTACCCCTAAACTCTCTGCTATATGCTGCAAGTTCATTATCCAATGTAGAACCATTAGATAACCTTTCATTAAAATCTTCATGTTCATTGATATCACATTGAATCATCATTTCCTTATCTTCATACTTTGAGGACAAATCACTCTCAAACTTTTCATATTCAAACTGATTTGTATAATGCAAAAACTAAGATGCATTTTCATTTTCAGATTTAGAAAAGGAAATCATACCTTCATCTTCATAGGAGTGTTCATTTCCATCACTACTTTCTTCTTCCCATGTTGCATCCAACTCATACAAAGACATCTCAACATCAATGCCTTCATCATTCTCACTTGAATGACTACTTTCAGCACTATATTCCTCTAACTGTGACTGGTGTGCATGTGAATCACATTCTTTATCTTGTGTAGAAACTTCAAATTCATCATTAGAGACATAACTTTCAGCCTCTTCATTTGCACAAGAATGAGATATAGAAGCAGCAATTTCATGTCTAGAAACACTAACAATGTCATGTTTGTAATCAATATTACAAGAACTTACTATTGTAGCTAATTCACAGTTCAAAATATCAGCACATTGCTCAATCCTATCAAAGTCTAAAATATATCTTACTGTTGTAGCATCATGAACACATTTTTCATCAATATTAAAGGACTCGACCGCATTTATACACATATCCTGATTTGATATTTCAACTTGGTTATAAACTACAACAGAATTTTTGATATGCTAATTTGAAACTGAGGCATCAACACTACATTCTTCTTTTCTTTCACATTCATTATACTAGCATATGTTCATGGAAAAATGACCTCTAGTCAATCCATACTTCAAATTGTTTTCAATAACCATTGCAGTTATAAATGCCTGATATAATGATTTAGGGTCTTTATCCCTCAATAAGTAATTCATTTTCTTATCAAATGCATTGAAGTAGACACTTACACACACTTGATCATTAGGTCTATAACTTTCAGGGATCTCATTTAAAAATTTTGCAAATCTGATATTGAATTGAGGAACAAGTTCATCACTCTCAATATGAATCTTCAAAAACCTACTACAAGAATCAGATATGCTTACCCTTTCTACAAACTACTCCATGAAGCTTGAATGCAACTCACTCCAAGATGAAAAAGAACATGCTAGTAGAAAAGAAAACCAGTCTCTAGCATCACCTTCCAAAGTTTGAACAAACAATTTCATATGCACATCCTCATAAGCAATTTCAAAGTCACACATCAAGTCACAAAACAACTGAACATGATGACTGGCTGAAACAAGATGGTTCCCATTAAACTTAGGCAAATGTCCTTTGATATCATTAGGAATGACATTTGGGAAACCATGAATACCATCAAAACATAATGGCATATATCTCCTGGTAGAAATAGATCTAGGAATTTCACTAACCTACTGCATGCTTGATGAAAATAAATATGACATTCTTTGAAACTATGGAAATTATTCACCAACAATAACTCTCCTTCTCAACTTGCAGTAGAAATATATACTTTCTACCAAACCAACTTATTCAAACACACTTGACAGAATGTTAATTAACTCACAGTTCAAACCAGAAGTATGTAATTTCATTCTCATCTGTCCTTTCTTTAATGACAAAACCATTTGATAAGGACCATGTCAACACATAAAAAATTGAATGGAGAATACCTGGAAGCCTTTGTTGATTTTTGTTGTTCTCTTCACATTAGACTAAAATCTGAAACAAGGCTTCATACCTCAAGTTCATTCTAGCACAGAGTCACCACCTCTCTTTAGAGGACACAAAATTTTCATTGATCTTTCTTCAAACATCAACAGATTCTAGGCATTCCTCACAGCAAATCACATATAATTTTAAATTTTTACAACAATAAATCCGGGTAATACACTTGCAGATCTGAAAACAACTTTCAGATTATGACATTTATGAGACTCTTCCCCAAACTGAATTTATAGCAAGACTCTGAGATACTCTTAGTAGTGAACTTATTTCACTCCCTAGCAGAGTCACCAATTTGTTAGGGATTTTTCTTGTAGGGTCAAACTTGGCAAGTTATGGGCTTGATTCTCAATTAAAGGGGGCTCCAAGTTTGCAAGAAAAACCTAATTGATGAGGATTGGATAAGATCCTCCTTTTGCTTCAAGCTCCACAAGACTCAGGCGAGTATTGCCTATTTATAAGTTACTATATTTCAAGTAAGCTTTTGATTAGTGGATTAGGTCTTCACTATCATGCCATTGTGTTACTCAAATCTACTTCAATGAAAGATGATTCTGTAAACAGTCGAGAACAACCTATTACAGAATATGACAAAGGAAATTACAAATGTAACAACATAGACAATGGAATAAGGAAGTGAATCCTTCTTCTTTTTGTGAGTACAACTCAAGGAAGGTTAGCCTCTGATTCTCTATTCAAGGAATCAACAAACTGAACTATATCACCTAGATATAATCCTTTCACAGTATGCATGAACTTAGAAACATAAATGAACTGGTAATGAAATTTTTTGTTTGATGTCTAAGAGATAATTGCATCACAAACAGCCAACCAGTGCCTATTCTTGGGAAAAGAGTCAGAAGATACAACCAACATGTCACAAATCAAATGAAATACTACAAAATGCCTTACAAACTGAATGCAATCCAAACAGAGTGCCTTACAAACTATCTTCTCACTTCTATACTGTTCAATCAAATCCTTCAATAATGTCAGCTCTCTAAAACTACTTATGAAATTTAATTCTCTCCTTGAGAGAAACTCACAAAAAATCAAATAGACTACCTTGTAGATGGTATGTTTTTAGTTGCCTTACAAATGAAATATACAAGAGCCAGAACAAAAATGCAAAGAGATAGAACAACAGAGAACAGGGAATGCACTATATTTTATTGAAATGATCTTGCTTTGATACATTAAGGATAGAGAACTCAATGCATAGACAAGGTTGAGAAATTCATTTTGTAGAAATACATTTAGAAAACCATTTGGAACCCTGCTGTAAAATCTTCTGAGTGAGAGGGCAGAACTAGTCTGAAAGCCTTCAACAGAACAGAAGAAGAAACGGGGACAGGAACCCCTACAACTAAGAAGAGAAAAGAATAAAAAGAAGAAGAGGAAACCCTAAAATCTATACTTGATCAACACCTGTCCACTCTCCAATATGATCTCATTTATCTTCTACATTTGCATTAATTTTTCAACCCTTCAACCAGACATACACTGGCAAAGAAAAACCTCATGAGTTATTAAAAATATATTGATTTTTTTTCAATTGGTCACTCCAAATTTGTGCCAAATTTGAGAGTACCAACATATTGTACTTAATATATTGTAAAGCTACTCCTAACAGGGTAAAGCATCTTCTAACAAGGATCATTATACACTAGTACAGAATATTAGTGGGTATCAAGTCCCATGGGGGTTTTTACCTATTTGGGTTTCCCTGTAACCAAAATATTGGTGTTGTGGTCAAGTGTTCTTTCATTGTGTTTATGCTTTATGTTTAAGTATACTTAATTGGATAAAGAATTGAAACTTGTAGATAACTGATTCACCCCGCCCCCCTCTCAGTTATCTCTTGGGACTATTCCTAATAGCTAGTTCCTTTGGAGAACTTCTCTCTATTGACCTAGTCACTGTTGATAGATGTGGGCTTACCTATGCTAGAATCTATGTTGGAGTGGAACATGAGGATGATATGTCTATTAGGAATGGGAACACTAAGAGGGGGGGGGGGGGGGGGGGGGTGAATCAGTGTTCTACAATATTAGTTTATGATACTTGAAACTTAACTCAATAGCTTAATTACTAAACTAAATATTAAAGAAAGTAAAGTAAACATTCATAACACATAACACTAGATATGACTATAGGGAAACCTTAGCCAAAGGAAAAACCGTAGTGGGAATTAATACCCACTAATAATTGTACTTTTGTAACCTATTAATGTTCCTTAGCCCTGTTAGGAGTTTTCATTAGAATTCTTAAGTACAATGACCTTGTCAAGGGTCTAAACCTGTTAGGATTCTTCAGTAACAAACCCTGTTAGGGGTGGTTGGCTCACTGCCAGAGCTCACTACTCAATAGAGAAGGCTACAACCACCTAGATATCAGATACATACTATATCTACAAAGGTGAACTATTGCTATGACATTTCTTGTCCGATCAGTTCCTTTTGTGCACTGATGCTTTAACCTCTTGTAAAGCTCTATATAATTTCAATTTCTCTTTGAATACTTCTACTCTTCTTCTATCAACTCATATCTCATAACATGCATATATACAAAGGTGCATGTCTTATTTATAGGTGAAAACAAAACTATTCACTAAGTCAGCCTATAACCTATTACATACAATACTTCCAAATGAATTGGCTCAAGCATGTTTATATACAATGATATTTACATGTTTACAACACATTTACAATAGGTGTATAGCCTCAACAAAAAAATATTATAACTGCTAATCAAAATTCTTCCTGTCAGCTGCATGCTCCGTTCTGTTCAGTTGCTTACTGACTGTGTCACTTCAACTTGCTGTAACTTCTTCATACTAACTCATATGATCATGCATTCTTAGAATTAGTATGACTACATATTAAAAATCTTATCTTCAAGGGCACATACCAAAACTTGGTCATGCACACATGCGCTAATGCTTTGTTCATTAGGTACTTCATTGTCTACTATGTCTTCCATAGTTAGCCAAATTTTGATCTTATGAGTAAGTGCGCTGACACCAAAACTCCATATGACTTTGTTGCCATGATGACAACACTAATCCCAGTCATATACACTAGTATAGTCAACTTTCCAATAATCTCCCCCTTTTTCATTAATGGTAACAAAGGAATATGGTGAGGTTTCTAAAGTACATCTTTACAAAACCTTTCTAACATATATCCTTATCTTTTTATGTGCATCATATACTCTATCTTATATCTCCCTTCTACTATATATTCTAATCCCCTTTACATCATATACACTGCTTGATATTTCTCCCATATTTCCCTACTCCCCCTTTGACATTAATGACAAAGGTGCTCAAAAATGAAACTACAAGTACTTACACATTAAGTACATCTGGGTATGAAATCTTGAGGTTTTGGATCTCTTTCTGCCAAAATGCCTTGAGTGCATCTACTGTTAGGTGATGGGCACATAGTGCATAAGTTAGCTTCTCCATCTTCTCCAATTCTATACAAGGACCTTGATCATATGTCACAATCATGGCATTATGCTCCTTGATATTTTGATTCAACACATCCAATGAGGGTGCAAGTGCATGTCTCAACTAAGTTTGCCTAGCCCTTATTTTAGCTATTTCTTCCTCTTCCTTCTCAATCTTGTCTAACTATCATTGATAGACATTATTACACATGTTCACATCTTGCGATGGAGCTAGCACTGACTTTCTCACAACCGCCATCATGGATTCAACGTCATGAATCTTCTTAGAAATATCTGATGTGAGTTTGTCCTTATCCATACAATCAGCTATTATCTTTCTTCCTTTAGCTACAATCTCCTTCAACATTACTTGACCAACCTTAAGAGAATTAAGGTCAAGTGAAAAATTCTCTATCAGCTCATTCAATCTTTTCTTGAGATATTTGTCTTCTACAACTTTAGATGTTGACTCCTCAAGACTAGAGCAATTTGCTTTGAAGCATGTCAAGATGGTGTTGACATCATCCACTGAATGTACACTAGACACTTTCTTTTCCTCAGGCAGTAGGTTGTTCAGTATGCTTATTGATTCAACAAATAATGGATTTCTCATTACTTGTTTCTCCTTTTCTTTCTCCATTGCTAACACACTAATCTTTATCAAATCTTCTTCTCCCCATGAATCTAGACTTGTTGTGTCAGGGGTCAAACTTGACAACAATGAAATTGAGGGCTTAGAGGTAAGGAGTGTGTTATCCATAACCTAAATCTTTACCTTCACTAGTATTTCAATAGAGGGCTCATTTGTAGGTTCATCTTCCTTTTCTTCTTCCTGTCTAGTCAAGTCTTCAATCTGAACTTCTACTTGCTACATAGGTGAATTATCACCACATAGAATCTCAACCTCTTATGTGCTCAAAAAATCTTCCTCAAACTTATCAAGGTCTTTATCTATTTTTTCCATGATATTTCAACATTATCAATCATGATAGTGTTATCTTTTGTCTCAGGCATGGGTGCAAACTCCATTGCTTCACTAGATGTTGTCACTATGGGTGCAAAATCCTATGGACCTATTATAGGTTCATTGGATATCTTAGCTTATTTTACTTTCCTAGTGGGGACTTGGAATACAAGTGCAGTAGGAGGATACATGTGTCTATCCAAGAACACATTCTCAAATTATTTTTTAGTCTAATTTGCTACCAACTCATAATCCTTTTTCATAAATTGTAGAGTTCTCAATTTAGCTCTTAGGTGCGGCATTACCAAATCCAATAACAATGATTTATCTTCAAATGAATAAACAGGGAGGCTTTCATCCAATATATTTTCTCTTATTCTAAAATCTTCTTCTATAGCGTATCTCTTTAAAGAATCGAGTATATTCCATACTTGATTAGGAATACTATCTTAAGTTCCAAGACTGTCTTCTTGAGCTTAATCATATGCTTTATTATCATACCATGGATCTCTGATTTATCTATCTTACTATATTTATCATAGAACTTAGCTATCTGATCAATTCTACCTTCATCAACTATCCTAGTTCTCAACACTCCAAGATTTGGTCTAATTCCTACCTCAAGAAATGCTTGAGTGTTTTTCCCTTTACTTCTTGTTGTCCTAGAGGATGGGTGGTTGGGGCTGGTCTTCTTCTTCCTCTTAGGCATCTTTCTAGGCTGAGGAGGTGATGTGGACTCCAAATCAATAGTATCTATGGGTGCATGAGTGTTTTCTTCTATCTTTTTCTTCTTCTCCTTGGGATCATCAATCTTCTTTATTTTCACTTCAGAAGAGGGTATGCTCTCAAGATGCATTTCTATCTTGGCTTCCCTTGCCTTATCTAGGTCTTCTTTTGTAACTCCATAGATTTACAGTATGTTAGAGGTGATCCTTGATTCTTTTCTCTTGGTCACAGTATTGTTCAAGATAGAATCTACATGTCTTCTCTTCTCCTCATGAGTACCCCATCTTGGTTCATTGGGATCCTTAGGCATTGATAGTAGGACTTGTGCATAAGCTTCTAGAATATGTTCCTCTACTTCATAACCAAGTGGATGAATCCACTTAGTTCTAGGTTCCTCTGCTTCCATGCAAGTGATATTAGTTTCCACCATGAAACATATACTATCCTTATACTTCTCCATAATACTTTCGGGTATCCTGTACCTTCTTTGCATTTTGATTCTGAAAGTCTTGATTTCCAATTCCATGAAATATTTCAAGGTTCTCTCAGATGTTTCCTTCAATGAAATTTGTGGCATTGTAGGTATGCTCCTATCTAGATAGAGATCTTATACTTTTCCAAAAATATGAAAGTAAATATTGATGATTAGTGACCCAAACCTAAATATAGTACTCTTATCATGTTTGATAGCCATTATGTTATCCATCAACTGTGCATGCAAGATCTCACACAAGTTGAACTCTCCATTTTCCTTTACAATTCTGATGGCTACCTAAATAGTAGCTGCGGACACACCATTAAATATGTTTGCATGCTAGAATTTGTAACCAAGTATCATCACCATGTGTTTGATATCCTTCTCCTCAATTGGCTCTATGGTCATGTTGCGCTTATCACTACGGGACTTATAAGCCTGCTCCACCAATTTCGTTATATCCTTAATAGTAGGAAGAATGGTGCATGTCTTAGATAATCCTGTCATCTCATAGATGAGATCAATAGTTATGTGAATTGGAACTTCTCCTATCCAAACTAGGTCATCATGAATTCTGCTCAGTAGGATCTTAATCCATTCAGATTCATAGAACTCATATGCAGTCACATACTCAATGATTGGGTGATTTTAAAGGTGTGTGAACTCATCCATGAATGTCATGTCTGGTTTCATCATTGTTTCAAGGTGTGGCCTAATCCTATCCAATCCTATAGGTTCCTTTTTGCAAAAAATGTATGCGTGTATCTCTTCTACCTGCATAACTCCCATTAGAGTCCTACAGAATGCTCCTTCTAGGTCATCTAGTACTGACTTGAAAGGATGCTTCTTAAATATGTACCTCTTCCTTTTAGTAACATCAAAAATAACTGAAGTGGCCATTACTTGATCAATCACTCAAATAGGATTCGAAATGGTTTTTGAATCATCGTGAACAAACTAGGGTTCCGCAATAATTTTCACACTTCTTCACTGATAAACCAACTTTAATCTTTCAACACAAATTTATTTGATCTCCTATGCTCTTCAACATCTCAAACTTGAATTAAAATGTGTGGATAAAGGATCTTCGATGACTATAAAAGTAAATTTCTACCATTAATGCTTGTTGTCATAATACAGAATGCAACAATGAATTTCAATCTCTATCTCTACTAACAATCAAGTTGTGTGCTCTTGCATACAGCATCAACTAGTATCCAAACAATCACAACCAAAGGTGCATACTCTGATGGTGAGTATACCATCTGCATAGGGGTCTAGAGCTCATCTAGATCCCTCTATGACCATGAGGGTCATTCATCTAGAAGTAGAAGGTGTGTCCATTATAGATGCATCTACTACATAGTCATCAACATTATCCTTCTTTACTTTTGTCCAAATCATGATTGTACACACTCAAATGGTGCACTTCTCTAAGTCATTATATCCAAGGGAATCCATGAATGGGATACCTTAGAAAGTGACTTAGAGCTCTCTATGCATGGATTTGCAAGATTATTTGAAGTTTGCTCTTAGCTAGAGCTATTAAGCTAATGACCTTGCTAGTCAACCACATAATCAGAGATTCAAATGAAGACAAGGGCAAGAATGCTAATATCTCCAAGAATCACTATGAAATGCAAATGCAAGCTAGATTAAGATGAATATGCAAACTAGAAATGAGAGTTGCAAGCTAAGCTATGGAAATAAAAGTACAAGCTATGCTATGAAAAGGAAAGTACAAGTATTACCAAGCCTTCCTAGTGAAACTAGACGAGTTACTCTAAAGCTTGAAAGGAAATCTAAACTATGAAACCATAAACATGAAGCTACTATGCATGAATGAAACTAAGAATGAAATGTAGATGCAAAAGCCAAGAATGCTCCAAATCTTCAAAAGCTCCAAAGTGACCTAGAAAACTTGCAGCATAACATTAGCATAAATGATTGATATGTAAATGAGGAAGAGAGTTCTTCTTTTATAGAAAATGAGAAAGAATGGACCATGGAGATTAAGATGCAAAAGATTTAATCAAGGGTGGAGCTTGAAAGAGGAGCAATCCATGTGCACAAATATCCTCCAATGAGAAAATAAGAGTTGACTTTTCTGTCCATATGAGACAAAAAGTGCTTTTTCTTCTTTTTATAAAATAGGAATAATATTTTATTTTTGCAACTTAGGATAAGAGGAAAAGTGGGAGCTTTTTATTTATTAAAAGGAGAGGAAATATTCCTTTTAAATAAATAAAGACTTTAGGATAAAATGGTTAGCCCAAGGAAAATAATCAAAAATCATAAAATAGGACTTGATCAAGGAAATTGATATAATTGATAAAATGTTGATTTTTTAAAATATTGATTCAGGGATTTGATAAATTGCTAAATGGGGGCCCAGATTCTAGGTGACCATTTTAGGGTGCATACATTTTCCCCTCTTTGACTAATGTGAGATCGATTTGGGATCAAATGCAGTCATAGAATAGAATTGAAATGTGAGATCGATTTGGGAACACAAAACAATCTAGACATGTGTTCGATGGATGGGAACATATTAGGACAAGAATAAGCAAAATCTAAAAGAAAAGATCAACACCATTGCTATTAAGTGATAATCAAGTGTAAAAATAGGAGATAAGAATCTAAAGACAAAACCATCACCATTGTTGTTAAGTGATAATCAAGTCTCAAAATAAAAATCTCAAGCTAAGATGAATGATAAGCTGAATCAAAGATTAAAGTTGACAGGTACTGCCCCCTCAGAATCAAAATTGAAATCAAGTAGAGGGGAAGCAGTAAACTGATAAACTTGATCAAAGCACTAGAAATCATGATCAAAGATGAAGAGTGATAGGATAACCATTAAGCAGTGCAGACATGCCCTAGTTTGATTGAAAAAGATGAAGTCAAACCTTAGAGAGATGAAGAAAGTGAAAATGAATGATAGACTAGGAGTTTGGAAGAGATGGGGATGAAGAAATGAAGGTGTCCCAACAAAGATCAAAGGATCAGGGCTCAAATGGTCAGCCAATTGCGCAGAAGAGGGTGAAAGTTTTGAAATGCAATTTTGACTATCAAGATTAACTTAGATTTCAATTTCAAGTTTGAAAATGGATCCAGGATGTCAAAATTATCTAGGGGTGCAATTTTCACATAATTCTGAGGTGTTTTGAAAATTAGGTCAAAAAGTCAAAATGCTCGGAATAGAAAAGGATGTGATGGGAAAGACAAGAAGCAAAAGACATGATCAAGAAGAAGTGAAAGGTGATCACAGTTGACCAATAGGTGCACAAAAGATTAAAGGAGAGCTCTCTCCATATGCAATATGCAAAACTAAACTAATATGAACCTAAAAATGCAAACTACTATGAAAGTGGTTGACTTGCAAGGTCACAACGCCAATAGCCATCTAATAATCATCATCAAGCTTTATTGGTAGCATCACAAGATCATACAATACACACTAGTATGACTATGGGTATATGAATATGATCTATCTCAGATAGGAATGTGGGAATCCCACCTAGGCACCAAAGACATGTAGGTCAAGATGACTAGTGCAATGAGATTACCTAAATTTGATATGTCAAGATTATGCTGGTATCAAGACATAAGAGGGTCAAGATTGTTATAAGCATGCACTCGCATAAATAGTCAAGGATAATACCTTGTAGATCCTATTGTCAAGTGGAACAAGCATGAATGCTAATGACAATTAGGACAAACAAAATATACCCACAAGCAGAAAAAGCAATAAAACATGTCCTCATGCCCTCAGTCTTCTAGCTATGCATCATTGAAAACTATCATAAGGAGAGAACACTGATCAAAGAAATCATCATAGATAGCACACAAAGAAAACAAAGTCAAACAAGTCTCAGTGAGTCAAGTGTTTAAGTGCATGTGTGTAGGTCATTGAATCAATCTTTGAGTATCACATTGGCTAGTGGAAATATCACAACATTCTAGACTGCAGGTAGGATATCTGATAAGTGTTGAGAAACACTTGATGCTAGGGTAGTGTTGAAAAACACAATTGGAGTGGTGTTGAAAAACATCATTCACAAGATGTCCTAAAGACCAATGCATCCTAGAGACCAAAGCTAACACAGTTATGCCCCCTAGACCAAGACAAAGACCAATTCCAAACCAAGGCAACAAGGTCAAGACATCATGGAAAGAGGCTAAGTGTCGAGAGTGCATGCAAAAAGACAAGGGTGCAAAGCCCTCAAGTAGTGCCTGTTTCCAGGTTTTCATCATTTGGAGATTTTTGGTTTTTTAATTTTTTTGTATTGTTGCTACCAAGGTGTTTGTTTCCAGGTTTTCACCAAGGCACTTTTTCTATTTTTTTGAATTTTTTGCATTTTTTAATTTTTTTTTGTATTTTTTCTACCAAGGTGCCTGTTTCTAGGTTTTCACCAAGGCACTTTTTCTATTTTTTTTTACTTTTTTGTATTTTTTTATTTTTTTGTATTTTTTTTAGGACTTTTTATGCTTTTTAGGATTTTTTTCAGCATCATATATGAATTTTTTTGGAATTTTTTCAAGATCATAAAATATGTGCAAAGGATGCCCCCAGACAAAATAGGCATCATGGATAGAACTTCTTGAGGTGCAAAACATTGATAGGGTCAGGGAGCTGTTCCCCCTCTAGATTAGATAATAAATAAGCACCTGTACCAAAAGCTACAGTAATAATGTATGGTCCAAGCCAATTAGGTTCAAACTTCCCTTTTTGTTCTCTATTTTCTTGGTTCTTAGGGTTTTCTCATAAGACAAGATCCCCCACTTGAAATTCTCTAGGGTGAACCTTCTTGTTGAATGCTTTGGACATACGCTTTTGGTAAACTCTCATGTGATCAAAAGATGCTTTTTACTTTTCATCTAGAAGTTCTAGTTCCTGCAACCTCATGGTGCAGTAGTCTTAATCTATCACTAAACCTTTGAGAGAGACACTAAGTGAAGGGATCTCTACCTCTAAAGGTAACACTGCTTTAGCACCATAAGTGAGGGCAAAAGGTGTAGCCCCTATTGGAGTACGAATACTCATTTTGTAGGCCCACAAGGCCGGATTTATCTATAGGTGCCAATCCCTACCATTCTTGTGAACTGTTCTATGGAGGATTTTGAGAATGGTCTTATTTGAAGCCTCTACTTGTCCATATCCTAGTGGGAAGTAAATGGAGGACCAATGTTGTTTTATCTTGAATTTCTTACAGAAATGTTTAAGGTCCTTATTTTTAAATTGACCCCCATTATCAGTGATTATCTCAGAGGGCACTCCATACCGACAAATGATAAGATTCAAAATAAACAAAGAAACTATCTTGCCTAAGGCAATAGAAAGTGGGACAACTTCTACCCATTTGGTAAAATAATTAGTAGTAGTAATAATGAATTTGTGTCCACTTGATGAGTTGGGATGAATCTACCCAACAAGGTCAAAGGCCCAGCGCTGAAATGGCCAATGAGAAATAGAAGGAAAAAGCTCCCTGCCTAGAGCATGTATTAGGTTTCCATGTTTCTGACACTTTTCACAAGATTTAGCAAAAGCTACTGCATCTATCTGCATGGTAGGGCAATAGTACCCCACCCTAAGCAACCATCGGGCCATGGCAAGACCATTAGAATGTCCTACAAAAATGCCCTCGTGAATGTCAACTAACGCTTGGTTGGACTCATCCTTTTCTAAACACCTAAGAAGTGTCCCATCTAAACCCCTCCTATACAAATCACCAGAGATGAGGGTATGGCGAGAGACATTATGAACAAGGTTTCTTCTTTCAGAATGATTAAAGGTTTCAAGAATAGTACCATCACATAGATATGAATAAATGGCACCATAGCAAGATGATTCATGGCTAACCAAGGTACAAATGACATGGCTTTCTGAGGAGTCAAAAATAGGGTAATGTAGCTCTTCCACCAGGAATTCAAATATGGACTCATGTTGTTCTAGCTAAAGAAGTGAAGCTAATGTAGCCATAGCATCAGCTGCTTTATTTTCTACTCTAGGGATTTGTTTAAATGTAACAAAGGTAAAGTATTGGCACAATGAATCAATCATCTTTTTATAGGGTATCAGTTTGTCATCCTTTGTTTGATATTCTTCATTAACTTGGTTGATAATCAATTGTGAATCCCCATAAATGTGCAGCTCTATAATTCCCCATTCTATAGCCATTTTCAATCCATTTGTCAAGGCTTCATACTCAGAAATGTTGTTTTTGGATGGGAACAATAACTTATAGGACTTAAGAATAGTATATCCATGAGGAGAGACAAACAACACTCCAGCACCATAACCATTTTTCATGAAAGAATCATCAAAGAAAATCTTCTAGGTTCTTGTAGTTATATACATGATGTGCTCGTCTGGAAATTCAACTTGAGTGGGTACTTTGTTTGGAATTGGAAAATCAGCCAATTGGTCTGCAATGGCTTGTCCTTTTATAGCCTTACACTCAACATAATCTTTGTCAAATTCTAAAAGAATCATCATCCATTTAGCAAGTCTACTCATGAGAGTAGCCTTACCGAGAAAGTATTTTAGAGGATCAATTTTTGCAATGAGGTGTATTGTATGTGTAAGCATGTAATGTCACAACTTTGGGAAGCAAACACCACCTCTAGGGAAGATTTTTCAATACTAGTGTAGTTGATCTCATATGAAACAAGTGTTCGGTTGATGTAATATATGGCTCTTTCTTATCCAGTATCATCAAGTTGAGCCAATAATTCCCCCAGGGAAGATTTTGTTGCTGAGACATATAATATAAGTGGTTTTCCTAGGATAGGAGGCATTAAGATTGGAGGATTAGCCAAGTACTATTTGATTTGATCCAAGCTTTTCTGACATTCCTCATTCCAGACACATTTAACCCCTTTATGCAAAGTCTTATTAAAGGGTTGAGCTCTATCAGCTAGATGTGAAATAAACCTCCTTATAGACTAAAGACATCCTTGAAGACTCCTCATTTGACTGATGTTTTTAGGAGGTGGCATATCCATTATTGCTTGAACTTTTTCTGGATCCACCTCTATTCCTTTAACTAAAATGATAAATCCTAAGATTTTTCCAAAGGTAACTCCAAATGCACACTTTTTTGGATTCAATCTGAGTTGAAACTATTCCATACAATCTATAATTACTTCCAAATTGCCAAGGTGTGTATCCCTTTTCTTGGATTTTTCCAAGGGTCATCCACATAGTCTTCCATATTCTTATGCATCATGTCATGGAAAATAGTAGTGGTAGCTCTTTGATATGTAGCTCCAGCATTTTTTAATCCAAATGGCATGACGTTCCAACAATAGGTTCCTCATGCACAAGTGAATGTAGTTTTCTCTTGGTCTTCAGGGGCTATTTTGATTTGATTATACCCAGAAAAGCCATCCATCAAAGAGTAGATCTCATAGCCCGCAGTCATGTCCACTATCATGTCTATGTTAGCGAGTGGAAAATCATCCTTTGGGCATGCTTTATTAAGATCTCTAAAGTCTGTGCAGACATGAATGGACTTGTCATGTTTTGAAACTGGTACAATATTGGATATCCATTTGGCATAATCAATAGCTCTGATAAATCCTGCACTAAGGAGCTTTTCTAATTTAGCTTTGACAAGGAGAGCTATGTGAGGATGCATTTTCCTCAATTTCTATTTTACTGGTTTGATTCTTGGAGCTATGGACAAATGATTCATAATGATACTAGTGTCCAATCCTGGCATGTCAGAATAGTTCCAAGAAAAATTGATTTTCTTTCTTTGTAGGAATTTGGTATATGCCTCTTTTTCTTGTGTTGATAGAGACTAGGTTAAATGCACAATTTATGGAGCCTCTAGTGTATTAAAATTGACTGGATGTGTAGGCTCAACAAGCACTAAAGACCTATCCTAAAAATAGCTTGGAAGATTATCAAGTACCTCATCCTTAGGTGCCTCAGAGAGGTTTTCACCTTCAGATACATCTTTTATTTTTATTTTTTTCAATTCTGACACCACCACATAGTGGTTTCACCATCAGAACTCCTATTTTTTATTTCTTTTCTTTTTATTTTTTGACTAAGGTAGTTGATATCTGGCTCTATCATACTTGTAGTTGGTTCATTGGTGGAAGAGACTACATGTTCAAGGGAATTCATGTAGCATGCTATTTCATAGTCATTTTGGAATGTTAGGAGCTGAGGCTCTTGATAGCGCTGAGACCAATCAATTAAGTGAGGATTGGCAAGGGTTAGGTTGATGACTAGTTCAATATTGTGTATGTGAATGGTATCATCTATGGTGATTGTAGATTTAGGATCCATCAAGTATCCCTCTAAGGTACCCAAATCAGGACTTATCCTACTAAGCGAAGCATCGTCCACTAAGGTGACTTGTGGATTCCAATCCTCTAGTCCTACACTAGACTCATTAGCTACCTCAGATTGGGAACTATATTTATGCACAATAGCAATGTCCATGTCAATTGTAGAACAATCAGAAAGAGTCTCCTACTCATAATCATGTGAGTCTGTATTTGAATCCCAACTAGGATGGTTACACCAACCATATTTTTTAGGTCTTGAAGTAGAAGTGTTGATGTCACCAAGGGTAAAACCCTCTTGAATTCCATTTGTGTGTTGAATAGGATCCTCAGCATGATCCTCAATAGTGGATTGTTCTTGTTCTAGCTCTGAAATTGTTGGATTATCAACTGTAGTATCTAAATCTCCCCAAAGGAGATTGGTGGAAGGGACCCAATCTTCACACCTATCTTGCTGATTTTTCACATTGGTTATGTATTCATTATCACTATCCGTCACAGCTAGGATAGGGGTAACTTTCTTATTCTGACTTTCAAAACCTAAGGCAACTATTGTCTTAGATCTGCGCCCAAAAAGAGCATGATTTAGCGGTTCAGCCTTAGCATCTAGTCTATGACTGAGAGGACCATGGCTTGGGTAACCCATACTTTTGACCAAAGTATATCCTCTCCCATAAGTCTTAGGAGATGGAGAAAAAATTTCATTGTGCTTGTATTTTTCCTCTTTGTAAATCCAGTCTCTAACAGCTACTTCCTCTTTTTCATCCTGAATGGGTATTGAAGACTCTACAAATGTATCAAACAGAGTCATTGCTGAGGATGAGGGATGCATTTCCTATGAAGGTTTACCATAGGACCTAGGTGAGAATGGCAGCTTCATGAAGGAGTCAATGTGATAACCACCCATACCAAGGTCTATGGTTTTGAACTTATTCTAACATTGTGCCAAAGTTGCATCAAAATTTTCTGCTTCTCGATTAAGAGGAACATGGGTCCCTACTGAAATTGCATTAACAGATAATGTCCTATCCCTGGGTATAAAAAATACTACTGCATGTCATGGATCCATGGTCTACCAAGTAGAATATTATAGGCTAAAGGACCAGCATCAACAATCTAGAACAAGATGTCCTTTTCAATGGGGCCAATCCTGACAGGAAGGAGGACCAAGCCTTTAGAGCTTCTCTCTACCTCATCATAAGCTTTGATGGTTATTTTCTTGTGAGTATCAATAACTTTCTCTGAGTAACCCAGTATTTTCAACAAACTCAAGGAACAAATATTGAGCCTAGCACCCCCATCAATCAACACACACCTAACATAGGTCTTGTGAATCATGACTTCAATGTGAAGGGAAAGATTATGCAGATGGCTCAAGGCTTTGTCATCTTCTTCTGAGAATGTGAGGTAATATGGGCTGGCAAGGTGATTTACCATGTTTTGGAATTGATCAATGTCTATGTTGTTAGGGACATTGGTTGTACGCAAAGCATCTTCAAGGACACACTTATGTCTTGGAGACAACTATAGGAGCTCAAAAATTGAGATTTGAGTTGGTGTTCTTTGTAACTGATCAACAATATTGTAGCTCATTGCTGGATTAATCACTGACTTGGTGGTGACATTCTTGGATGTCACTTGCTTTGGTTTGCTAGATTGGTTAGAATTAGGACCTCTAATGACCATAGGACCTTGACCTTGGCTTCTAGTGACAACATTAAGAGCTTGAGATGACCTTCAAAAGTGAGGACCTCTAAGCACCACCATGGGTTCATTATCAAATATAGGAGAGTCCACATCATGACTATAAGAATCTTTGTTTCACATCATGTTGACATTTTCATCCACGGCTTCAAGCATATTGATAACATTCTCTGCAGATGTATAGGTTTAGTTGATTGTAGCTTTTCCATCTTTGGGTTTAGAGGTTTCCCCCTTATCATATTTAGGCAAAGGTTCCTTAAACACTTTATGATCTGCATTGGTTTTCAACCCATCAATCTCAAGCTTGCCATTTTCAATAAGATCTTGAATGAGATGTTTAAGTTTCCAGCAATTTTCTATGTCATGTCCAATGCCATTATGAAATATGTAGTAAGCTTTTTCATTCCACCAATATGGCTTAATGTCAGGTATGTGAAATTTTTCTGGATCTTGTGGTTGTGCAAGATTGTTATCAATAAGAATTTTGAAAACATCCTCATAAGAATCCCCAAGCTTAGAGAACTATCGCTTCTCCTTTTTGGGTCTTTCTTGATATCTTTGTTTATGCTCTTGTTGGTTAGAGGATGTGTTAAGCTTCATAGCTTGAACTGCACTAGATAGATGAAGGACACCTTGATCCTTTGGTTGGTTAAAGTCAATAGCTCTGTCATTGACTACTTGCATATTTTTATTCCAGTGTGAGTTCTTTCCTTTGTCCTTATGATTGTTGTTATTGTTTTGACTATTGTTGTTATTATGTTGTTTAGTCAAAATACCTTGCTCTTTTAAGACATCATCTATTCTACATGCAGTTTCAACCATGGTGTCGAATGAATCAAAGACCATCTTCCAAACCTCATACCGCATCTCAGGTATTAAATTTCTTATAATGATATCAATTCTCTCTTGTTCAGGAATCATCCTAGAATATTGGGAGCATAATCATCTCCACCTTTGTAAAAATGTAACAAAGGATTCCCCTTGATTCTATTTTAAATTGCACAAATCAAGCATGGTGACTGATCTTGATAAGTTGTAGGCAAAATGTTGCACAAATATGTGGACCAATTCTTTAAAAATTTGACGGGAGGGGTTATGTTGGTAAACCACTCCATAGCTTGACCTTTTAGACTCCTTGTAAATAATCTCATTAGATAGGAATCTTCATGCTGAAATTCAAAACTCATGGTATAAAACTGACACACATGATCATGTGGGTCACCATTACCATTATATTTGTCATATTGGGGGAATCCAATTTTCCTAGGAAAATCCATCATGCTCACACTCTTATCAAAAGGATTAGGAAAAATAGAATCAAGGTTGAATGAACTCTTGGGAGCCATCATCTTCTCCATTATCTTCTTGATTTTCTTAATCTCCTCTTCTTGTGAGGGACTCTATTTATTTATTTTCCTATCCACATCAAAGTTATAAGGGACCCTCGCACCCTTGTTCATTAGGCTCTCTAGGAACTTATCTTTATTTTTCTCAACATATTTCTCCACATATTGTTGCAAAAGTGGTTCTTGTTGCATTCTCATAAAGTCTTGAGCTTCATAATTTGCACTAGTTCCTCCATGTTGAGAGCCATGATGAACTTGTTGGGAGGGTTTTCTTGAGTTCCTAGGAGGCGTCTGTCTCCTATAGTGAGCATGTTGTAAAGTCCTTCCTCTAGGACTAGGAGATCTTGATGGTGACCTTGAATATTTTCTACTTCATGGGTTTCCCAAGGGAGTAGATGGTGGGGGATTGGTCCCACTGTTGGTACCCCTATTGTTGAATTGTGCATTAAGTTCATAATTACTCAAATAATCCCAATGGCTATAACCTAGCAAGTTACAAACTACTAAGGTATTAAGGTTAAGACCTTCTTCTCTTTGAGTAATATATACTCAGGCGGGTGTACCTCTATCAATTCAATGTTCAACTGAGCTCTGAATTGAGAACTTGATCCTTCACTCCTTTATTACTGCCTTCAAAATCCAACTCAATAAGTTGCTAAAACTCTGAGTATAACCCAAATTATCCTGATACACAACATCATGATATAGATTATAAAAACAGCAACACGACACAATGGCTTAAGGATATTCATCCTTCTTCCTTTTAGATTTAAACTCAGGGAAGGGTTAACCTCATTTATTGCTTCTTCAAAGCATTGAAATACATATTTATGAACTTGTCATAATATGACTCAAGTCTAGAAATTATGCATATAAAGTAAAATTTCAATCAATTATATCTTGGATGGTAAACCAATGTAAATGGATCTAAAACCAGTCCCTTATCCGTTGGGCATCAGAGTCGAACTCTACCTTCACATATATCTATTAAAATGAATACAATGAAACTCAAATGACATGCCTAACATATCATTGTTTCCATTCCTACACCTGTCATCAAATCCACATATAGATATTTAATTCCCAGAGACCTCCCCTAAGATTTTACTCTTTCCTTGAAAGAAACTTAAGCTCAACCCCTACATTCACCTTGTGAAAGATGTACTTAAACTGTCTTACAATCTAAATACATAAAGAAACTAAAACACTCCACATGTAAAGACAATCAAATGATAGTAACAAAACTCCAGTGTATTTGTATTAATTGATCAAATGCATTCGTACAGTCTTCCTTGATTTCAAGAAAATAAGGTTCTATATTCCGGAGCTCTCCTTTACAAAAACATTTTCCAACCTCTATCTTCAATAGAAACTGACTATTTATACTAATCAACCATCCTGGAATCCTCGAAAGGATGTAACAAGCTTCGGATGGCTGATAGAAATTTGCACTAGAAAACAAAAGAAAATACAAACAGAAAGATATTTAAGAAAGACAGCAAGGCATATTTTTTCAATTCTAGACAACTTCCGCAGCTGGCACCTTTGTTTGTAGATATTTTCAAAGCAGTTACCAAGTTTGTTATATGAATGATGACCACCATTACAAGCTAATTTACATCATTCTCTATTTGAACACGCTCTCCCTCAAATTTTGGATCAGGTGCCAAGTGCAATCTATTCTTCTTCCTCCTCTGTCAGCTGGATAACCGGTTTTTTCTTCTTCTTTGTTATTAGCTTTTCCCAAGCTGCCACATCATCATCAGATGGCCAGTCGTAACTCTACAGCTCCTGTAATAAGTTGACTTGCCGTTCCCATGTAGAATTAGTCACATTTTTAACTTCTGCTATAAACTTAATACAGTCACTTTCAACTTTGAATAAATTATCAATTATATTGTTAGTTCTTTCAACATCCAAAGCCTTATTATCTTTTAGGAAGGCATCTTGCTTGATTACCAACTGACCCATTGACAACTTCCAATCTTCCAGCTTGATCAAATTTCCATTGTCATCATATACCGGGGGCAAATACTTGCTGTAATCTTTATCAAACATGGCTAACCTAGCCTTTATTTGGTTTGGCTTTCCTTTGAAAAACTTTGACGCAGCACTTATTAGGCCAATCCTTTCAAATACATCAGTTACTACTTTTGGGATATCAGGCCTGTGTTCTTGTAAACTGTCAAGTTTATCAAACAACAAATTCCTCCCAGACCAAATACTATAGAGTGGCTCCAAGGTGGCTAAATAGTCATTCACCTTTTGATTGGTCTGATGTAATAGGCTGACTAATTTATGAACTGCATCCATCTTGTCCCTTATTTTGTCTTGCCTGTACTGCACTATTTTGGCTATAGTGTCCAGGGATGCATCCAATTTCACCTTTTCCAAGTCTTCAGCAGGTCCCTTAGGTGCTTCCAAATTTATCTGAATAGGTACCTCAACTTGCAAAGGAGGAGGAGGAATTATTTTTGAGGCTTCTTCAAGTTTGACCTTTATTTCTACCAGCTCATCTTCCAATTGTTTGATCTTCATCATTTTCAAATCTCTGTCCTTGGCTACCATGCTTGAACTTTCAAAATATTTGGCATATCTTTCTGACAGCTGAGCTGTCTTGGCTTCATTCAGATTAGCCCAATGAGTTACTGCCTTGGAGACTTCAAGGTCTGTTGTATTTTGTACAGTCCATATAATCTTATTCCCCTCCATCTTATCCTCTATACTCAATAGAGATGGCTTTTGGGTTTTGGGGGCCATAGACCACATTGCAACACCTTGGGACTTAGGGTCATAGCCACTTCCTCTTATCATGTCACCAATGTGAACCTCATATGATAGGCTACCCTCTGGTTGTTTTCTCAATTGATCAATGAGGAATGCAGAAGTCAGATCCCATCCTGGGGTTAACAACATTCCACTTGATTTAACCAATTCTCTGGCTTCATCCACTGTTATAGGATCCAGGCTAGGATCATATGAAGCAAGAGCTCTCAAAGTTTCTTCACTTAGCTCCATACCTTCAGGCAGAGCTTTCTTTACTTCTTGCTGCTTGTTCCAAATGAGAAAACTCTTGAACTCATCAGTCTTAATGAATTGATCATCCCTCAAGAATTCCTCCTGATAGACCTCTCTGATATCCTTCTCCAACCACAAGGACTTTTCTCTGCTTTCTTGCTCAATGGCTATTTTCTTGCCTGCTCTTATTGCTTTCCTCAATTGATGATGATATGGCCTATCACCTGGTACAAGAGTAGACGCTCTGTCAATTTCCCTTCTTTGTTTCTCATGCCTTGAAGGTTCTCCTTCCTCAAGCCTCTGTTTCTTCAATGGTGGCTCTGAGATGTCCTTTATTTCTGGTTGATCTTGAGTGAGATCAACAACTGGTGGTCCCTCAACCTGTGGAGGACTATCTTCTTCTTGTGACTCATCAGTAAATTCTTCCTCATCAGAAGATGAATAATCTTTCTTTTTCTTCTTCTCTGGCTTATTCTGATCAATCAGGCTTTCCAATTGATTCGCCAAGGTATCATATTTTTCAATCATCCCATCAATCTTCTTCAAATAAGGAAGATCGAGGAAAAAACCTTCAAAAGGAATCTGAGATGCTTTCAATTGGTTGGACAAATGTACTAAATCAAAGAATTTGTACCATCTCCTCTTAACCTCATCTTCATCTAAAATGTTTCTAATCAAATCTTCTTCATCTAAACCCTCATGCTCCTTGATCACACCAATGTTTGGGATGTAAGTCATCTTGGCAATCTTGATGAAACCCTCAGGATCTATGTGCCTACAAGCACCAGTAACCATTTTGAATTGTTGTAGTCATGCACTAATCTAAGGAAAAGCCCTCTTTCCTATCAGGAAGTCACCTACCCTGAACTACCTGGGTGTGAACGTACCCTTTTTGTGAGGGGCCAGAAGCTCTTTATCTGTACACATCAATTGCCAAACAAATTCCAAACAAGCCACTCTTGGAGGCACATACTTTGGTAACAAATGTGGGGGTTGGAGACAACCATAAACTCTGATAATTGTGGAATTATCTCCTAAGTAGAAGTCACCCCAATTATGATTTCCATCCCACTTATCCACATACTGCAGTGGTCTTAAAAGCCTAAGGACTCTAGGAGATAGCCTGGTGACATTTATGCCTAGCATCTTGATAATTGGAAAGACAATGAAATTCTGAAAAACACAAAAATTTGCTTCATTGGAGGTAGAATTCCATATCCTCACCCACAACTGCACTGGATTGTGCTGATCCTTGAAAGTGAACCTTGGTTTTAACATGTTTACATCAAAACTGTTGATGTTGAAAAATAGAATCAAATGCATTAATAAAGAATAATGCATGAACTCAATAGGACTTTTACTTTCTTTGACAGACATCAGCCCTTGATGCATCCTATCAATCACATACTGAATGTAATCATAATCAGTGTTTACCAAGGGATTTTGAATATCCAAGATAATCATCAGCAAGTCAGCTGGTAAAAATTCTGCATTCCCATGAATTCCCAAAACTCTACATAACGCATAGCAAGTATATCTCATATAATGATGGAGGGATTTGAACTGGTATGGGGCATTCATGTTAGCAGGAAGGGGGGCTATATATTTATCCTGTTTTGGCATATGTTTTACCAACTAGTCTTTTACTGACCCTATATTGCTTCTGTATCTTGCCTTTTCTTTGTTCAAATCAATCTCAGTTGAAAAGGATGTGTATAGACCAAAACCTTTCATAAAAGATCCCCTATCAAGAGTAACTAAGGGTGATTGGTCTTCTTTTCTAATTGTCCTTGAGATAGGGTTATAACTTTTTGCTAGGGCAACAATTAAATCAACATCTAGGAAAACATCAGGGACAACCATTTTTCCCAATCCTAACACCCAACCATTACAGACAGGAACATGCTTATTTTTATTGCCGTAAAAGAAGTTAAAAATAGTGTAACCTGAGAATTCTAGAGTGATTGGGTCTCTACACCATTCCAAAAGATCTTCAAACACATCATCAATAGCCCTCTTATTCTGACTAGAGCCCGGCAACAGTTTCAGGAATTGATCTGAAAAATTTGGCTTATTCCTGTCCTCACCAGTTTTGGACTTGGCTTCACTACTAGAAGACGCTGCACTCTTCTCAAGTTGACTCATCCTTGCTATAGAAACACCTTCAATTCTCTGTATCTCAAATGCTTTATGCTTGGAAATGCTCTAAACAAATAGAAACTCTAAGACTGAACAAATAAACAATGAGCTTCAACTTATTTATCGATATGAATCCAAGGTGTGCAACTACCATAGTTAATGCAAATCTCCTTAATTGATCCCATATTCAATTTTATGTACCCTCAGATTTCAAATTTGGAGCTCGCCATGTCTGGATGTTGACAGATAGATTAAACTACTTGAAAACAAGGTGAAGAGGTAATGATCATGATTCTGTACTTTAAAACTGTTTGCGTCATGCAATCTTTCCTCTTGAAGCTAATTTGATGGCTTACTGGTTTCATGTCCAGATCAACAAAGTACTTTATCTATGTGGCAACGGTCCCTTTTCTTTTCCCTTTATGACCTTTTCCATCTGAGCCCATTTAGTGAACCAGCGACTATTGGCTTCTCTTAGTCGCTGAATATAATGCTAACCCTAGCTAGCAACCGGAGAACTAGCGACCACTGGCTTTGCGAGTTCTCTGAATCCCTGTTTAATCCTGGTTCAAATTTGGAGAACTAGCGACTACTAGCTTTGTGGGTTCTCGAAATCCTATCCTTAACCACCCATGCATTTCACGAATCAGCGAACAAAGGGCTCCCACTTAAACAGTTAACTGCAATTACCATTTGGCGAACTAGCGAACAAAGCCACCTCCCATTCTCTTAATATTATGACTGATAGTCAATTTTCTTGGAGATCTAGCGAACAAAGGGTTCACGCATTCGCTTAAAAATTTACTTAACCGCTTGACTGTCTGGAGAACTAGCGAACCCCTTTAATCTCTGATTCGCTGAATCTTTCCTTAATCATCACTTTACACTAGGATTCCAGATTGACCGTTGATCTTCATCAATCGATGGCTATCGCTAGTTCTCTGAATAACAAAACCCTTAACCATTTAATTCTGAGAATCAGCGAATAAAGAGCATTCGCTAGTTCTCCAAATACTCCATATCATTGAAAATTTCATTTTGAGAATAAGCGACTGAGACCTTAAAACTTATCATCCATTGATTCGCTTATTCACCAGATTGTTTTAACCTTTATCCTTTTATTAAGAGAACTGGCGACCACTAGCTTCGCTGAATCGCTAAATTGTTTAGCATGTCACCAACTTACTCTGAGAATAAGCGAATGTGAGAAAACTTATCTCCACTGAAATCTTTTGGGCAAACCATCAGAATCGCCAAATTTAGAGGATAGCACTATAAGTATTTAGTCGCTCATTCGCCAGATCAAATATGCAGGACCCACAGATATTTTGAGATTAAAACAAGGCTGTTGATCATGAAAACAATCCACGGTATTCGCTAATTCTCTAGTTGACACTACCCTTGACCACCAGATTCTGAGAATAAGCGAACAAAGTGTTCGCTGAATCGCTAGATTGTTTCACAAGACCGCCAAAGATTGCGAGAACTGGAGATAACCCTCATTCGCTAGTTCTCAAAAAGGAAAATGAAACCGTCGAAGCACTTGGAGACTTGGCAAACAAAGTAATCCAAAAGCATGGCTTTAATGCATTCGCCAATTTGCTGGATGTTTGGAATAACCGCTGGAAGATCTAGAGAACTGGCGACTGATATTAATAGTGAACATGAATTTGACTCATTCGCTAAATCGCCAGATTGTTTTGAAATTTGATAAGACACTTCCCGATTCGGTGAACACTTGGGGCAAATAAGCACATGCACAAATAGCAACTTAAGTGACTTAAAGGTAACCAAGAAAAAGAAACAAGAGGGCCACATGAAGTTTAGAAATGAATTGGAAACATTTTGAAAGACAAGACCTAGGGTAAGGGTTTTCTTGAACATGTCAAAAACCATTTTCATGACACTTTACAAACCCTAGTCTAGGGATAACACTCGCATGGAGACTTAAACTAGGAATTGGACACGAACCTCGAAAAAATTTTAGGATACCCAACAGTGGCTCTATCTGAGGATGCTTGATTGTAAGATCATAGCAAGAAACCATGAATCTCTGGGAGGCAGACCACAAAACCTGAACCTAAAACAAGAAGCAAACACACCTATACATATAATACAAGCCTACTGTGCATGGAAAAAGAACTTTCAACTGAAGAAAAATTTCAAAAATTGTCCATGCACTGGCAATTCTTGCTCTTCACCATCCATACCTTGCAAAAAATAAGAATCTTTGCCATGAATCTGACAAACAATGAAGGGACCCATCCATAAGGACTCAAATTTTTTATGCTTCCCTTTGTCTTCATATCTAGCATTCTACTGAAGAACCATGTCACGAAATTTTCTCACAGTAGCCCTTTTATCAAAAAGATATTTCATTTTTTGCTACAATTTTATGTTATTTTTCTGCCCTTCCCTTCTTATCTCATCCAACTCAATCAGCTGAACCATCCTATCTTGCAGTGGGTTACTAATTTCAATATCTTCCTCTTGCATAAACTTGTAGATGGGAAGGAGATTATTAATTGGCAATCTTGTCTTTGCACCATATACCATTTCAAAGGGGGACTTCCCTATGGCTTTTTTCTCAGAAATTCTATCAGCCCATAGTGCTAACTTTAACTTCTCATGCCAACTTCTTTTATTCTTTTCCAAGGTCTTCTTCAAGATTTGCAAAATGCTCTTATTGCTAGACTCAGCTTGTCCCTTGGCCTGTGGGTGATATGGGCTTGAATAAGACAAGATAACTCCCATTTCATCACAAAAATTAGTAATTTCTTGAGACCTAAAACTCATTGCATTGTCTACAACCAATTTAATTGGGACACCAAATCTTGTGATTATGTTGTTCATCAGGAAATCAATTACCATAGCACTTGTTGCTCCTCTAGTGGGAATAGCTTCTATCCACTTGGTAAAGTAATCAGTAGCCACCAAAATGTGACTATGTCTTCCACTGGACTTTTTAGAGAACTCTCCAATAAAATCCATACCCCACATTGCAAAAGGGGCTTCTGCAACAACTGGATTTAATAACAATGCACCTAAAAATTTTAGTTTCTTTGAGAACCTTTGACAGGGTTCACACTTTCTAACATAAGAGTGAGTGTCTTTAAACAATACAGGCCAATAATATCCTACCCTCAAAATTTTATGAGCTATTGACTGAGCAGAATAATGCCCTCCACACATTCCAGAATGCATTTCTTTTAGCACCTTCTCTGATTGGTGTTCATCCAAACAAAAGAGTAAAATGCCATCATTGTCTTTCCAGTACAAATCACCTTGAATGAGGACATATCTTTGAGCCTGTAATCTCAAGCTTCTTCTCTGATTATCATTCAATTCAGGTGGACATTTAGCATTTTTAATAAAATAAACAACATCCTTGTACCAGGGTTGCATCTCAATACTAGTAACTGTATCAACATTAGCAGCAACATTGTTTATCTGGATGAGGTCCATGTTTTCCTTAGTCATTAACTTGGCAAGTCCCAATCCTCTTACCAATTTGGTAATATGAATCTCAAGGTCAAACTCTTGAATCCTGTTTATCCATTTACATCTCTTCCTTGTGACTTCACTCTGTATCAAGATATCCTTTACTGCAGCATGGGGTACATAAGCATTAACCTTTGCACAAACCAAATACGGTCTGAAAGCCTTGACTACTTTCACAGGTACATAAGCTTGCTTTTCCATTATTTCATAATTTAATTCAGCAGATTGCAAAGACTTGCTGAAAAAAGCTATAGGATGTTCATATCCTTCTTGATCTTTCTGCAGAAGGACAGCTGCAATAGTATGGAAAGATGCAAAAGAAAATAGAGAAAAAGGTTTTAAATAGTCAGGTGATACCAAAACAGGAGCTTCTTGAATTGTTTGTTTAATTTTTTCAAAATCCTGCTGAGCTTCCAAGCTCCATTCAAATTTCATTCCCTTTTTAAGGAACTTTACTATTGGCTTGACCAACTCTGCAAAGTTAGCAATAAATCTTCTCATAAAATTTATTTGCCCCAAAAATGATTGCACACCCTTTATATTCTTTGTTGGAGGGACCCTTTTGATGGCCTCCACTCTTTCAGGATCAATCCTGACTCCTTCTTTTGACACTATGTGTCCCAGTAGCTTTCCTTCTGTCACTGCAAATTGACATTTCCTGGGATTCAAGGACACACCAAACTCTAAGGCCTTGAGAAAAATCTTTTCTAAATGAGAACAATGATCATCAGCCCTTTTGGAAAAAGCAGTGAGATCATCTTGATATACTACCATTAAGACATTGATCATTTCTTTGAAAGCAACATCCATGGCTCTCTAAAAAGTTGCCCCAGCATTTTTTAGACCAAAAGGCATGCGAACATATACATAAGTTCCCCAAGGAGTTGTAAAGGCTGTCTTGAATTGCTCTGATTCTTTGACTAGCACTTGGTTATACCCTGAGAAACCATCCATCATTGACAGGAGTTCACATCCAGTCACCCTATGCAGCATGGCCTCCATATTAGGCAATCCATAATTATCCTTGAGTGATGCCACATTTAGGTTCCTAAAATCAACACAAAGCCGGATGTCACCATTCTTCTTCCTCACTGGTACAAGGTTTGAAACCCAAGTTGAGTGCCTAATTGGTTCAATAATACCAGCATCCCTCAGTTTTGTCAACTCAACTTGCATTTTGGTGGCCAGTAAAGGATTAATGGGTCTCTACTTTTGTCTAAAGGGTGTGGTTTCCTCCTTTAGAGGAACTTCATGCTGAAATAAATCAGCCCTATAAGCTTTGAGGTCATCATATGACCAAGCAAACACATGTTTGTACTTTTTCAAAAGTCTAATCAAGTTGCCTCTGATCTCCCTGTTTAGTTTCTTTCCAATGTATACCATTTGTGGGGAATTTTCTGATCCTAGGTTTATCTCCTCTAAGTCTTCCAATTTTGTATTAGACTTTTGGGACAGAAAACCATCATTTATTTTAAACATTCCCTCCAATTCTACTAGTCCTTTGGGTATATGATTAGAAGGCAATTGAACTATTTCATTTCCCATGATGCATTCTTTTCCTTCAATACATTCCTGTACCTCATTGAAATCTATTTGTTGACCCTCATATTGATCCAGGCCTTGAAGGAATCTAAGGATATCAAGATCATCCTCAAAAACTTGCCAATTGTACACATTGTCAGGAATTGCAGGCCTAGTTTTAGTTTCCAACATGGAAACACCAGAGAGGGTGATATCATTATTTTTCAAAGCAACATTAGCAAGAAAATCTGCCATGATGTTATTTGACCTCTCTACCCAGAGCAAATTAAAAGCTTCAAAAAATTCTAATCTATCCCAGACAGCATGCTTATACAACTTGAGTTTCTCATCCTTGGAGGCATATTGGGATCTTACTTGGGCTACAATCAATTGGGAATCACCGTGGACTTTTAAACATTTAATACCATGCTTTATGGCTACATCTAATCCCAAGATCAGGGCCTCATATTCAGCAGTATTATTTGTACAACTGAAAGTCAACAAAAAGGAATACTTGAAAGTATTACCTGATGGGGAAATGAAAACAACACCAGCTCCTGATCCTTCTTTGGAGCATCCACCATCAAAAAACATTTGCCACAAGCTATCTTGTTGCATCATCAACTCATCCACAATCTGGTCTGTGTTTTTCAACTGAGGTATCACTTCTTCAATCACAAAATTGTTCATATCAATATCTACAAAACAATTAAGGGCTTACGGAGCAACCATTTCCACCATAACTGAGGAACGGGGCTCCCTGTACAACTTTACTTCAGTCCCATTCACTAGAATAGTGGCATAAGATAAATCTAGTTCCAACTTTCCACCCACTGCTGCAGCCCATTGTCTTGACAATAACATGCCATAGTGAGGCTCTGTATCCACAACAACTACATCCATTTTGTATGTAGCTTCTGGGAATGCAGCAATTTTTACCTCAATTCCAATCAAAGTCCCCACAACAGGCACTTCCCTATTATCCATTGCATAACACCTGCCATTAGAAGTGTCAACTTGCAATCCTAATTCTTTCATTACATGATATGGCATCACAGTTGTGGCAGCACCAGAGTCTATCATACAATTTTTTAGCAATAAATCATTCACAATTAGAGTGACATAAAATGGATTGATGGAAGAAGGTTCTTGTGTTACAATTGTCCCAACACATACATTTGAGATGGGAATAGGCTTTTTTATAGAACTCCCTTCCTCTTGTTTAGTAGGTGCAAATCTTTGCTCATTTATAAGAGCCAAGGTTGTTGTCTTGTGCTCTTCTATTTTCAACATTTCAAGCAGAGGGATGGACACTTTCATCTGAGACAACGCATGTCTCATATCAAATGCAGGGGAATCAGTAGGAGAATCAGATTGATCCTTTGTCCTACCAGTTTTCTTTTTCATCTTGTCAACACTAACTTCCTCCCTTTTCTTCTTTTCATCCACAAGTTCTTGATCTTTGCCATCTATAACATTGGGTTTTGGGAAACCCTTATCTTGAGTACTACCTTTGATGAATACTAATCTAGGAATTCCCTGTTCATTATCCACCTTTCTGTTCCTCAAATTGTATGAGGATCTTACTTGTGTTATGGTAGCCACAGTTAAGTTTTTGATTTCCTCTTCACTGGGCTTCCTCCATTGCTTCTCATCTGATCTAGATCCTACCATATGAGTTTTATAATCATTGTTATCAAATTCTTCAGGATCAAATTGAGTAAATATTTGTTGCTCATAATCAGAGAAAATCTTTCTCTTATGATCAACATCTGGACAGCTTGCTTCATCATCTGAGGACACAAAATCCTCTATTGGATCTATAGTAAACATGTTAATGGCAGGCTTTTCAGATTCTTCATAATCTCCTGCACATAAGTTATCAGCCTCTTCTCCTAAGGCTTGGGCCACAACACACTGGAAAGGTGAATGAGGCATATTACAAGCTACACACCAAGGAGTGTTTTCTACATTGTGTGTTGTATTTTTCTTTAAGGGATCTGGGGTATCTCTCCCTTTTTGTAATTCATTGCTATCGAGAATAGGTCTCCCATCCTTCCAATTAGTTTTGTAAGGCATGTCTCTCAAATTAGGGGCCTTGTCCTACCTTTGATAAGGGGGTCTTGCATCTTGAAAGTTTCTACCACCTTTATCAAATCTTGTTGGGAACTCCTTGTTAGCACCCGGTCCTTTATCCTCCTCTTTAAAAGGCCTTGCATGTTGTGGTCTGGTCTCTTTCCACAATTTACCCTCATCCCTCTTGTACATTTGGCCAGATGCCTTTCGGTTACTCTCAATATTTATGGCCAATTTAAATGCATCCCTAAGGGTGCGGGGATTTTTATCTCTTAGGAGATAAGACATTTTACCATCCATGGAATTGAAATAAGTTGTCATGCAAACTGCATCATCCAACCTCAATACTTGGAATAATTTGTACATAGCCTTTTGAAACTGGCTATTGAACTCTGACATGCTCTCATTATAATTTTTCTTGATATTATTGAATTCATTGAGCATGTAACTAGAATTCACATGTTCAGCATACTGCTCTTTAAAACTCCTGACAAATTCATCCCATGAAGTAATACTCTTCTCAGTTAACCCTCTGTACCAATCCCTAGCATCTTCAATCAATGATTGAACAAAAAGTTTCATAATGACATCTTCATGTTCAATCTCATAGTCATTAACTTTATCTGTGAAAAACTTCAAATGCTCTTCACAAGTAATAACATTATTCCCAGTGAATAATGGGATCTTCTTCCTGATTTCATTAGGAATAGCATTAGGTTGGCCAGGAATACCATCAAAAAAAAAAGGCCTATATCTATCCAAATGAACTGGTCGTCTTTGGATAGTTGGCTGATTCAGAGGGGTAATTGCAACATTTTGACAGGGTATAGTTCCCACTGTACCTCCAGCTATAAAGGGAACTTGACTAGGAAATTGTCCAAATGGATATTGTCCAGAGTGAAATGCTTGAGTATTTGGAATTGAAATGTTAGGCTGACTGGATGAAGTTGTTCCTATGGTAATAGGGATAGAACTACTAGCAGATGTATTCATGTTATCATGTAGAAAGGCAATCTTCCTCTTCATTTCATCTGTAGTAGCCTCTAACTCAATTTTCTCAAGTTGCATAGCCAAATCCTCCTTTGCTTTCCTAGCTCTATCTAAATCTGTACTAGCTTGAGTAGGCACATCAGGAATGGGCACAACCTTCCTTGGTTCATTTATAACAACACACACCACCTTTTGTTTTCCCTTATCAGGGATTTCCGTGGGGGCAATTTTAATCTCTTTGTTTTTTTTTATTTCAGAGGGATCCAATTGTCTTAAAACATGGCCTGTTCCCTCAAATTCACTTTGTTGGGGCCTGGTATCCTGAGCTTGCTTTCTCAAAGCTTGCATATCACCAAACAAGTCTTTATCCAAACCTTGTACATCCTGGTTTAGATCACTAACATGGGTCTCATTTCTCTTGGTTCTCTTGAGGAGTTCTTCCCTTTCCAGAAGCAATTCACGAAGCTGTTGTTCCCTTACCTTCATTCTATTAGCAATTTCTGCTAATTGTTCATGTTCCTTTTCTCTCAAGGTAATCACTTCCTCTCTTAACTTCTCTGAATCATATGAAGCTGTTTCAGCAGTAGAGGTTTCATCGGGTTGTTCAAGGGTTTCTCTAGCAGGGAAAAAACCTACTTCTGTGACTACTTCTTTCTGCATATAGACCTCTGGTGTGACCCTTTTGACATGCTCAGGATCATCAGAAGATGAAGAAGTTTCATGAGGAAGTGGAACACAAAATCTTTCTCGAGAAGGAGCCTGGGAACTAGCATTATTTTGGCCTCTCCTAGACCATTACTTTCTGCTTGGTGTGTGGAGTTCATCACCTATATTATCTTCTGGATGATCCTTATAGTAAGACCTAGTGTTCCTTGGTCGACTCATGGTAAATGACAATAATTTTACAAAATTTTGCAACTATTAGCAACTGGTAACATAGATTTCTTTAGAGTCGCCACCCACTACTCAAGCGAGAATCAAAAGTTATTTCTACTAGTCTACAAACATACAATAGACAAGATTTGCACTAACCTATTGCAAGCTATCAAAATAAGTCCCCAGTAGAGTCACCAATTTTGTTAGGGTTTGAACCTGCAGATTAGTCAATTACTCAAATAATCCCAATGGCTATAACCTAGCAAGTTACAAACTACTAAGGTATTAAGGTTAAGACCTTCTTCTCTTTGAGTAATATATACTCAGGCGGGTGTACCTCTATCAATTCAATGTTCAACTGAGCTCTGAATTGAGAACTTGCTCCTTCACTACTTTGTTACTGCCTTCAAAATCCAACTCAATAAGTTGCTAAAACTCTGAGTATAACCCAAATTATCCTGATACACAACATCATGATATAGATTATAAAAACAGCAACACGACACAATGGCTTAAGGATATTCATCCTTCTTCCTTTTAGAGTTAAACTCAGGGAAGGGTTAACCTCATTTATTGCTTCTTCAAAGCATTGAAATACATATTTATGAACTTGTCATAATATGACTCAAGTCTGAAAATTATGCATATAAAGTAAAATTTCAATCAATTATATCTTGGATGGTAAACCAATGTAAATGGATCTAAAACCAGTCCCTTATCCGTTGGGCATCAGAGTCGAACTCTACCTTCACATATATCTATTAAAATGAATACAATGAAACTCAAATGACATGCCTAACATATCATTGTTTCCATTCCTACACCTGTCATCAAATCCACATATAGATATTTAATTCCCAGAGACCTCCCCTAAGATTTTACTCTTTCCTTGAAAGAAACTTAAGCTCAACCCCTACATTCACCTTGTGAAAGATGTACTTAAACTGTCTTACAATCTAAATACATAAAGAAACTAAAACACTCCACATGTAAAGACAATCAAATGATAGTAACAAAACTCCAGTGTATTTGTATTAATTGATCAAATGCATTCGTACAGTCTTCCTTGATTTCAAGAAAATAAGGTTCTATATTCCGGAGCTCTCCTTTACAAAAACATTTTCCAACCTCTATCTTCAATAGAAACTGACTATTTATACTAATCAACCATCCTGGAATCCTCGAAAGGATGCAACAAGCTTCGGATGGCTGATAGAAATTTGCACTAGAAAACAAAAGAAAATACAAACAGAAAGATATTTAAGAAAGACAGCAAGGCATATTTTTTCAATTCTAGACAACTTCCGTAGCTGGCACCTTTGTTTGTAGATATTTTCAGAGCAGTTACAAAGTTTGTTATATGAATGATGACCGCCATTACAAGCTAATTTACATCATTCTCTATTTGAACACGCTCTCCCTCAAATTCTGGATCAGGTGCCAAGTGTAATCTATTCTTCTTCCTCCTCTGTCAGTTGGATAACTGGTTTTTTCTTCTTCTTTGTTATTAGCTTTTCCCAAGCTGCCACATCATCATCAAATGGCCAGTCGTAACTCTACAGCTCCTGTAATAAGTTGACTTGCCGTTCCCATGTAGAATCAGTCACATTTTTAACTTCTGCTATAAACTTAATACAGTCACTTTCAACTTTGAATAAATTATCAAACATGGCTAACTTGCTGTAATCTTTATCAAACATGGCTAACCTAGCCTTTATTTGGTTTGACTTTCCTTTGAAAAACTTTGATGTAGCACTTATTAGGCCAATCCTTTCAAATACATCAGTTACTACTTTTGGGATATCAGGCCTGTGTTCTTGTAAACTGTCAAGTTTATCAAACAACAAATTCCTCCTAGACCAAATACTATAGAGTGGCGCCAAGGTGGCTAAATAGTCATTCACCTTTTGATTGGTCTGATGTAATAGGCTGACTGATTTATGAACTACATCCATCTTGTCCCTTATTTTGTCTTGCCTGTACTGCACTATTTTGGCTATAGTGTCCAGGGATGCATCCAATTTCACCTTTTCCAAGTCTTCAGCAGGTCCCTCAGGTGCTTCCAAATTTATCTGAACAGGTACCTCAACTTGCAAAGGAGGAGGAATTATTTTTGAGGCTTCTTCAAGTTTGACCTTTATTTCTGCCAGCTCATCTTCCAATTGTTTGATCTTCATCATTTTCAAATCTCTGTCCTTGGCTACCATGCTTGAACTTTCAAAATATTTGGCATATCTTTCTGACAGCTGAGCTGTCTTGGCTTCATTCAGATTAGCCCAATGAGTTACTCCCTTGGAGACGTCAAGGTCTATTGTATTTTGTACATTCCATATAATCTTATTCCCCTCCATATTATCCTCTATACTCAATAGAGATGGCTTTTGGGTTTTGGGGGCTATAGACCACATTGCAACACCTTGGGACTTAGGGTCATAGCCACTTCCTCTTATCATGTCACCAATGTGAACCTCATATGATAGGCTACCCTCTGGTTGCTTTCTCAATTGATCAATGAGGAATGTAGAATTCAGATCCCATCCTGGGGTTAACAACATTCCACTTGATTTAACCAATTCTCTGGCTTCGTCCACTGTTATAGGATCCAGGCTAGGATCATATGAAGCAAGAGCTCTCAAAGTTTCTTCACTTGGCTCCATACCTTCAGGCAGAGCTTTCTTTACTTCTTGCTGCTTGTTCCAAATGAGAAAACTCTTGAACTCATCAGTCTTAATGAATTGATCATCCCTCAAGAATTCCTCCTGATAGACCTCTCTGATATCCTTCTCCAACCACAAGGACTTTTCACTGCTTTCTTGCTCAATGGCTATTTTCTTGCCTGCTCTTATTGCTTTCCTCAATTGATGATGATATGGCCTATCACCTGGTACAAGAGTAGATGCTTTGTCAATTTCCCTTCTTTATTTCTCATGCCTTGAAGGTTCACCTTCCTCAAGCCTCTGTTTCTTCAATGGTGGCTCTGAGATGTCCTTTATTTCTAGTTGATCTTGAGTGAGACCAACAACTGGTGGTCCCTCAACCTGTGGAGGACTATCTTCTTCTTGTGACTCATTAGAAGATGAATAATCTTTCTTTTTCTTCTTCTCTGGCTTATTCTGATCAATCAGGCTTTCCAATTGATTTGCCAAGGTATCATATTTTTCAATCATCCCATCAATCTTCTTTAAATAAGGAAGATCGGGGAAAAAACCTTCAAAAGGAATCTGAGATGCTTTCAATTGGTTGGACAAATCTACTAAATCAAAGAATCTGTACCATCTCCTCTTAACCTCATCTTCATCTAAAATGTTTCTAATCACATCTTCTTCATCTAAACCCTCATGCTCCTTGATCACACCAATGTTTGGGATGTAAGTCATCTTGGCAATCTTGATGAAACCCTCAGGATCTATGTGCCTACAAGCACCAATAACCATTTTGAATTGTTGTAGCTATGCACTAATCTAAGGAAAAGCCCTCTTTCCTATCAGGAAGTCACCTACCCTGAACTACCTGGGTGTGAACGTACCCTTTCTGTGAGGGGCCAGAAGCTCTTTATCTGTACACATCAATTGCCAAACAAATTCCAAACAAGCCACTCTTGGAGGCACATACTTTGGTAATAAATGTGGGGGTTGGAGACAACCATAAACTCTGATAATTGTGGAATTATCTCCTAAGTAGAAGTCACCCCAATTATGATTTCCATCCCACTTATCCACATACTGCAGTGGTCTTAAAAGCCTAAGGACTCTAGGAGATAGCCTGGTGACATTTATGCCTAGCATCCTGATAATTGGAAAGACAATGAAATTCTAAAAAACACAAAAATCTACTTCATTGGAGGTAGAATTCCATATCCTCACCCACAACTGCACTGGATTGTGTTGATCCTTGAAAGTGAACCTTGGTTTTAACATGTTTACATCAAAACTGTTGATGTTGAAAAATAGAATCAAATGCATTAATAAAGAATAATGTATGAACTCAATAGGACTTTTACTTTCTTTGACAGACATCAGCCCTTGATGCATCCTATCAACCACATACTGAATGTAATCATAATCAGTGTTTACCAAGGGATTTTGAATATCCAAGATAATCATCAGCAAGTCAGTTGGTAAAAATTCTGCATTCCCATCAATTCCCAAAACTCTACATAACGCATAGCAAGTATATCTCATATAATGATGGAGGGATTTGAACTGGTATGGGGCATTCATGTTAGCAGGAAGGGCAGCTATATATTTATCCTGTTTTGGCATATGTTTAACCAACTGGTCTTTTACTGACCCTATATTGCTTCTGTATCTTGCCTTTTCTTTGTTCAAATCAATCTCAGTTGAAAAGGACGTGTATAGACCAAAAGCTTTCATAAAAGATCCCCTATCAAGAGTAACTAAGGGTGATTGGTCTTCTTTTCTAATTGTCCTTGAGATAGGGTCATAACTTCTGGCTAGGGCAACAATTAAATCAACATCTAGGAAAACATTAGGGACAACCATTTTTCCCAATCCTAACACCCAACCATTACAGATAGGAACATGCTTATTTTTATTGCTGTAAAAGAAGTTGAAAATAGTGTAACTTGAGAATTCTAGAGTGATTGGGTCTCTACACCATTCCAAAAGATCTTCAAACACATCATCAACAACCCTCTTGTTCTGACTAGAGCCCGGCAACAGTTTCAGGAATTCATCTAAAAAATTTTGCTTATTCCTGTCCTCACCAATTTTGGACTTGGCTTCACTACTAGAAGATGCTGCACTCTTCTCAGGTTGACTCATCCTTGCTACTGAAACACCTTCAATTCTCTGTATCTCAAATGCTTTATGCTCAAAATCCTCTAGACAAATAGAAACTCTGAGACTGAACAAATAAACAATGAGCTTCAACTTATTTATCGATATGAATCCAAGGTTTGCAACTACCATAGTTAATGCAAATCTCCTTAATTGATCCCATATTCAATTTTATGTACCCTCAGATTTCAAATTTTGAGCTCGCCATGTCTGGATGTTGACAGATAGATTAAACTAGTTGAAAACAAGGTGAAGAGGTAATGATCATGATTCTATACTTTAAAACTTTTTGCGTCATGCAATCTTTCCTCTTGAAGCTGATTTGATGGCTTACTGGTTTCATGTCCAGATCAACAAAGTACTTTATCTATGTGGCAACGGTCCCTTTTCTTTTCCCTTTATGACCTTTTCCATTTGAGCCCATTTAGCGAACCAGCAACTATTGGCTTCTCTTAGTCGTTGAATATAATGCTAACCCTAGCTAGACACTGGAGAACTGGTGACCACTGGCTTCGCGAGTTCTCTGAATCCCTATTTAATCCTAGTTCAAATTTGGAGAACTAGTGACTACTAGCTTCGCGGGTTCTCAGAATCCTATCCTTAACCACCCATGCATTTCATGAATCAACAAACAAAGGGCTCCCACTTAAACAGTTAACTGCAATTACCATTTGGAAAACTAGCGAACAAAGCCACCTCCCATTCTCTTAATATTATGACTGACGGTCAATTTTCTTGCAGATCTAGTGAACAAAGGGTTCGTGCATTCGCTTAAAAATATACTTAACCTCTTGACTGTCTGGAGAACTGGCGAACCCCTTTAATCTCTGATTCGCTGAATCTTTCCTTAATCATCACTTTACACTAGGATTCCAGATTGACCGTTGATCTTCATCAATCGATGGCTATCGCTAGTTCTCTGAATAACAAAACCCTTAACCATTTAATTCTGAGAATCAGTGAACAAAGAGCATTCGCTAGTTCTCCAAATACTCCATATCATTGAAAATTTCATTTCGAGAATAAGCAACTGAGACCTTAAAACTTATCATCCATTGATTCGCTTATTCGCCAGATTGTTTTAACCTTTATCCTTTTATTAAGAGAACTGGCGACCACTAGCTTCGCTGAATCGCTAAATTGTTTAGCATGTCACCAACTTACTCTGAGAATAAGCGAATGTGAGAAAACTTATCTCCACTGAAATCTTTTGGGCAAACCATCAAAATCACCAAATTTAGAGGATAGCACTATAAGTATTTAGTCGCTCATTTGCTAGATCAAATATGCAGGACCCACAGATATTTTGAGATTAAAACAAGGCCGTTGATCGTGAAAACAATCCACGGTATTCGCTAATTCTCTAGTTGACACTACCCTTGACCGCCAGATTCTGAAAATAAGGGAACAAAGTGTTCGCTGAATCACTAGATTGTTTCACAAGACCACCAAAGATTACGAGAACTGGAGATAACCCTCATTCGCTAGTTCTCGAAAAGGAAAATGAAACCACCGAAGCACTTGGAGACTTGGCGAACAAAGTAATCAAAAAGCGTGGCTTTAATGCATTCACCAATTCACTGGATGTTTGGGATAACCGCTGGAAGATCTAGAGAACTGGCGACTGATATTAATAGTGAACATGAATTTGACTCATTCGCTGAATTGCCAGATTGTTTTGAAATTTGATAAGACACTTACCGATTCGGTGAACACTTGGGGCAAATAAGCACATGCACAAATAGAAACTTAAGTGACTTAAAGGTAACCAAGAAAAAGAAACAAGAGGGCCACATGAAGTTTAGAAATGAATTGAAAACATTTTGAAAGACAAGACCTAGGGTAAGGGTTTTCCTGAACATGTCAAAAACCATTTTCACGACACTTTACAAACCCTAGTCCAGGGATAACACTCGCATGGAGACTTAAACTAGGAATTGGACACGAACCTCAAAAAACTTTTAGGATACCCAACAGGTACCCCTATTGTTGAATTATGCATTAAGTTGTTGGGCTAGGAGACTATCTTGTTCTTCTTGTGTGGCTCTTCTCTCCCTATCCAACAAGGCTTGTTGTTCCTCCTCTAGGAGCCTAAATCTTTCTTCTTTTACAGCTTGTTCATTTAAGGAGGCTTTTTTTTCTCGCTCAATAATTTTTAGCCTCTCACTTGTATATCTTGTGGCTATTTTTAGTGGAGAGCTTGGCCTTGAATGATTGAACAAGTTAGCTCAGTTCACATGAGCATCACAAGATTGGTTGTTTTGGTCTTCATGTTGTGACCATGCATCTTGATGAGCTTATGCATAGTGTCTTTCAGCTCGTTGATGAGCATCTAGATATCTTGAATTAATAGGAGGTGATTCAAGTTTATTGTCATCATTGAACAACATGTTACTCCTATGTCTTTGAAAAATGTCATCAAGAGTTTGATCTATTGCTTCTCTTTGTCTCCTAGTCAAAGTGTAGCTCATGTCCATATTTGATTGAGAGGATGGTAGAGAAGTACTCAGCTAACTAAGGCTACCCTTAGGCTCAAACCAAACCTTTGAAGCACTCCTAGGAGATTGATTGAAGATGGGTTCCTTCCCCTTTCACCTTTGACGAGTTTGGACTAAAGGTAATTGTTCAAAAACTACTTGAGGTTGTTTTCCTTGACCCACTTGGTATCTTGTTGTAGCCAACATGAAAGAAAAGACCATTAGTGAGAAAATAACCTTATGAATTGCTAATTGTCAAACTAGGATAGTGAAAATATTCAATTGTCCAAAAAGAGATATGGTGAGATAGAAAGTTGACAAAAGGTATAAATCAACATTGCCAGAGTGGTGCATAACAAAAGGATTCTAGTATCCTAGCACATATGGATCAAGAGGATGATTTAGGCAAAATATATTGAAATTGAATTTATATGAAAGTGGATTTGGACAAAAGAGTACTCAAACTTTCCAAGTGTGCAATTAAAGAATCTAAAGGTGAATCTTGTCAACAAGGATGGTTCCTAACTTACCAAAGACAAGAAATTTTTTTGGTGAAGTCAAAGATTACTAACTCAAGATGTCTAGAGCCAAAAACTTGAGGCACCAACAAGCTTTTAGTTACAAGGTACAAAACTTGGTCAACTAAGAGAAGACTGAAAATTACATGAATTAGGTAGAAAATAAAAATATTCTAGGTGATAGTATCCTGACTAGGCGATACTTCACGTTAAGTAGGGTGATACTTTCTAGGTAGCCTAGGTGATACTTTCTAGGCAAGCGGGGTGATAGTTCTCCATAGGTGAACTATCACACAATATTTTCCAGGATAAAGAGCGATACTATTCCAGTGTTGCGCGATTCTTGACCAGTGAGTGTCAAAATATCAGTTTTTTTTCAGGCAATTTTGGTCCAAATTTTAGTTTGAGGGTTGGTTTTTTTGATCTCAATCATAGTGACAAAAGTAAATTGATAGGTTTGCAAACAATAAGTGATCAAACATGTCTTCAAACACTTGAAACAAGGGCAAAATCAACCTTGCCAAGACAAGCAATTGTGATATCAAAATTGAAAAACTTCTATGAGCACTACCGAGATGTTGAATATGCAAGAATGTTTACATGGGTATATCACAACAAGAATACTTCAAGAACTTTTTAGCCTAGAAAGACAATGGCTCAATACTTAACAACTTGGCCCACACTTGATGCTCCATTGCCTCACACAAAGTGGTTGCCCACAATAGATATTGGATTTGTCATGGAAGTTCCAATGACACAACCAAAGGAACAAAGATGGTGAGTAATCTTGGGGTGATCCGGGTTATTCCACTTGGATCAATCCTTGCACCAAGAAGCTAAGCAGAAAAATAGGGTGGCCTCTATCTATGCTTCTTAATAAGGGCTTCCATTTGTAATACCCCTCTTGCTCCCAAAAGGGACTCCTTACCTTGCGGCAAGTAACGGACCTCATGGCCACAAGAGTACCTTAAGCATTCTTGCTCAACATTTTCCTCATGGTCACAATCCCATAAGTAATCACATCAAGCAAAGACAAGTACTACATCTACCAAGGTTTTCTTTCCTTGATAGCCTTGAGTTTATAGTGGGCTGGAATAGCCGGCAATAAGATTGTCCCCACTTAGGTCATTCCTCTTGATTGCTCAAGAGCAGGCCCGCTAAAGGATTCTAAAGATCTAAACAAATAATGGATCAACTTATGAGATTCCAGGATTTTGTTTCACCACAAGCATGAAGAGAATACTCCCCTATCTCAAAGCTTTCTCCCAAACACACCAAGAAAATGTTCAATTACCCTCTTTCTTTCAAAATCCAAAAATGGGTCAAGATTTTCGGGTTCACCACAAGGGTGAAGAGCATACTTCTCCTACCACCCAAGAATTCCTACAACAAGATATTATGTTCCTATGAAATTACAAATGTAACAACATAGACAATGGAATAAAAAAGTGAATCCTTCTTCTTTTTGTGAGTACAACTCAAGGAAGGTTAACCTCTGATTCTCTCTTCAAGGAATCAACAAACTAAACTATATCACCTAGATATAATCCTTTCACAGTATACATGAACTTAGAAATAGAAATGAACTGGTAATGATATTTTTTTGTTTGATGTCTAAGAGATAACAACATCACAAATAGCCAACGAGTTCCTATTCATGGGCAAAGATTCAGAAGATACAACCAACATGTCACAAATCAAATGAAATACTATAGAATGCCTTACAGACTGAATGCAATCTAGATAGAGTGCCTTACAAACTATCTTCTCACTTCTATACTATTCAATCAAATCCTTCAATAACGTCAGCTCTCTAAAATTGCTTATGAAATTTAATTCTCTCCTTGAGAGAAACTCACAAATAATCAAATAGACTACCTTGCAGCTGGTATGTTTTTAGTTGCCTTACAAATAAAACATACAAGAGCTAGAACAAAAATGCAAAGAGACAAAACAATAGAGAATAGAGACTGCACTGTATTTTATTGAAATGATCTTGCTTTGATACATTAAGGACAAAAAACTCAATGCATAGACAAGGTTGAGAAATTCATTTTGTAGAAATACATTTAGAAAACCATCTGGAAGCCTACTGTAAAATCTTTTGAGTGAGAGGGCAGAACCAGTTTGAAACCCTTCAACAGAACAAAAGAAGAAACAGGGACAGGAACCCCTACAACTAAGAAGAGAAAAGAATAAAAAGAAGAAGAGGAAACCCTAAAATCAATACTTGATCAACACCTGTCCACTCTCCAATCTGATCTCATTTATCTTCTACATTTGCATTAATTTTCCAACCATTCAACTGGACATACACTGGAAAAGAACAACCTCATGAGTTATTAAAAATATATTGATTTTTTTTCAATTGGTCACTCCAAATTTATGCCAAATTTGAGAGTACCAACATACTATACTTAATATATTGTAAAGCTACTCCTAACAGGGTAAAGGATCTTCTAACAAGGATCATTATACACTAGTATAGAATATTAGTGGGTATCAAGTCCCATGGGGGTTTTTACCTATTTAGGTTTCCCCGTAACCAAAATATTGGTGTTGTGGTCAAGTGTTATGTTTAAGTATACTTAATTGGATAAAGAATTGAAACTTGTAGATAACTGATTCACCCCCCCTCCCCCCCTCTTAGTTATCTCTTGGGACTATTCCTAACAGCTAGTTCCTTAGGAGAACTTCTCTCTATTGACCTAGTCACTATTGATAGATGTAGGCTTACCTATGCTAGAATCTATGTTGGACTGGAACATGAGGATGATATGTCTATTAGGAATGGGAACACTAAGAGGGGGGGGTTGAATTAGTGTTCTACAATATTAATTTATGATACTTGAAACTTAACTCAATAGCTTAATTATTGAATTGAATATTAAAGAAAGTAAAGTAAACATTCATAACACATAACACCAGCTATGATTACAGGGAAACCTTGGCCAAAGGAAAAACACTGGTGGGAATTAATACCCACTAATAATTGTACTTTTGTATTATGAACCTGTTAATGTTTCGTAGCCCTGTTAGGAGTTGTCATTAGAATGCTTAAGTATAATGACCTTGTCAAGGGTCTGAACTTGTTAGGAGTCTTTAGTAACAAACCCTATTAGGGGTGGTTGGCTCACTACTCAATAGAGAAGGCTACAACCTCCTAGATATCAGATACACACTATATCTACAAAGGTGAACTATTGCTATGATGTTTCTTGTCTGATTAGTTCCTTTTGTGCACTGATGCTTTAACCACTTGTAAATCTCTATATCATTCTAATTTCTCTTTGCATACTTCTACTCTTCTTCTATCAACTCATATCTAATATCATTCATAAATACAAAAGTGCATGTCTTATTTATAAGTGCAAACAAAACTATTCACTAAGTCAGCCTATAACCTTTTACATACAATACTTCCAAATGAATTGGCTCAACCATGTTTATATACAATGATATTTACATGTTTACAACACATTTACAATAGGCATATAGCCTCAACAAAACAATATTATAACTACTAATCAAAATTCTTGCTGCATGCTCTGTTCTATTTAGTTGCTTACTGATTATGTCACTTCAACTCGCGATAACTTCTTCATACTAACTCAGCTCATCATGCATTCTTAGAATTAGTATGACTACATATTCAAAATATTATCTTCAAGGGCATATACCAAAACTTGGTCATACGCACATGCGCTAATGCTCTGTTCATTAGGTACTTCATTATCTGCTATGTCTTCCATAGTTAGCCAAATTTTGATCTTATGAGTAAGTGCGCTGACACCAAAACTCCATATGACTTCGCATCCATGATGACAACACTAATCCCAGTCATATACACTAGTATAGTCAACTTTCCAACAATCTCCCCATTTTTCATTAATGGCAACAAAGGAATATGGTGCAGTTTCTAAAGTACATCTTTACAAAAACTTTCTAACATATATCCTTATCTTTTTCTGTACATCATATACTCTATCTTATATCTCCCTTCTACTATATATTCTAATCCCCTTTACATCATATACACTACTCCATATTTCTCCCATATTTCTCTACTCCCCATTTGACATCAATGACAATGGTGCTCAAAAATGAAACTACAAGTACTTACACATTAAGTACATCAGGGTATGAAATCTTGAGGTTTTGGATCTCTTTTTGCCAAAATGCCTTGAGTACATCTACTATCTGGAGATGGGCACATAGTGCATAAGTTACCTTCTCCATCTTCTCCAATTCTATACAAGGACCTTGATCATATGTCACAATTGTGGCATTATGCTCCTTGATATTTTGATTCAACACATCCAATGAGGGTGCAAGTGCATGTCTCAACTGAGTTTTCCTAGCCCTTATCTTAGCTATTTCTTTCTCTTCCTTCTCAATCTTGTCTAACTATCCTTGAGAGACATTATTACACATGTTCACATCTTGTGAGAGATCTAGCACTGACCTTCTCACAACTGCCATCATGGATTCAACGTCATGAATCTTATTGGAAAGATTTGATGTGAGTTTGTCTTTATCCATACAATCAGCTATTATCTTTCTTCCTTTAGCTACAATCTCCTTCAAAATTTCTTGACCAACCTTAAGAGAATTGAGGTCAAGTGAAAAATTTTATATCAGCTCATTCAATATTTTCTTGAGATATTTGTCTTCTACAACTTTAGATGTTGACTCCTCAAGACTAGAGAAATTTTCTTTGAAGCATGTCAAGATAGTGTTGACATCATCCACTGAATGTACACTAGACACTTTCTTTTCCTCAGGTAGTAGGTTGTTTAGTATGCTTATTGATTCAACAAATAATGGATTTCTCATTACTTGTTTCTCCTTTCCTTTCTCCATTGCTAACACACTAATCTTTATCAAATTTTCTTCTCCCCATAAATCTAGACTTGTTGTGTCAGGGGTCAAACTTGACAATAATGAAATTGAGGGCTTAGGGGTAAGGAGTTTGTTATCCATAACCTCAATCTTTACCTTCATTGGCATTTCAATAGAGGGCTCATCTGTACGTTCATCTTCCTTTTCTTCTTCCTATCTAGTCAAGTCTTCAATCTAAACTTCTTCTTGCTGCATAGCTGAATTATCACCACATAGAATCTTAGCCTCTTCAGTGCTCAAAAAATATTCCTCAAACTTATCAAGGTCTTTATCTATTTTTTCCAATGATATTTCAACATTATCCATCTTGATAGTGTTATCTTTTGTCTCAGGCATGGGTGCAAATTCCATTGCTTCACTAGATGTTGTCACTATTTGCACAAAATCTTGTGGACCTGTTACAGGTTCATTGGATATCTCAACCTTTTTTACTTGCTCAGTGGGGACTTGGGTTATAGGTGTAGTAGGAGGATACACGTGTTTATCCAACAACACATTCTCAAATTATGTTTTAGTCTCATTTGCTACCAACTCATAATCCTTTTTCATAATTTGTAGAGTTCTCAATTTAGTTCTTAGGTGCGGCTTCACCAAATCCAATAGCAATGATTTCTCTTCAAATGAACAAATGGGGATGCTTTCATGCAATATCTTTTCTCTTATTCTAAAATCTTCTTCTATAGCGTATCTCTTCAAAGAATCGAGCATATTCCATACTTGATTAGGAATGCTATCTTAAGTTCCAAGACTATCTTCTTGAACTTAATCATATGCTTTATTATCATACCATGGATCTCTGATTTATCTATCTTACTATATTTATCATAGAACTTAGCTATCTGATCAATTATTCCTTCATCAACTATCCTAGTTATCAACACTTCAAGATTTGGTTTGATTCCTACCTCAAGAAATGCTTGAGTGTTTTTCCCTTTACTTCTTGTTGTCCTAGAGGATGGGTGGTTGGCGCTGGTCTTCTTCTTCCTCTTAGGCATCTTGCTAGGCTCAGGAGATGGTGTGGACTCCAAATCAATAGTATCTATGGGTGCATGAGTGTTTTCTTCTATCTTTTTCTTCTTCTCCTTGGGATCATCAGTCTTCTCTATTTTCACTTCAGAAGAGGGTACACTCTCAAGATGCATTTCTAGCTTGGCTTCCCTTGCCTTATCTAGGTCTGCTTTTGTAACTCGATGGATTTACAGTATTTTAGAGGTGATCCTTGATTCTTTTCTCTTGGTTGGAGCATTGTTCAAGACAAAATCTACATGTCTTGTCTTCTCCTCATAAGTACCCCATCTTCATTCATTGGGATCTTTAGCCATTGACAGTAGGAATTGTGCGTAAGCTTCTAGAATATGTTCCTCTACTTCATAACCAAGTGGATGAATCCACTTAGTTCTACATTCCTCTACTTCCATGCAAGTGATATTAGTTTCCACCATGAAACATATACTGTCCTTACACTTCTCCACAATACTTTTGGGTATCCTATACCTTCTTTGCATCTTGATTTTGAATGGCTTGATTTCCAAGTCCATGAAATATTTCAAGGTGCTCTCAGATGTTTCCTTCAATGAAATTTGTGGCATTGTAGGTATGCTCCTATCTAGATAGAGATCTGATACTTTTCCAACAATATGAAAGTGCATATAGATGATTAATGACCCAAACTTGAATATATTACTCTTATCATGTTTGATAGCCCTTATGTTATCCATCAACTATGCACACAAGATCTCACAAAATTTGAACTCTCCATTTTCCTTTACAATTTTGATGGCTACTAGAATAGTAGCTATGGACACACTATTAAATATGTTTGCATGATAGATTTTGTAACCAGGTATCATCACCATGAGTTTGATGTCCTCCTCAATTGGCTCTATGGTAATGTCACGCTTATCACTGCGGGACTTATAAGCCTGCTCCACTAGTTTCCTTATATCCTTACCATTAGGAAGAATTGTGTCTATCTTAGATAATCATGTCATCTCATAGATGAGATCAATAGTTATGCGAACTGGAACTTCTCCTATCCAAACTAGGTCATCATAAATCTTTCTTGGTAGGATCTTAATCCATTCGAATTCATAGAACTCATATGTAGTCACATACTCAATGATTGGTTGATTTTAAAGGTGTGTGAACTCATCCATGAATTTCATGTCTAGTTTCATCATGGCTTCAAGGTGCAGCCTAATCCTATCCAACCCTATAGGTTCCTTTTTTCAAAAAATGTATGTGGTTATGTCTTCTACGTGCATAACTCCCATCGGAGTCTTAGAGAATGCTCCTTCTAGGTCATCTAGGACTGACATGAAAGGATGCTTCTTAAATATGTACCTCTTCCTTTTAGTAACATAAACTAGGGTTCCACAACAATTTTCACACTTCTTCCCTAATAAGCCAGCTTTAATCTTTCAACACAAATTTATTTGATCTCCTATGCCCTTCAAAACATCTTGAACTTGAATGAAAATGTGTGGATAAAGGATCTTCAGTGACTATAAAAGTAAATTTCTTCCATTAATGCTTGTCATCATAATACAGAATGCAACAATGAATTTCAATCTCTATCTCTGCTAACAATCAAGTTGTGCACTCTTGCATACATCATCAACTAGTATCCAAACAATCACAACCAAAGGTGCATGCTCTGATGGTTAGTATACCATCTGCATAGGGGTCTAGAGCTCATTTAGCTCCCTCTATGACCATTAGGGTCATTCATCTAGAAGTAGAAGGTGTGTCCATTACAGATGCATCTACTACATAGTCATCAACATTATCCTTCTTTACTTTTGTCCAAATCATGATTGTACACACTCAAATGGTGCACTTCTCTAAGTCATTATATCCAATGGAATCCATGAATGGGATACCTTATAAAGTGACTTAGAGCTCTCTATGGATGGAGTTGCAAGATTATTTGAAGTTTTCTCTTAGCTAGAGCTATTAAGCTAATGACCTTGCTTGTCAACCACACAATGAGAGATTCAAATGAAGACAAGGGAAAGAATGCCAATATCTCCAAGAATCACTATGAAATGCAAATGCAAGCTAGATTAAGATGAATATGCAAGCTAGAAATGAGAGGTGCAAGCTAAGCTATGGAAATGAAAGTACAAGCTATGCTATGAAAAGGAAAGTACAAGTATTACCAAGCCTTCCTAGTTAAACTAGATGAGTTACTCTAAAGCTTGAAAGGAAATCTAAACTATGAAACCATAAACATGAAGCTACTATGCATGAATGAAACTAAGAATGAAATGTAGATGCAAAAGCCAAGAATGCTCCAAATCTTCAAAAGCTCCAAAGTGACCTAGAAAACTTACAGCATAACATTAGCATAAAAGATTGATATGTAAATGAGGAAGAGAGCTCTTCTTTTATAGGAAATGAGAAAGAATGGACCATGGAGATTAAGAGGAAAAAGATTTAATCAAGGGTGGAGCTTGAAAGAGGAGCAATCCATGTGCACAAATATCCTCCAATGAGAAAATAAGAGTTGACTTTTGTGTCCATATGAGACAAAAAGTGCTTTTTCTTCTTTTTATAAAATAGGAATAATGCTTTATTTGTGCAACTTAGGATAAGTGGAAAAGTGGGGGCTTTTTATTTATTAAAAGGGGAGGAAATATTCCTTTTAAATAAATAAAGACTTTAGGATAAAATGGTTAGCCCAAGGTAAATAATCGAAAATAATAAAATAGGACTTGATCAAGGAAATTGATATAATTGATAAAATGTTGATTTTTGAAAATATTGATTTAGGTATTTGATAAATTGCTGAATGTGGGCCCAAAGTCTAGGTGACCATTTTAGGGTGCATATAATGATCACCTCTTATGTAGCTTTCACAAACTTGACTTCTCCATGTTCATCCAAAATTGATCCTTGAGACTTATTAGGTCTTTCTTGTCCTTGCACTTGTGATCTGCAAAACTTTGAGATGTGTCCAGCCTTGTTACAAAAGTGACAAATAACTTGAGTCCTTATATTCCTTGGTGCATTGATGTGAGTTAGCATTTTGCATTGTCTAGTTGTGTGACCATTATAATTACATATCTTACATTTAATGTTATTAAGGGCTTCTAACATTTTTTGTGGATGATTTCTTTGATTATGCTGAGTCTAATTTCTTTGATTTGATCTACAATTCATAGCTCTTTGACCAAACTTATTGCATGAATAACAATAACCATTAAAAGGTCTTACCTCTTTACAATATCTTTCTATATGTCCATGCTTGTTATAGGCATAACAAGTTTGTTTTACTAGCTTGCGCTCATCCTTAGATGGTTCATCTTTAGATTCAGTATGATTTCCAGTCTTCTTAACTTCTATAGATTCTTTTGATTCTTTCTTTCTTTCTTGCATATCATTGATTTGATTTTTGCTTCATTGAATCCAATACCAGTGGTATCTCCTTTTATCTTCTGTGCATACAACTATGACTATGTTAGATCCTTACTTGTGTGCAATTTTTCAATATGGTTCTTTGCTTCTTTTAATTCAAATTCTATCTACTTCTTGATGTTCTCTAACTCCAAGATTTTCATGTTTTCTTGCATCAGTTCTTCATCCAACTACTTTTTTTCTTTGATATGTTCTTCATAGGCTTCTTGATTGTTAAATAGTTTTTCATCCAACTCTACAATCTGATCGTTCAAAGATGTGTTTTCCTAATTCATCTTTTGACCATTTTAACTAAATCACTTGTAGAACAATCTTTCAAATCTTTTCTCAGTTTCTTGATGAATACTTGAGAACCACTAACCTTTAATTTTAGTTCTTCAATTTATTTTTTAGATCTGTCAAGGTCTTCAAGAGTTTCTCTAAGATTATTCTATAGATGTTTCACTTCTCCTGTATCCATGATCTCCTCAAGTGTTTAAACTTGTCTTCAAAGGACCAAAGCTCTGATACCAATTATTAAGAATGGGAACACTAAGAGGG